>JAOVVF010000001.1:4841651-4857854 GCA_028565595.1 Duopalatinus emarginatus
AGATGAGGGTCCTGTGGTATGTGTGATCAACAAACAGAAAGCTATCAGAAGGAAGATGCCAGGGGAAGCTATGAAACTCATACACACCCCCTCACAGAGACACACACACACACACACACACACACACACACACACACACACACACACACACACACACACACACACCACAGTCACACTCAAATCTGTTACTGAATTCTAGTCACATTTCTGTGAGTCCCTCATCTCAGGTGTGTCCTGATAAAGAAACATCAAGCTTTATCTTCAAAGATGAAACATAATAATCACACACACACACACACACACACACACACATACTGCAGGTATAACATTTCACATATGTATCTATGCGTTCTGAGCTGATTCAGTGGAAATGATGTGAGCGTGGTGATAAAGAAACAGACAGAACCAGAATAACAACGAAATTCAGGAGACAAACTTAAGACACACACGCGCACACACACACACACACGCGCACACACACACACACACACACACACACACACACACACACACACACACACACAAGCATACACAAATACACCTACACAAACACACATGCACATAAAAACACATTTGTAACCTTTGTGTGTTTCTGTGTGTGTACACAAGTGTGTGTCTGTGAGTGTGTGTGTGTGTTTATGTGTGTGTCTGTGTGTGTATGCATGATTGTATGCAGAAGTATGTGTGTATGTATGCATAAGACTGAGTATGTATCTGCTGTGTTTATCTGCTCCGTGTGTGTGTGTGTGTGTGTATGTGTGTGTGTGTGTGTGTGTGTGTGTGTGTGTGTCGTGAGGTCCACTTAGCCGTCCTGCCAAGTTTATCACCTTCATTTCCTCCAGGATGGAGATAAGAACATAGAAAGCACAAGCAATAACACTGACAGCTGTGTGTGTGTGTGTGTGTGTGTGTGTGTATGTGTGTGATCTCTATCTCAGCAGCTCATGAAGAAATCACTTCTTCGAGCCAATCGTGTGTCAGCGGCGCTTTTAATCATCCAATCAGATTTTTGAGGAAATAAGATGCCGTGTTAACAGTGAGCACTCAGCACCAGTCTTCACGCGTCTCACACACACACACACACACACACACACACACACACACACACACACACATGCACATACACACACACCCATCTAAACACACGCACACATTTAAACACATATACACATATTTAAAGACATATTTAAACTCACACACACACACATACACTCACACCCATCTAAACACACTTACACACACATACACACACATATTTAAACATACAAACACACATATGAGGGCAGTGTTGAAAGATCTGCATACCTCTGCACGCTCCATGCACGCTTTATGGGTGTGTGTGTGTGTGTGTGTGTGTGTGTGTGTGTGTGTGTGTGTTCATGGCTCTATCATTAAGGATCATGACAGTTCTGTTTTCCACAGTTTGCCACCTCATTATCGCTTCCCCTCCTCCACTCATCTCACCCTCATCCTATCATCCCGAGGGCTCACACATATAATACAATCAGGGCCCCAGGACACACACACACACACACACACGCACGCTCCTGAAGACAAAAAACACACACACAGCTTGACATGCTACAGCGAAACCACGCAGCGTAAACTCGTTCGTCCTGTAGAATGTCTCTGTGAATGAGCGGTTACCATGGAAACGGTAAGGTATTATAACGAGTGCATTAGTATAAACCTGCGGTGTTTGTAGTTCACTACTGTCAGAGCTGCTGCTATAGAAAATGAATCAACGCCTACTCTTTAGCTCTAAAGTGGCCACTGTGTAAATATTATCAGTAAGTAGGAATTACACATGGACCCCCCCCTATCACCATCTCTCTGTCTCTCTCTCTGTCTCTGTCTCTCATTTTGTCTCTCATTCTGTCTCTCACTCCCTCTATCTCTGTCTCCGTCCCTCTATCTTTCTCATTGACATTCTGAACCTCGCTCTTCCCAGTGCACCATCCATCCCAACTGATCCCGCTCAGCCCTGGGGGCAGATGATCCCTGACCCCCCGAGGGATAATCCCGGATTAATCCGCATCTCCGGGTGGCTGTTGATTCTGCCTCGTGACCTCTGACCCCTCATCAGTGCACGCATGACGTGTTCACATTGGTCACTTTCCTTTTCCTCACATGGTCCTGTTTTTGATATTCTGATTCCTGAAGTCCCAGACTGACTGTTGTGTCTGCTTTCTGATCAAAAAAGAAAGAAATAAACAACTTTTGCTATATTGACCCCATATATAGACGCAACCTTTCGGCAGTCACAGAGCCTGGTTTATAAAGTCTCCATGAATTCCCAGGCAATTCTTTTCCCTTTCACATGTTTTCTCTATCTGTCAGACTCTGATTTTTTGACTCAAGAGTTACTGTGTGTATCCAAGGCCGTGCGAGTTCACACCCACACCCCCACACACACACATACACAGGACGCCCCGAATATTCCCAGGAAGCAATCGGCGGCGTTGTTCAACAGGATGAAGACGATAGATCAGGACCAACAAGCAGACAATACGACATACGGCTGAGTCGGAAGCTGGAGCGGAAGTCTGTGGAGGTTTAGGGTTTTATTGGGGACACAGAGTTGAACTTTCTGAGGTCAGCGTTTTCTCTCTCTCCTCTCTCTCTCTCGCTCTCTCTCTCTTTTTGTCCCTGTATCCTGTTCCATCCGAGCAGTGGACATACAGCAGCGTCCAAAAGTCTGAGTGCTGAGTTCTCATTTTGGGATTGATTTACAGATATATTATTACAAAAAAATGACCTCTTTTTGTGTATGAGAAATCAGAATGACATTTAGAAATCCACAATTTACACACACTGACATTTAATTCTTTAGACTGTCAAAACATTCATAAGCTTTAATAAAGTCTATAACATGGGATCCTCACACACACACACACACACACACACACGTTCCTCAGCTCATTAAAAGAATACAGTTTTCTCCAGGAACCGATTTACAGCCATAGTAGGTCAACAGGAAGTTGACCTCCAGTGACCCCTGGTGACCCGGTGACTGGAGAAAGCTGCCAGCGTCCTCCCTAGCGAGGTTTGAGGAATGCTGCGTTATCACTGCTGCAGCTTTGGAGGTCATGTCACGGTCGAAGTGGGTCAGAGATTGTTCTGCCACTTCCTGTTTGGTAGCCATTGTGTTCTCTGGCTAGTTTTTCCTCACAAATCCCAGCATCAGCTTTTCCTCTCATCCCCATGAGCGGCAGACTTCGCGTGCTTTTGTGTCTGTGACATTCTTTCGTTTTTTGTAGACCGATGATAAAATGAAACGCGCCGGTACCCTATCAGAGAAGATCCGGGCGCCAGCCAGTGGACCAATAACCATCGACCCAGTTTCTCAGAGCGAACAGGAAGGAAGTGAGATTGCTGGATTTCCCACGCTTGTGTCAACAGGGTCATCCATCCCATCATTTTTTTCTGACTAGCTTTCAGGAGCCACTCATCTGTGAGGAAGGCGATTAGCCGCTAACAAACGAAGGCCCTCGTCAACACCGCCGCTCTCCCATGGGAAAGGACAGCGTCCCTGGCGTTAACCCTTAATCTACTACATCTTTCCTGAACAGTTAACTAACCCCACAACTACCTACTCTGTTTAAGAACTGGCCGTAGGTTCCAGACTAGCACTCGGCTGCAGGGTGGTGTGGGTTTAGCAGTTGAATATCTGATGCACTTCTGCTCGGTTAGGCTAAACTGCCCCAGGGTTGAGTGGAAAAGAATGGATCTGGATATCCGGAGAGGAATTTAAGTGATGTATCACTCAACAACAGACCAGAATTAAAACAGCAGTGTATAGTGAAGTACCAGAAAAACTGGTACACCAGTCTTGGTAGGTCCTACAGGTGGCATGGACTCTCATGAGCTTGCTGAAACATTCTGTAGACAATAAACACCAGACTTCCTGCAGGACGGAAAGGTGTAGGACGTCTGAGTCCTACAGAACATTGCACTTCATCCCAGATGTGTTCAGAAACATCTGATGATCTGGTGACTTGGGTGTGAATAGTCAAACCCCAAACTCAGACCAGAGTTCCTCTAACTATAATGAGGTGTCTCTAGCTGCGTGTGGTGGTGCTTTGTCCTGTTGTAGGAGGCCAAACCCATCAGAATATGGAAATACAGAAAGTTTGGACTTCATTAACGTGACCTGAATGTTCGACACGTGCAGGCAGCATGCTGTAAAACCTTGGTGCTACCTCAGACAAGTGATGTGAGCTCTCAAACAAACCTTTGCGTGACTTTTCGGGGCAGAAAGCAGAGACACGAGACAGAAAGGTTTTATTTTTAATCCTGGTCAGGGTGTGTGTCGACTTTAAAAGGCTACCCATTATCCTTCAAAAATGTCTCAATGAGGAAATAACCTCCATAAACACCCTCAGGGAACAGGTGGAGAGAGATAGAGGGGGGGGGGGGTGGAGATAGAGAGAGAGGTACAAAGAGAGAGAGAGAGAGATGAAAACATGCCTGGCACCCACCTGCGGCTGACTTAACATCCAAATCTACTAGAGAAGGAGAAGAAGAGGAGGAGAAGGAGAAAGGAGAAGGAGGGAGGAGAAGAATAGAGTGATGGCATGCCGGGTGACTGATCTGATTGAGCTGCTCTCTGTTTGCGGTTTGTAATGATCTCCTGTCATCCTGACCACAGTAAAGACGAGCATCTTATTGAGGACCAGGACACTCAGCAGCATGTGGACAAAAGCCTGTCTGTGTCTGGTCTCTGATCTCAGAAGCCGTTTTCCTTAATAGCCGCGACAGACCAAAGAGGATCAGATCTATCAGACAGACCCCCGGACGCCATCTCGAGAAGTGTTTTTTTTTTCTCAAACGCTGTAGAAAGGGAAGGGAAAGGGGTGGAGTCAGACCTAATCCAGCTCCTCCTACATGGAGTGAAGTCGAACCAGTGGGTGGGAACAATTTAGAGGACTTTTGTGTGTTTGTAAAACATCTCCTATGTTAGGGACAGCATTCGACTTATAGGAGGAGTCGGATCTGGTGTAGCTCCACCCCCTGGTGCTTCAGTTCTGAAGCCAGGACTCAGCTACTAGCTATTAAAAGTGAACACGCAGGAAAGTCCAGCTAAACCATAGATGTCACCATACCTATAGTGATAGATTACTGACAGTCGAATACAAACTGTACCGTACTGTGTATCTGGGCTCCTCTACTACTGCCTTGTAAAAACAAGCGCACTGGTTACAGGAGGCGGAAACGTAACCTCCAGGTCACTTTATACTGCGACTTCGTGTGCACTTGTTCTGCAATCCGTCTTTTCACTGATCGTCATTAACACTCGACCCACAGGCCGCGTGTTTGTGCACGTGTGTTAGATGATGAGGTCATGCCGTGGTGCTTTTAAGCCTCACGTTTGAATCTGACTTCTAAAGAACGAGACAGATTAATATAGAAAAAAAGAAGCCTGAAGGTACAGAACGTTACCGCACCCACACGTTACAATTAGTGGGTCCAATCTGGTATTTGTTATGTTATCTTAGGAAATCAGAGATCTGAGAGAGTCTAATCGGGGCCTCAAATTGGTGCAATTCGTCAACGCTGGGCATTTGAGGCACAGGTGATTCACACCACGGGAAAGGAACTGTTCTTCATTCTCGTTTGGGATGTTGGGGAGAATTACCACAGTCTTTCTGTTAACTGTGCTTTGATTCGTTTGGTCTGTGAACCTGAGAATCCATCAGATTGATTGTATAGCAGTGAGAAGTGACTGGTGAATCAATAAAAAACACACCCAGCTGACCTCAGTCAGTCCATTACCTCTGTGTTTGTGCTCCATAAACAGTCTCCAGAGATTAAATGCTTTCGACTGAGAGCGCTTAAGTGATTCTTTCAAATGATTCTCTTTAGTGATTCATTTAAATGATTCTCTTAAACAAATGTGAAACCATGCCCAACTTCTATCTGCTTCCATCTGTGCCCATTTCCATCTCAGCTGAGAAGTATAATGTCCTCCACACACCCGCGGTGGTCTTCTTCCCATCGCCGACACCCCAATCTGCTCTTCTTTAAGCACTTAGAGAAGTCCATCACCGAGTTATCTTTAGCGTTATTTAAGTGCCGTGATTAGACGTCCAGGAGTCATGCAGACAGACGCATGTTCTTTAGTCTCACTCACTTAACAGGAGCGTCTGAGGAAGATAACGAGGCTCCATCACTGAAACTTCAGACCCAGATAACAGGACATCTTGTCTCTTAAACAGAAATGAAGACAAATGAACAGCGTGGATAAATCCATCTCTGACACGCTGGCGGTGACGTGAAGCTCCCGGGATGGCGAATGAGGGCAGGGGTACAGTCGATACAAACGGTGTTCCATAGGCTGTATTGACTCCTGAGAGTAAGTAATGAGGTAAAGTAAATAAATAAATAAATTAAACAATGGCCTGCATTCTGAGGTCGCTGGGCAACCGGGACAAAAAGGCATGTGTGTCCAATAAAAAGTCACGTTATTGATCAGAAACACACAAACCCAGCGAGTCAGACTAATCCCAGAGGCATTTAGTAACTATTCCTGTTTCCACAGTGAGCCATGTGTCCAATCACAAGCCACTCAATACTCTCAGTCCGTACTGAGCACAACCAGAGCACTGAGAGCACACACAGAGTGGCAAGAGTATACACAGTACTGATCGTTCATAGTGTACTAAGAGTACCACCTGTACAGAGAGTACATAGAGTACTGAGAGACTACAGAGAGCACAGAGTATAGAGAGTACAGAGAGTACACTAGAGTAACTAGAGTAACAAAAGTACAGACACTCTGACAGCGCCTACTTTTCCCTGGGAATCCTGGACACTTCCTCTTCATCCTAATTTATATAAAAAATCTGGATTTTTCACATTGGAATGTTTGTATTTAGGACTATAATCTAGCATTTTCAAAAAACTTTAACAAAGATCTATTGTTTTACTCCACAATCCAAAGAAAAAAGATGATATATTGTGACGTCTATAAATAGAGGTGTATATAAATCAGCCCCATATGAGACTTCTATTAAAAAATGGTGCTCTGACTCTGTTGGGAATTTGGTGAGCTATCCCTGCGGAATATCAGGCCACCAGCCAAGCCATATTTCTCCTCATGCACGTCTCCCAAATGCACTTAAAAGTTCATTGGCCTCATTCTGCACGGGCCATAGGTGAGACCGGACAAGCTCCATTCGTCTTGCTGAACATCTGCACAGATTAGAGTGCTCCCATAACTCCATTTAGGTTAGGCATTGGCATGCAAGGTCCACTGCCTCCCCTGTCCAGGGCTTTTATCATCCAAATCCTCCAGCAGTCATCTACATGCACATACTTCAGTTGTAAAGATCATTTAGGGTTTCTTGAAGAATGAAATACGAAACTCATAATCAGAGCTGCTACTAGAACCTCATCTTCAAGTACTGCCCTTAGCACCTGGTATGGTTCTTTATTTTGCACTACCAAAGAGAAGATATTACAAAGAACAGATGATTTCTCTTCCATTAAAGATTCCAAACCACCTTGGTCTTGGTCTAGATCACCAACAAGAACCGTTCAACCTTTTAATCTGTCATAAAGGGGTCTATAGAGCTTTTAGAAGACCATTAAGGCTCCTTTGTGTTGACGGACCCGTGACAGATTCCATGTTGATGTCTACAAATACGGTTCCAATATCATCCAAAACACCCTTAGAAAGCCCCAAATGGTCCTTCAAGTTGTGTCCCCAGTGGCCACCATTAGTCCACCAAATCCCAAGTGCAACCTTACACCAGAAGCTCTCTTAATTATGGAAGATTAAAATCCATTATAGGGTTCCTTTGGTTTGTACACATGAAAAGATTCTTTATGAAACTTAAAACAGGATCAACTGAACACCCTAATGAGTCCTTCGGTTTGTACCCCCTAGTAGGAACCTTTGAGAAACCTATACAGAACCATATAGCTTTTGTTAGCAGTCGTTTGGTTTGTATCTTCACTAGGAACATTCAAAGATTTTGTCCAGACCCCTAAATCAGATGGTTCCTCTATCACAAAATGACCCAAAACATCTCTAGAAAGCTGACCAAAAGAACCCTAGAGGAACCCATGTTATTCTTTCTACATTATACACACCACTCCATCTACACACAACTACCCTTATATCCATACACAGACCACAATCTATTTTTAAAATTGCTGCCTTTTCAGCAGGTCGGTGATGTTACTTGATCAAACTCAAAGTCTCCAAGTTGAACTTGAGGGTGAGGTTCAGCCACTTCCTCTCTGTCTCGGCTCTCAGTCCCCTGCTGCTTCTCTAATAGAATCAGTTTCTCCTCTCCGCCGTCTGCACAGACTGACATTAATCCTCTGAGCCCTGAGGTGAGCTCTGGGGCTCTAGCTAGTTGTGCCCATATATGACACCATGAACATATGTCCTGCACACACATGGGCTCATTTTTTCACATTTAAGACCTTTCCCTAAGGTTTAAACAGGAAGTTAAACACACTGTGGTTTGGTTCGGATTCGTCTCGCATTCACGCTGCAAATTCCTCCCAAATGATTCCTAATTTTTAACATATCCGCACGTTTCATACGAATTCCACCTATGTGATTTAAAGTGCCAATGAAACGCTTTCCAACAACAACATCTGGCTAGGAGAGGTTTGGACAAGCCAACAGGACTCAAGAAAACTTCTCAGCTTGAAGAATGTCATGGTGGTGTGCCCCTGCCTTCAGGTTCCCTTCTCACATATTACAGGTAAAAGATAAACAACAAAGACAAACCTGCAGCTTTACGGCTGTCAGATCAGAGCGATAATCTCCTCCAGACTCGCACGAGCTTAATAACAATCTCTGTCAGAGCGTGGACCTGTCAGAGCGTGCTCCAGCGGCGTTTAATTGGCGGATACGCCGCTTGACTGACAGGACAGACATCCTAAACTGTGACCTTAAGGTTGACCTCTGACCCAGAAGTGTCAGTCCCTTTGGGCAAAGACACGTGAGAATGAGGAAAGTAACACCTACAACTTGGAGAAAAGTCTTCAGTGAGGTCTGCTTCGTACACTCCTTTATACCCAGAGGTAATTCAGAAAGTCGCCAATCCAATCCAGTGTCTAGAGGTGGGATGAAACCAGGGAACCAGGTGGAAATCCAATGGACTGTGCTTTTAAACACACCAAATATGTACACTCCAACATGTATATCTAATGTCAATCCTCCATTAGACCCATTAATGTTTCTCCCAGCTGTAGTCTGTATTTACACCTACAACATAACCCACTTCCCCATTAGACCAAGAGTTAGTGGGTTAATTAAGCAGTGTAGAAACTGTACAAGAACAAACACTTTTAAACCCCCATTAGGTTTCAGCAGAGGGTAAAATACACTCCTCTCCCTCGTGCTCCCATGCCAAGATCTCTCTATCAGGGTGTCTGGTCACGCTTCGGAAAGATCAACTTAAGAGGAACTTCTTTCTTTCTCACACTCTTTTGTGGCTTTCCAGGTTTTGAGAATGAAGCATAAAATGGGCGGAACAGCATCCATTGAGAGCGTCCCCTTGTTCAGCACATGAGATTAATGGACTTCCTACCCGATGCCAAGTGCACACAAAGCGCACTCAAAGCCCCCACGCCGGAGACTCGGCAATTAATATGCCGTGTTATTGTTGGATCTGGTCAGGCGTCCAAATACCGAGAGGCTCATAAACGATCAGAGATATACAGTCAGTCCAGTAA
This sequence comes from Duopalatinus emarginatus, assembly GCA_028565595.1. Lineage (NCBI taxonomy): Eukaryota > Metazoa > Chordata > Actinopteri > Siluriformes > Pimelodidae > Duopalatinus > Duopalatinus emarginatus. Next base: position 4,851,351 of record JAOVVF010000001.1, read on the forward strand.
AACGCTGGAGATTAAACAGCTTCGGAATGAAGGGAAAGTCAGGATGCCAGATTCCATGCACAAAAAAATCCCCTGAGGGCATTCTGAGGCAATTATACTCACAATATTCACATTTCAGACCAATGTAAAATGAGTGTATAGTCTCTGAAGACAGACATGAGGCCATGAGTGATTATAAATCACAAAAAGTCACATTTACAACACTGGTATGGAGTTTATGATGAGTTTATGCCAGTCCTTTAGATTTGGAAGTTAAGAACCTCAGGCATGCAGAAGACCTGAAAAAAGTACGGTTCAGTGAAATGATATGACGTGATTGCAATTTGTAAATCAATATGATACAAATGGTGATTCAGTGAATCGTTATGATACAACTACAATTCAGTGAATCGTTATGATTCAACTACAATTCAGTGAATCGATATGATACATCTACAATTCAGTGAATCGTTATGATACAACTACAATTCAGTGAATCGCTATGATACATCTACAATTCAGTGAATCGATATGACACGACTACAATTCAGTGAATCGATATGACACATCTACAATTCAGTGAATCGATATGATACAACTACAATTCAGTGAATCGATATGATACAACTACAATTCAGTGAATCGATATGATACAACTACAATTCAGTGAATCGCTATGATTCAACTACAATTCAGTGAATCGATATGATACAACTACAATTCAGTGAATCGCTATGATTCAACTACAATTCAGTGAATCGATATGACACGACTACAATTCAGTGAATCGATATGACACGACTACAATTCAGTGAATCGATATGACACAACTACAATTCAGTGAATCGCTATGATTCAACTACAATTCAGTGAATCGATATGACACAACTACAATTCAGTGAATCGCTATGATTCAACTACAATTCAGTGAATCAATATGATACGACTACAATTCAGTGAATCGATATGATACAACTACAATTCAGTGAATCGATATGATACATCTACAATTCAGTGAATCGATATGATACATCTACAATTCAGTGAATCGATATGATACATCTACAATTCAGTGAATCGATGATACATCTACAATTCAGTGAATCGATATGATTCAACTACAATTCAGTGAATCGCTATGATTCAACTACAATTCAGTGAATCGCTATGATTCAACTACAATTCAGTGAATCGATATGATACGACTACAATTCAGTGAATCGATATGATACAACTACAATTCAGTGAATCGATATGATACATCTACAATTCAGTGAATCGCTATGATTCAACTACAATTCAGTGAATCGATATGACACTAATGGGATTCAGTGAATCGTTTTATGATATGATTATTGTTATGGTTTGTGTTATGGTTGGTTCTTACAAAAAGTTGTTTGCGGACTGAACAATTTTCATTAAAAAAAACAGTTAAATTAGCTAAACTAGGTAAAATATAATACTGAATAAATCTCAGTACCTAAAACTGAACCTTTTTAACCTGAATAATTGGATCACCAGCTCTCTTTCCACCATCTCAGGGTCTAAAGACTCCACAGCATGTTTCATATCAGGTTCTTATCATGATCTCCAAACTGAAAAGCGTTTCCTGATGAGAAGGTAAACAAGACAGTGTTTGTCCCTTGTTGCGCGTGAGAAGCCTCTGAGGGTTCGGTTGGAGACCTGCATGCGATCCGCTCTGATCTTTACACGCCAGTCCTCGCCACTTCCACCTTTAACCACTTTATCTAGATGGAATAGGAGCTTCTGGGTGTGTGAATACACTAATCTGATCTGGTCCAGGGCCAGAGATCCATACCTCTGACCTATGTTTGTTGTGTTTTCGCTATGCAGAATTTCCCTAAAGAGATAAGCGACAGGTAGAGGGAGTGACAGCCTGGCCCGGTTTCAATCAAAACACATCCAGCAAACGTGAAAAACAGGAAAATAAAAGACGCTGCGTCCTGGAGGGAGAGTGAGAAACCCGCAGGACACTGAAGAGAGGCTTAATAAATTTCTGCAGCGGTTAATGTGGTGCTTCAATCAGTCAAAACAATGTTTATACATTACAATCAGGAACATAAGCTCGCTCTCTCTTTCTCTCTCTCTCTCTCTCACACACACACACACACACACATGCTGAGTGATTTAGGAGCAGTGAACCACTATAAAAGGTGAAAGTCTGTTCCACACAGAGGCAGTGAAACACTAGAAGCCTCCATGTTTCTGAATATGCACATTTCAGCAAAACAAGACTCAGCAGAGGAAAACAAAACGGACACTGAGACTGGAGCGTGTGAGCTGAAGCCGCAGGTGGGACACCGGAATCACCGCCGCCAGAAACGGAGCCGATTTCAGGGGTAGGTCAGAGATGAAAATGCATGTGTGAGACAAAGATGAGATGTTCAGTGTTTATACCCAGACCATAAAAAGACACACATATAGGAAAATTTGTACAGGAAAAGATCTAGCTGGATCCAGAACAGGAGTCACATCCAGGTCTAACGTTCAGCTCTGGTTTCAGGGCTTTGAGTCGAGATGCCGGAAATCAGACTCAGGAGTGAAGTGCGGGAGTAAAGCTTTGGCCTGTTTGGTCTCGGAGATAGGAAAAGGTTTGATTCTCATATGGATGAGAAAATAAAGATAAGACAACAATGTCAAAGTACCTACAGTCTCATTTTTTCATCTATAACCTCCACAGACCCACGGAAAACTTCTACAACCACCAGATAAGACAAAACCGACTCCCAGTACCTGTTCCTAACCTCCTTATATTCCACAATTCCTCTTCTAACCTCCTTATGCTCCACATTTCCTGTTGGGTTTGATGATTTCACACAGTTTGATCTTTCTCTGGCTGAGGGAACAAACCCCAGGCGGACTGAAGGTGTTGGATTTGGTCGACGTTCCAGTAAACCTTTAATAAAATATCATAAATCACCAAGCCCGGAAATCGACCTGGTTACCGCGGTTACTTAGAACCGGGTTGGATTTTTCCCAGAAGAGTGAAGCAGGCTGTAGATGGCAGTCTGGGGATCATCTGGACATTTATACGCTTGGCGAAAACTTTTACTGAGATCGAAACGTCTCCAAGATCTGAGCTAGACAGGACAAAGCCGGCGAGGTTTAACACCAGAGGTTCTGGATCTGTCCCACTTTTCATCGCTGTAGGAGCCAAACACCTTTACATAGTCAGATGTGGGAATAATAACAACACACATCTTTCGGTTCTGCTGCAAACTCCAGCATCATGTTGGTGATCCAGGGGTCTGAGATCTGGTACTAGAACCAGGTCAGTGGAAACATGACGCTATGGAGATTTGAACTCACAACCAGGAGAGAAGATCAGAAAAGGTCTAAATGAATCACAGAAAAGATCTCCTGCTTTCTTTACCAGTTCCTACTTCCACCTCTTCCTCCTGGATTCTTACAATCTCCAGGATCTCTACTTCTAAAAGCAAGCCTCAGATTGTTTCTCTGATGTGACAGAGCCATGCAACATTACAGAACCTCTTAAATACGTGCTGAACCAGGGAAGGAACCTTTGGGGAACTCTGTCTGTCAATCTGGGTCCTCCCGATTTCTTTGATGGATTCTGACTGCGGGCTGGGCAACGTGTGGTTTGTCTTGCACAGGATGACTGGGCTTTGTGACCAGTGAGTGAAACTTTAAACCGCAAGAAGCCAGACGCACGCACACAAACATATACACACACGTCACCGCACAACTCAGCCCTGATTAGCAGTGACTGTCTGACTCGGTGCCAAGTCGGAGTATTTGGATCCAGCACGGCTTACACAATCTCCTCAAGTCAACTCCAACATCCTCCAGGCTACATCCAGGACCTCCGTCAGGTCTGACAGGCATTTTTAAACATCTCGACAAGGAAACGGATCCAGTGTCTAAAGCAATAAGGTCTGGATTACGGATTTGATAAACGTTGCGCCTGGAAACCGCATTACTGCAGCTATAGCTACATCGCTTCGACATCCAAAAAACACTCGCGGTTTAACTTATTTTCACCTTCAATATTAGTTTCACCTGCACAACACATCACGTCGACGACTGCTGAAGGATTTTATTGAACTTCCAGAGCTGAACCAAAAGCTTAGCCTCGGTGTCGAGATTCCCACACGCTGTCATTCCAAAAGTAACACAAATGATATTAGAAATCATATAAAGGCCGCGTCTCCTTTACGGTCACCTGACAGATACAGTTCAGGTGATTAATGAGTTCTCCTGTACATGTGTATGTGTGTGTGTGTCATCAATGTAACCTGTATGTTACATAAGCAGAGGTAATCATGTTAGCTAGCTAGTTAGCCACCGAGCTAATTGTTGTCCCGATTGTCAAGAAAGGTATCTCAGTTATTTGATAACCCTGAATGAGAGTGTGTTAGACATAAATGAGTGTGATTAATGCATGCTGATGTGTGTATGTAGCCGTGTTTGGACTGCCTGTTTAAAACTGTTGTACAGAAGAAATCTGAAGCACTTCACAGTGGTGGTGTGACGTCATGTGTGGTTGGTGTGGTACAGCAGGTAACATCATCGGCTCCCATGTGAGAGACCTGGGTTCGATTCCCAGTCTGGGCAGCCAGTCTGTGCTACACCAGTAAGGGTCCTTGGGCAAGACTCCTAACACTATGTTGGCCTACCTGTAATACCAATAACCTTGTAAGTTGCTCTGGATAAGAGCGTCTGCCAAATGCCGTAAATGTAAATGTGTCATGTGATGTTGGTCGTGATGGGGCACCATGCCATTGTGGTTAGGGAACCGATCTTGTGATTGGATGCTCCTGGGTTTGATCTCCGCAATGGACATGACATGACTGAAGTGCCCTTGAGCAAGGCACCCAACCCCAGAGATTTCTCATCATTTTGTTAACACAAACAGGTTGTTTACTGTCATTTAAAATAAAGTATAACATCAAAAACCTTCTCACAGATAGAATTAAACACACACATACTCTCTCTCTCTCTCTCTCTCTCTCTCTCTCTCTCTCACACACACACACACACAGTTACAAGAGGAGCTCCAGGAAAATCCATTTACACAATAAAAGAGTGAATCTGACTAATAAAGTCTGTGTACCTTACTTTGATCCCCTCACACACACACACACACACACACACACACACACACACACACACACACTGGAAATTTGATGTTCGTGGCATCTTTTGTTGCTGTAAGCTTTCTGTCTCTTTTGCAGAGACTGAAACAAACCCTATGGTGTAGGTGTGTCTTTGTGTATTGTATTATATTATATTGTGTGTGTGTGTGTGTGTGTGCTTATTTACATACAAGGATGTGCGTCCTGCTGAGCTCTACAGGATGCTGAAGCTTCATGAATGAGAAAACTTTGACGCCCCCGGTGGAATGAGAATGAACTTTAATGAATGGGAGGCTGGTGTGTGTGTGTGTGTGTGTATGTGTGTGTGTGTGTGTGTGTGTGTGTGTGTGTGAATGAGACTCAACCTACACACTCTTTTCACCCTCTACAAGTGACACTGACACCAACAGCAACGTCAACTAAAACAAAAGAGAAAACCAGTGCATGCTCCGTTCTTCCTCCTGCCTCTTCACAAGGCACTGGAAAGAATGTATGTGTGGAGTAGGAGGCCACCCCCGGGGTGGGCAGGGCAGAGGGGTAAGGGGGGACGAGGAGTGGGCAGGAGGACTGGCATGGCCTCTCTGAGAGCCTCTTAACAATCACCACCCACTCCACTAACAGCTGAATGAGCATCAGCAATGAATAAAGGCATCAAAAGAGGCGCAGAGGGGGACAAGGAGACGAGCCACTCTACACACACACACACACACACACACACACTTAGCATATACACACATCATATACACACATACATGAAGCTGTAAGAGGATGAGTGACCGGTGACGCTGACCACTTCAAACACAGATGGCCGGAGGGATGAGATGAGAGACGATGAAAAGATGAAAAAAGAAGGACAAGCGGGGGGGGGGGGATGAGAAGAGGAAGAGAATGAATGGAAAAAATGTTGACACTATTTCTGCCCCTTCCTGCCCCTCATCCATCCACAACCCATGATGCAACACACTGCAACAACACACTTGTGAGAACACAATGTGACAACACACTGTGGCAACACACTACAATCCTAAAGGACACATCCAAAAGCAGGGTTTCTACAGCAGGAACCTGAACCATTGTGTGTTACGGTGAATTACTGACTGTGTAACACATGGAACTGAGTCCTATTGGTGAAATTCCAGCATGATTGACAGCCTCTTGATTGAACGTCTTGTGCCCGGTAGGTGGAGAGGAGTGCCCGCTCTTGACCCCGTCCCTTAGAGGTCACGACCTCTCTGGGACTTCTTGGGAGAATCTTCACCCACACGTTTTACATTCTCAGGACCTGTCCACCTCAGAGGCGGAGTGAAGTGTGTATATATATATATATATATATATATATATATATATATATATACATATACGTATATGTATATATACGTATATACCTATGTATGTATGTGTATATATA
>JAOVVF010000001.1:4881851-4904970 GCA_028565595.1 Duopalatinus emarginatus
GGTACGTACACTAAAACTCTCTGTGTGCAGAACAAATGCAAAACTTTCATACACTTTTAGGATAAAGGGTTCCATCATGGGTTCTGTGATGTGGTAATAGGGAAATAGGTAAAATCAAAATAGAAAAAAAATCCAAAACAATAAAGGCACCGAGCGTGGAGAAGTGAGCAATGTGGTGGTGAAGCTGAGGAGAATTCATGACAGGTTCTGTGGATTATTAAAGGTTCCACACAGTAACATTAAGGGTTCTATGTAGACTGTAGAACCTCCACTAATTGTCCTCCTTCTCATCTTCTATTTTCCGAATATTTTGTGGTTCCAGTTATATTACAGAACCTCACCTGCACTCATAAAACCCCACAGCCACCTGCTGCTGCTCAGTCATCTACCCAAAGATACCGAGCACAATTGCAGCCATTATTCACAGTCCATGAGCCGCCTTATTGTCCTCATCACTGACCTTCTGTCTGTCTTATCCACCAGCGTGATCTCCACAGGTACCATTGCGTGAGGAGGGGCTGATGTGGGGTGGGGCAGGTGGACAGGCTGAACACACACACAGGTTGCTACATTATAAAAGGATGGCTACTAGTGGCTACTGTGTATCTTTGACACTGTAATATGACTTGTCACAATGGGAAATGAGCACAAAGTGAGAGTCGAGGAAACTGCTAGCTGCTAGTCTGGGTTTATCCCATAATAACTATAAATACTACTGCAGTGTTTTAGTGGGAAATGTTTCACTGAAGACACAGTCGGAGCAAAGAAGATAACAGATCTCAGTGACAATCATTTAACCATCAGGTTATGCAGAACCTTACAGATACACACTCGTGCACACACGCACACACACACACGCACACACACACACACACACACACAGGGCTTTGGGCTTTCCCACGCCTCCATCCAAACACTAGCACGCTACTCATGCTGATCCTTCAGATCCCCTTTTAATTCTGGATCACAGCTGAACATGCTCAAACATCGATTCGCTGAGTGGAACAAACAAGACAATAAACTAATAAGATAATACAAAATATTAAAATGATAAAATTCAGCTTTTATAGTGGGAAGAAAAAAACTGAAAAAATATAAGCAATATTTAAAAAAGGAACAAAACATACTGGACAATACACTACTGCAATAATTCTACTCATATATGAGGTGTATTTTATTAGAATTATTTATTATATTTATTAGCCTGACTAAAATAAAGTTGTGTGTTTTATGAACACTAATAATACCTTTCTAAGTATTACTTTCTGGACCATATTTTATTCTTTTCTTATAATAGCAACTCATTTAATAATAAAAAAAAACCAATCATGATAGATAGATTAAAAAAAAGTATAATAATAATAATATTTTTTATTTCTTAAAAATAATTATTAACATTAATATTATAATAATATTGTTATCATCTTTTATTTTAAAAAAAAATGGCGAGAAACAAGTCATAATGTGATTTTTTAGTTTCCACCTCAGACTGTCATTGTGGTGAGTGAATGATTATGGAATAATTATGGGATAGTGATGGGATGGTTATAGGGTAGTTAGTAAATGGTTATAGGATTAAAAAAAACTCCTGTTACTTTTAAAAAAAGCTCTTGTTACTTTATCTGTACAGCCTCCTATTTACATGTAAGTCCTGAATTGGTGCCTCAGGCTCAGGTTGATCCCGGACGGTTGAACACGCCTTAAAATGTCAGGATTAAACGCTTAGCTTAAGTTTAATTCCTTCCTCTTTCTTTCTCTTTCATCCTTTCAAACTCCTTTCTCTCAGTCTGAAAACTGGCTCAGACAGAACGCGAGCAGGAGACATCATTATGCGAGCGTCAGACTGGCTGTGCCCGCGGCGTCACGCCACCTGGGAGGACCTGACCTTTAACCCTCAGCTTGTGCTTTTAATTAATGTACAACGTCTTAGCCGTGGCCTTGAGCTATACACGGACCTACTGTTCCACCCAGGGCTCGTAAATTACGACTCGAAAACCACTCAACACCGCAGAAATTAATTAGACCCGATTGAGGTGCTTTATTTATTTAAAGCTAATAAGCTCTGCAGTGCGAAGACATGCAGCGTGTGTTTCGTTTACATCACCAGAAGGCTCACATGTTCTGACCGACTGCCGTCTGAGGTCACGTGCATTAAGGAGATCGGATTCTGTCCTAAACATGTCGTGTCGAGCTCTGGTGACCACAGGCAGAGAGTAAAAGGCAGGATTAATAACTCGCCTGTCTTTTTCCCACTAGGACAGAGGTTCTCATTATCTCACAAACATACAGACACACACACCTTTCTCACATCATGGCCTGTAATTATGAAGCCTCTTGAAGCTAAGTGCTCTCCTGTCAGAGTTCAAAGCAGAGCATCACTCACGCAAGTCTATTAACGAGACGGACAGCTGTTCAGACCAAGAGAAAAAAACCTTAATGAACCACTCAGTAACCGTCACCTGGATTATATGCTGAAAAGAATTCCTGTGGTTTAGCATCAAGCCCTGAGGAACACCTTATCAGAGTGCATTAGGTATTAATGACAAACAACAACAACAACAGCAAATGGGTGTCGTCTCTAGACGTGAGTGTCAGCGTATTGTCCAGTTGGAGGAGTCCAGATCTATTTGAATGAATACAGGACATAAACAAAGGTCAGATAGGTTTGTAGATGTACTAGGTTTTCCATGCAATGCCAGATAAACAAACCCCATACCATTATGGAGCCACCACCAGTCTACCATGTATTTTGCATAGGCCCTTCTGTCCCAGTGTTTCTGCCACTTCAGCGTACTTCAGTTCATTCTTATTAAACTCTTTACCAAACTGAACCACATTTTCCTACATCCAGCTACACACACCCTGACAGAGTGTTAATGACCACAGAAGAAGCATGACTGTGATTTAAAATGAGATAAATGAGCTCCAAGACGTCATTTCAGAGACTGTTAGAAAATAAAGTGTTAAGTATTAATCACCTCCAGGTTTACTCACTGATTCTTACACAGCGTGTATGTAGTCGGCTCGTTTGTTGCCAGGTTTTGAGACAGAACTGCCTGGAATGCTAGAATTTCATCTGAGCTGCAACGTCAGTGTGTTATTTTCTCTAACACTGTTTGTTTATTACATTCTAGAACCAAACTGAGACATTTCAAATTTGAAAAAGAGTCCCACATTCCTGAAACGACTATGTGGACTCAAGAAATGTTAGTGCGATAACCTTCTGATTAAAGTTTTAGCCTGTGAAATTAGCCTAAAAACTACCAATAGGAGGACATCAGTGATGCTTAAACGCAATCATGCTAGCGGTGTGAAGACTAGCCTAGCTAACTAGTCCCTAGCCTAATTTTAGCACAACAAATTAGCCCCTATGTTGGAGTTTAGCTAACTACCAGCAGTTGCTGACTAGCTGTGCCGATCTCTAAACGCTAACATTTTTGTGGTTTCAGTATAAATCTTCTGGTTAGCCAGTGTTTACATTTTCACTCTTCACAATGCAGCTACATTCTGTACATGTGATTATCTAGTAATTAAGTAAGCTAGCGGCTAGTAGCATCATGACGATACGATATGTAGGATCAAATTTAGCATCCTTTATATTTTATACATCTATATATATATATATCCTAATTATATTCCAATTAAGCACATTTGAATAGTTTATTAGCTAGCGGTTGGGTTACTGCTAGTCAATTAGCCATGTTTCCAACTAGCGTTTGCATTCAAAAGCTGATTTAGCCAATTTATAGCAATATAATGAGCATGTAGAGAGGAAAACTGAACCATAATTCATTAGCAAACGTAGCATTTGTGAGTAAATTATTTTCATGTTGATCAGCAGCATTGCTGTAACATTGTAATGTATAAAGCTCTAACGTCTAACAGATGTGTTCTGGCTGGCTTTCCTCCGGCGCCGTGTGTTTGTTTGACCATGAGGTTGGTGCAGACGCCCTGTGGAGCCGCTGGCAAAACCTCCAATTCTAATAAATTTTCATGTATTGAAGCTGAACTGCTCTTTTACCCAAACAGTTGCTCTGCTCTGGTGTGTGTGTGTGTGTGTGTGTGTGTGTGTGTGTGTGTGTGAACAAGGTTTTGAGGAGTAAAGACAGAATCACTCTGTCTTTTCCTCACAAGCCTCATAAAATCCCACAGAACAGTATATAGGATGTAGTAAAAGGCACACTGTGATAAAGAGGAAGTGGTCAACCGCCAGTTTCCTTACAAAGTCAGAGACGTGGGCTCCTTCTATAGACAAGTGCCAAAAAAACTGGTACAGACAAACCTGTGCAAAATTCATAGCAATGCCCTCTTCCAGACATTGGTCGTGTCCACCAGTGTGTTTATAAAGTGACAGACTATGGAAGCTCTATAATGGTATGAGGTTTGTGGTATGTGGTGCTGGTATTCCATGGAACCTCTGGAACAGCTATAAACGGTTTTGTAGAATTGTGGAGCGTTCTGCGGATTCTGACTTTTCGTGCTTCAAGTACGGCCAGACTTGACCCGCCGTGATCCAAGACATACGGAAGGCACACAACCAGACTTTTCTCTGTTCTGACACCAAGGTGGTGGAATGAATTTTCTCTAGATGTCTGTACAGCAGAGTCACTTGCTGTCTTCAAACACACTTCAAAAACCCATCTGTTCCGTCAGCAGTTAATTGAGCGGTGACTTGTCTGCAAATTGTGTTTGTCTTGTTCTTTCAACTTGTCCATAGTGATTATTGTAGTGATTGTCTTGTTCTCCCTGCAGTTTGGCTATAGTGTAGAATGTTTTTGGACTTTGGTAAATTTTATCATTGATACTACATGGCTACTACATGGCTTTTCTAGTAGAATTCTCTTTTCTAGTAGAGTCGTTGAATCCTTGTCTACCGCTTTGGATAAGGGCATCTGCTAAATGCTGCAAATGTAAATGTACATGTAAAGTATTCTGTGGTGTCTGACATCATGATGTTAGCAACAGATCCTTCTGTGGATCTTCTATGGGATTGGACCAGACAGTCTAGCCTTTACCTTCATGCACACCAGTAAGCCTCAAACCCCCAAGACCCTGTCACTGGTTGTCCTTCCTTGGACCATTTTTGGTAGGTATTAACCACTGCCTACTTGGACATACCAGTATATGCAGTTTTGGAGGTGATCTGACTCAGTCATCTAGACATCACAATTTGCCACTTGTTAACATCACTCATATACTTACATGCAAACAAGGTGAGGTAATAACTAAGCTGCAACTATTTTAGTCAACCCTGGTTAAGAAAAAAATATAAGTGAGATGAAAATCTAGCACTGATGCTGCTGACGGATTCGTCTACCCAGTGTTTGTGGCTGGCACATATAAGCTAGTTGGTGGAGGCTAGCTAAGCTAACAAAAACGAAAAATCAAAAGCTAATGGAGTGACCAGGAAGACATACCTTTGGGTAAAATAATCAAAGGTTAAACTGGTATAATCAGACTGGATGGCAGCAGTGGCTTGAGGTTAGGAAAAATGGTCTTGTATCCAAAGGGTCACTGATTCAATCCCCTGTACTGACAGGACACTGTGTATTGCCCTTGAGTAAGGCACATGACCCCCAGCTATTCCCCAGGTGTAGAATATATGGCCTGCGCCCCGCTCCAGGCAGGTGTGTTTACTGCCCCCTAGTGTGTGCATTCACTAGTGTTTTACTACATGGATGGGTTAAATGTGGAGGTCAAATTCCTGTGTGTGCAAACAGAGTGGGTCAATCAGTTTACTTTTACTGTCATCAGCTCCTGTCAAAATGCTGAAATGTTTCTATAATTATCTAATTAATGTTTCTATAATTATCTAATTAGTTTATTCAGGTGCAACAGAGAAAAAAAGGATCTGTACAGCCTAATGGTGTTTTCACACCTTAAGGTCCATACCAAGGTTGATGGTTTTGTTACATCGTATATATATTTGATGCAGTAGGTTTTGGTTTCACATTCCATTCAGCAAGCACACTAAAGACCTTTTGCATGATATACCTATGTACTGTGGCCATCACCTGTGTGATGTGTCTCCCTGTACTGAATATTGATTGTTTTGTAGAAAAGTGTGCATATAACATCACATTTTGTCAGTTTGGCCACTTCTGTTTGGCTGAAGAAGAATAAATTATCAGATTAGTTTCATTGACTATTCTGATGATAATATTATATCATTACTACCAGCAGTACCAACTTCAGACACAATACTCCAGACTGCTTTAATATCACCAACTGAACCTCATCATCCAGCAGTTATTAACACTGACAGATAAGAAGGCAAAGACTGTGAGATTAAATATTTTTTCTATAGAAACAGTAGCTTTCGTTGACAGCTGTTACTATAGTAACTGTATAGTACAGTGATTGTAACAGTTACTATAGAAACAATAACAGCAATAGATTTTGGTGATAGCAGTTACTATAAAAACAGTAGAATTCATTAAATGGGACATTTTGTCCCAGAAAAACAAGTGTAGAGGAAGAACAGATAAAAATTTCCAAAATCTTTATGTAAGCACACTTATCCCAAACATTTCGGACGTTCTAGTTTTTGTCCTATGTCGATATCTCGAAAAATGTAGGAGGAGATAGCGACCGAAAATCAGGTGGAATAATAATAATAATAATAATAATAATAATAATAATAATTGGAAGAACAATAATGTGTTGCTTTGCAACACACTAATAACATACATAGTTTATATATAGTATATATACATTATATATACAGTATATAATACATTTTCTTTTTATTTAAAAAAATATTATGTATACAATAAAAGTTTAATATTTCATTTACTACTCTCCATGCTGCTATGGCTTATTTTATTTTCTGTTCTATTTATTTTTACCTCTTTTACTCTTTAATGAGTGATGATAGCCTGTCTCAACTTCCTGTAATTGGTCTGAAAGTCTGAACCATCCATAAAGTGTTTTTATACTGGACACAAACTATGGTTCAGTTTGATCAGGACCAGTACTGCTTCTTTTGGTCCGGATCATGGTCCGATGCACATTTCACACTGGCTGGAACAAACAAGGCGGGTGTGAAAGCACCCTAATGAATTCTGACTAAACCCAAAGATAATACTAGATGACTTAACCCAAAGATAACAGAGTGTAGTTAAAATCCTGTTACTATAGAAACGGCACTACTGTCAGAGCTGTTGTTATAACTAATCAACACCTTCTGACCAATCAGCAGTGAGGTGTAAGTATAGAGAATCGCAACTACATCACGACAGATCAGAGGTTAATTACCAAACTAATCCTACTGATGTAATCTCTCTTCAACACAGTGTGAGTGTGTGTGTGTGTGTGTGTGTGTGTGTTTGATCATCTCCAACATATTCACATCCAATCACAACTTCACTCCTTCCCTAAGGGAGAAATCTGGTATTGGATTACTGACTCACACTGATAACACACACAACCACATACACAATATTTCTCACTCACTCACACACACACACTTGGACTAAAACAATCTCACACAAACTCGAACATGTGTATGCGCGCAGTCACACGCTCACATACACTTACTTACTCAAACACACGCACTCATACTCACACACGTTTAAACACACAAACGCGCACACACTCTTGCACATGCTCATGCACACACATTCATACACCTTCACACACATGCTTGAACATATTAACGCTCACATGAATGCTCACGAACACACATGATGAACACACACACACACACACACACACACACACACTAATTTATTGTAAATAAAAATAGCCTCAGCTGATTGACTAAGAAACACACTGTACATTTCATTCCACTGTGCAGAGAGAAACAGCAACACAGATGGGTTTAGTTTCAGGAGTCTAGGTTAGTTTCAGCAATTTGGATTAGTTTCGGGAATTGGGGTTAGTTTTAGGAGTTCGGGTTAGTTTCAGCAATTTGGATTAGTTTCAGGAATTGGGGTTAGTTTTAGGAGTTGGGGTTAGTTTTAGGAATTGGGGTTAGTTTTAGGAGTTGGGGTTAGTTTCAGGAATTTGGATTAGTTTCAGGAATTGGGGTTAGTTTTAGGAGTTGGGGTTAGTTTCAGCAATTTGGATTAGTTTCGGGAATTGGGGTTAGGTTTAGGAATCTGGTTTAGTTTTAGGAACTGGGGTTAGTTTCAGGTTAATCCTTTCCTCCATAATATTCTGCTGACCAAGTGTAACCAGACTGATGAAGTTTCACATCCTAACAAACCTAATCACATCTTCACCCAGGACTTCAATTTCCCCTGATTGATTTTCCTAGATGGTTATGGCTCAGGGACCCCTGACGTCTCACAATCCCACTTTACTTCGTTATTAAAACACAACACACAATAAAAAAAACTGTTATTATTTCATTAAGTCCTAATGAAAGACAATACAAAGTATGAGACAGAGCATGATTTTTTTTTCTCAGGTTTTCCCCTCTAAACTTCTCAGGAGAAACTCTTCAACTTTGCTGACTAAATCATTTTTTTTTCCGCTAAAAGCATTAACGCTAGGAGAATTAGCCGTGGCTCGATATTGCAGGCTCGCTGGGACAGATATTGCTGCTTGTACACGATAAAACCTGGCTTTATTATGACAGTAAATTCAGTGAGGCCTGGAAATGAGAAAGGCATAAGCCCCGAGGAACATGGAGGTGCTGAGAGGAGACGTGACTGAGACGGTAGGGATCAAGATTGGATAAAAACACTTAAAGGGTCAAACAATTTTTACACAAGGCAATGTCTAGGAGCTCATACAGAGATCAGATAGCAATTTGATTCACCAGGCTTGTTGTTTGTGTATCAGTTTAAAATACAGACTCCATACAGCTTTTTACACTCTAAACAAACAGTCACGTCCACACCCAGGACCAGTTCTGGCGGCGTTCTCGTTTCGTGGGCGGGGTTTAAAAATGGCAGGAATGATCAAGATCAGACTGAATGAGATCTGGAGAAAGAAGATCGAATATTGAAAGAGCAGGAGGACTGAACCGCATAAACGCGCACACACACACACACACACACACACACACACACACACACACACACATACACATACAAACCTGAAGCCTCAGTCACTGTTTGTTTATTTGGGGCAGTGGTGGTTAAATGGTTAAGACTCTGGGTTACTGATACCAGAGGTCCCATGGATTACCAGCTAAACAAACCCCATACCATTATGGACACACCACCAATCTGTACCAGTGCTTTTACCATCCATACCAGTTTTTATGGTACTTCAGTGTGTATGACAAATAATAAAGACTTTTCACACTATCCATGTCACCCAGATGAGTCTCATCTATGGGGTTTTTTTCCCCATACCATCACCTCTGACTTTGGGGCAATGTTTATTGTTAAATGCTACAGACATAAAACTGAACTGCGTTCAATTGAATTGTACAGTGTATTGAAACCCTGACATCCCTGACATTTACACTGAGTACCTTTCTGACACACTCGTTATTTAACTCTATAGTACACAGTCTTAGACAGAACAGAACCCCGGACCAGGATAAGCTCCCATCTAACTCTTGCTCATACATCTACTGCCTCATCTTTAAAGCTCCTCTATGATGATGTCCAGTGTTGAATAAAACTGAACTGAATTGATTAAAGTGTGAATGAAGCTGATGAATGACTGGAGGACAGATAACGTTGTGTTTCCTGAACCCCAGAACAGACGAAGCTGCAATTCATCATCGACTTCTTTATTTGGGAAACTCAATCCGGCTTGTTAAAAACATACACACACACACACACACACACACACACACACACACACACACACACACACACGCTCCCCTGTCTCTCTGTACTCCTCAATCCCCTGTGATAACACCAGTGTCTCCATCCTGCTTGTCGCTGGAATGAGGACCAGCTGGCAGAGAACCCAATGTGAATCTGATTAGGAAAGATGATTACACACTTACATGCTTAAAGAGGAGGAAGAAGAGGAAGAGGAGGACACAGCGTATGATTTAAGAGTCTCAGGATGCAGGGAAAACAAGGAAGGAAACAAAAGCCAGCTCAGAAAATCATTTCAATGCTTTTGGAACAAAAGTCTCTTCTTAATGATAGATGATAGATTCATTTGTGTCCCTTGTTTGATTGATATGATTATTTCTGTAAAGCTGCTTTGGGACGATGCCCATTGTTGAAAGTGCTATACAAATACAATTGAATTGGATTGAATTGAAATTGTCCCTCTAGGACAAACCAAGTGGTGGAAAAGACGTGATGTGATGGTTATTTGTAATGACAAACGTGGGGATGGTTGTTGAAATTGACAATATGGCACAAACAGCCCTACCTAGAATATTTTTACCAGCCACTACAAGACAAACTTGTAACTAAACAACACTAGCAAATAGCTGTTTTTCTCTCAAATTAATACTGTTTATAAATCTTATATACACACAGCACTTGAAGCCGGTGTTAGCAAGCGCTAACAAGACAAACACTTCAAACCAGTTTGCTTGCTAGCTGGCTAATCAGCCCACCATTCGAGTGTAACTGTCATCCAGCAAAAGGTTTCAGATATGTTACAAAACTATTCAGCAACGAACCAGTTCGCACCAGTTAGCTGCTGAAATACACTATATAAACTCCAGGAGCCATTTTCTCCAGCGATGCTCCACAGAACCAGAAAAAAAATCAGAATTCCTTACAATTAGAGGTCTTGAAATTAGCCACAATAACTACAAAACACTTTTCAGTGAAACACCAAAATTCTGTTTCTTATTGAAGAATTTGGTGTGTATTAGTCAGTTTTTTGCTCACCACCAGGTGATGTGCTACTATAAAATTGTGTAGCTGGCAAGTTTACTGAAGTGCTAGAAAAACGACGAGAAACAGAAGAGCCTATGCAAAATACATAGGAACTCCATCTGTGCATGCTATTGGTTGCGTCCACTAGTGCATATATATATATAGATATAAAGATACTTCATCTATGGTAGTAAGATTTATAAGATTTATAATGGTATAATGTTTGTTTAGCTGATAATTCATGGAACCCCTGGTACATCTACACCACCTGGTACGTCACACTTATTTATGTTCTGGGTTTGACCTTTTCCAACAGGACAATGTGCCACCAAGCATGGCTGGAGACACCAAATTATGGTTAGAGGTACACTCATCTGAATTTAGTCAACAGATCTCAGAATTGTGGAAGTATGTATGTGCTCATCTTTAAAGCTGCAATGTCCATTGTTAAAAGTGTGATAAAAATGAACTGAATTGAATAGTTAGAGTGTGAATGAAGCTGACTGGAGGACAGATAGTGGTGTGTTTCTTGAACCCCAGAACAGACATTCCTTCATTTCAGAGCGAACTTCCTGATAGGGAAACTCAATCAATTACCATTTCTCTCTCTCTCTCTCTCTCTCTCTCTCTCTCCCTCTCTCTCTCTCTCATATCAATGCTTCCCGTACTCTCCCCAGTCCCCCAACATCTCCCCAGTCACTGCTGTGCAGGTTTGAACATTTGTGACTGCAGTGCAATAAAATATGGCTGCCCCATTTGTGATTTGCATGAAAGAAAAGCAGCGTGCAGTGAAAAAGGGTTCCACAATCAACAGTGTTTGTTACAGTGACATGCTCACTGAAGAGCTGTAGACTAAAATTCAAACAAAACGCAGAGGACTGCTATCCAAGGGTGTTGTGTTTTTACATACACATCTGTACATCGCTGTCCATACTGTCAAATACTGTCAATACTGCCAAAAACATCATTCTGAGGTGGTAAAGCATTGGGATTTTGTCCCAATCAGACTATTTGTTCCCCTGAAAGAAGTGCTAAGAGGATGAGATTTATGTCAGATGAAGAGATAAAGACAGTGGTGCATTAGTGGCTCGCAGCTCAGCCCAAAACATTTGTAATGAGGGAATACGAAACCTTGTTGACAGATGGACAACGTGTATTGAAAAGCAGGGAGATAAATAATGTATTAGTCTTTTTTTGAAATTTGATTCAAAGTTGTGACTCGTATTAGCAGTTGGCGCTCATTCTGTGCTAGCATAAACAATAAGTAGCTAGCAGTCAGCCTTCCTAACTACTGTCTGTTATTTATATCAGATTACAACAAACCAATTATTTTTGTGATCTTATATGGTACATACTAGTGTGTATTTTATGAGTAAACCTCAAATGAGATTTTGTATTGGTTATTCATGTATTTATTTATTGGGGGGGGGGTGAGGGGAGTTCAGGCAGGATGTGTGGGTTTGATGTACTGAACGACACTGAACCACAGTGTTCCTGTAGGTGTAACGACTCCTGTTTTGTTCAGCCAGAATATGAAAAGTGTCATCTCACATTTGCAGGAGGTTTCGTGTATCGGGGCGAACTCCATTTTTTATTCATTTCCAGCTCTAACGAGAAACATAATACTGCGTTATGAGAATGGTGTGTGCTGCCAGGATTTAAACAAAGGATTTGGCAAACGCTCTCGGCTCAGAATCCAACCTCCAGGCAGATTCGGGGCCTCGGAGCACACTGAAGCGTGCTGGTTCTCAATCTTCTCCCAGAGCCCAGGGTAAAGGGGCTGGTATTTATACAGAAGTGATGGAGGCTCTCTGACAGGAGGGTTGTTCGCTGTACGATTGATTTCACGTGACAGAAATATCTTAGCCGTGTTTACACTTAATAATGAGCCATGTTTCCATTACGGAGCAGTGAGTGGAAGATACCGAGCCAGTCAAGCAGTAAACGTTACATTTATTTATTTATTTATTTTTTCCATCTCAGATGTGCGTGTTGCATCACGGTTAGTTAGGTGATTATCAGAACATGACCATGGGTGTGTTTGGTGATGATTTTTTATTTATGAGTCTTGTCTCGGGAATATGATGTAACACACCCAGCTCCAGGTTCTGCCGGATGGATGCTTGTGAGACTCCGGAGTATCTGCCCCTAAGAAGGATGATGATATCTGTCCATTTAGATGCTTAGAGACAAACATTACTGTAGTCTGGTCCAACAATGGGAGCTCAGAGTTGGAAATGTCTCTCTCCTCCACAAGGCAAAACAAGACATGAATATTGAACTGGAGTTCTGCCATGTTGTGTAGTTACACTATAACTTACACTACAAGATCAGGATTTAACAGCGAACACTCCTCAAAGTCTGGCAATGACACCAAACCTGATCACAGATTAGCAGGACTGAGTCACCAAGCCTCGGTTCATGATTTGTCCATCAGGAAAAGTAAATGATCTGAAGTATTTCTGATGTAATGGTAGATAACAACTTTTATGATTGCATGATGCATTTTTTTCAGCCAGTGTGGCCTATGAGGGCAATCAACTCAATCAAAAACAAGACCCCATAGACATTCATATTAAAGTAACATACGAGTGTTAAACAGGTTCCTTTTTTCCCCCTACACAGATCTCAATGATAAGGCTCGTTTTCCTCCGACATCAAGCTGATTCATTCTGGCAGGAATACTGCCCTTGGCAGAGGAACCCTGAGGAACCGGTGCCAGCTTTGTCCTTGTTCCTCTGCCTCATTTTGCTACATTTTTACACTTTATGAATGACAGCTGCGTACATGTAGAGCTGTTCTGGTTTTTATAGTGCATCATAACTCGTGGAAGGCTTTCACTCGTTCAGATGTGTAGTAAGTCACTCTGGGGGTCTTGGCTGCCAAACGCTGTTTTGAGAACATTTTTGCCCCAGAACTTCACTGCTGTATTGCTGTAGCTCTCACAAATCTTACCATGAAATTATGGGAAATGTTCACATTTATGACTCACACAGTCTTTCACAATGTATCCATGATGTGTCATGTTGAGGAGATACTGAAGATGATCTAGTGCTGCATCCTGACCTACTGAAACATGTTTTTTTTGGTCAGAAACAGTCCAATCTTAGTGGCAGTGCAGTTTCAGTTTGCCATACCTGAGAAGATCTGAGCTTCAGATAAGCTTCTGAAGAATTCAGGACTAGTATATTTAGTCTTAGATAGACATTTTGATGAGATTGACACCAGCCTAGGATCGTTTCTTAAGAAACAGAATTATTAGAAATTCCACAAATCAATTAAATAAAATCTCACCCTGATTTCAAGATTTCAATCTAGCAGAGATGAAGTAGATCTCAAGAAAGAGGGGTGTTATCTATTGCTGGCCAAAATAATATCAGAGCTACCACAAGAGAATGATCAGAATATACATTTAGGCCACTTTTACCAACAAACAGTATATGATACAACAAGCTAAAGTTGAATTTCAAACTGAAACTGACTAAAACAGAGGTACAGTTTGGTGGTGGCTCTATAATAATATTGTTTAGCTGATATTCCATGGGATCCCTGGTACATCTACAAATGTCTCTAACAGGTAAACGCTACGACTGCCTCCTTTTTGATGAGTTACACCTGTTCATGTCCTTCATTCATTCTGATGAGTTTGGCCTCTTTCAACAGGACTACGCACAACCATACACATCTAGAGATGCTAAATTATGGTTAGAGAAACATGTCTGAGTTTAGGGTTTTGTCATTCACACCTAAGTCACCAGATCTCAAAATTATTGAACACGTCTGGGATGCACTGTGGAACGCAGAAATCCAACACCTTGGAATACAACAGAATTGTGGACTGTTCTGCAGAGGAAGTCTGGTGGTCATTGCCTACAGAATATTTCCATACGTTTGTGGAGTCCATGCCCCGTGGGGGACCTGCCAAGTATTATACAGGTGTACCAGTTTTTCTGTTGCTTAAGTGTTTACTTTAGTGTTACTCTGGATTTTATTATCACACCATCTAAAATAGAATATAGTGCTAAAATTAAATTGTCTGGATCAATCAAGAGTTATAATAATTAACATTTAAATGTCTAACAGTGTGATTCTGACTGTGAAAGCTCTCCACTAAAAAGTTATACCTAACTGTTGACCTCTTTATCCCGTGTTTGACCTGGATGTTGCTTTGCAGCCCTAAAATACACATGATTACAGTTAGCTGAGACACTTTTAGCTCACACTACACTTACCACTGCCATTACTTATCTCCAGGTGCTTAAACCCAACCATATTTGGGCTGGAACCATCTGCTCTATTTGCCCAAATAAAGGAATCAACCATGTTTAAACAGGTTTACCAAAAGTACCTGATGTGCGAAGTCAGGTTTTGTTACAGCGCCAATAAGGACATAGAAGATATCTCTGGGTCGGTCCTGCAGGTTCACCATTGGTTGAGTTTCTGACTGATACCTGACCTGTCAAAGATGAATGCGAATGATACTCTGGACAGAGATCCTTTCAGTCATGAAGATGGCTAAATGTCGTGATTGATAATGTCAACAGTCAGCTGTGGTCCAGCAGTGGTCTCTGAGGTCCTCTGTTTAATCTATAGTTCGTTTTGCTCATAGTTAAACTGAGCAAGTACAAGCATTGGTACAGGAGCTGAGAAACAGAAATGGAGCAAGGAGACATGGCCATGCATGAACTTAAACCATATTTGGGCTGGAAACTGTGTCCATTTGTCTCAAAGACAGAATGCAGGTTTGCTCAAGAGGGTTCAACAAATGTGAGCGGTAAGGTTTTGCTACCATCTGTAACCAGTAGTATGTACAAAAATGGGTATTTCTGTTGTTGGTAATCTCAGAGTTTTCTTGGAGGCATCTGTGGTACCATTCCTACACAATGAGCAACTGAATATCGTCTCAGAGATATGGAAGAATGGGGTGCCTATACTTTATATGACAGACATGTTTCTCAAGCTGGTCCTCAGACACCCTTTTGGTCCACATTTGTTACCAGCACCCCCAGCCTGACTGAACTACAATACCTAAGATGCGGATAAGTCAGAAGTTGGGAAAGAGCTAAAAATTTGGACCTAGTTGAGAAACACTGGCACGGAGCGAGACAAAGTGGTGAAAGGAGCCAACTCTGAACCACACATGGGTCAGGGGGACGCTGGAGAAACCGTGAGGCTTCAGAGGAGCAGGAATACTCAAGTGGCCCACTGTGGCTAATTAGATTGTGGGATAGAGAGCAGACCACACACATGGCGAAGACATGCGACAGACAGCTGTGGAGCCAGGACAGTAATGTAGGGAGTGTATATATCTCGATGTGAGTGTAGAAGAGATCCAGATTGACCAGCTGTATCATATCTGTCAGCAGTGTGACAACCATGAGTCAAGCCTTGTGGGATACAGAATACGCGAGTGACATACATACATAAATATATATATATATATATATATATATATAACATATATAAATCATATATATCCTGTGAGCTGTGAGCCTATGAGGTGCTTATTAAATGTGTGCACTGCTGAAACAGCATTGTTCAGTCACCGTATGTGTGTGTGTGTATGTGTCTCCTGGGTCTTGTGTGTTTACAGCGTTCCTGTTCACCTAATTACCTGCATGTTGAATCCAGGTCCCTCTCCTCCGCAATTGGTCAACTATAATTCCTCTCTGTCTCTCCTCTCTTATTCTGCCCTCTGAGGACCAACCCTAGCACTCTCTCTCTCCTCCCCGCTCGCACTCCTTATCTACCCGCTCCAAAACAAAAGACAAATCAGGGTTATACAATGAGCCAGGAGAAAGCAGGAACGAAAGCCACCATCGCTCTCGCTCTCTCTGCATGAAAAGCAGCGGGTCTCAGAAGTGCTGAGAGGGGAATAGGGGTATTTGAGGGAGGCAGA
This sequence comes from Duopalatinus emarginatus, assembly GCA_028565595.1. Classification (NCBI taxonomy): domain Eukaryota; kingdom Metazoa; phylum Chordata; class Actinopteri; order Siluriformes; family Pimelodidae; genus Duopalatinus; species Duopalatinus emarginatus. Next base: position 4,898,505 of record JAOVVF010000001.1, read on the forward strand.
TTTTCTTTCCTGATTGCTCGCCGGCTGTCTCCGCTCGTCTCGTGCCGTTTCGTCCCACTGGAGTTTAAATGTCGCTGTTGTGTTGAGTGCGTCACAAAGCCCCGATTTGGACGACACACACGACAGACCTAAATGTTGTTTTGTGATTATTACTTGTTTGTTTGTGCAGACTTTAATTTGCACTGTTATTGGCATGTTCGGGCGGCGGTGCATAAATATTGAGTAGTCTCAATAAATAAATATAAACACAAGCGAATAAATGGATGGGTGTTTGTTATTTCATAAGGTAAGCAAACTGGACCAGATGTAATTTTTGATGGCCTTATGCAACAGTTTTCTCTGGCTACAAGCATGGAGGAGGACATGAATATAAGCAATCTGGCTAAAAAGTCTCAGCCAATAGATTTGCATCTTTCTCAAGGTTCTTTGGAGGTACTGGTTAGCAGAAGCACACATGATAACTGCTCATATTGACCTGAGAAATTCACAAATGCCACTGACTTCAGAAGAGGGAACAGAGTGCCTGCACCACTGTTCATTGAGAGGGTGATGGTGGAAAAGATTTTGAGTTCCTTGGTGTCCACATAGCTGAAGATTTCACTTGGACACCTCTACCATCATCAAAAAGGCCAATCAAATAGTGTCTCCAATTCCTCCTAGATAGACAGCCTACCAAGACAGCTCCTTTGCACCTTCTACAGGTCGATCATGCAAGGCCCTGCAGATGGTGGTGAAAACTGCCCAGTATATCACCACAGCTACCATTCCACCCATTCAGGAAACCTTCAACAAGAGATGCCTGAAGAAGGCCAGCAGTATCTCATCAGATCGCACACACCCCAGCTACGTCCTGTTCTGGAAAAAGGTACTGGAACATTCAAGAAAGAACAGTTTTAACCCACATGGTGTTAAATTGGTCACTCCAGCCACACATATAGAAGCATGAACAATCCTGGACATATATACTAGAGAACTGAGCGGGACTGTTTTCTCATTCCGCTCCGGCCCGCAACCCACGAAGCTATTAGAATTATTCCCGCACGTTGAAAAAGATGCATTGATTTAGTGTCTTGTCCTATCCCGCAGGATACGCAGAAAACGTAATATAGGATATTAATAAAGAGATTCTTAGGGTTTGTTTTGTTTTCCTGGCTTGCATAGCTTTTGACGCACTTGTCGGGAATAACGCTCCTATTTCGTTATTTTCATGTAGTTTTTAAATGAAATAAAGGCAGTTTCATAGTCTATTCTCATTCTTGGTATTTTATTTATTTGGAATTACCTTTAGGCTATAGTCTATAATCCCGCACTGTTAGTTTTAGCCGCCCATTCCCGCCCGCAGCTAAGTACAAACCGCCCGTTCCTGCGAGATTCCCAATCCCAGTGCAGACCTCTAATATACCTTACACTGAGCTCCACCAGCTCACAGGACCATGTGCACATTTACACTTTAAAATCTCTTACTTGAACTTTAATGCCTTACTTGACCACCTACAGTTTACTTCCTATTCGCACAACACAATATATGAACATGTTATTTGCACATCACTTGTGCTTTACTCTAATGACTACCTCAACACTAACTACCTCAGTCCATATACCATTCAAGTGTCAGTTCCCTGTTGTTCTACACTTCTGTGATTTTTTATTAGACTTTTTATTTAATCTATATTCTAATTTAACTTTATTTCTACTATTAACGTTGTATTACTCTGACGCAGGAGAAACAGCCTCACAATAATGTATCAGTATAATAACAATAAAGTTGAACTAAACTGAATGATTGAGTGGTCCTTGCAGACTGCTAACTAAGTTAGCGGGCTATCTGTGTCTACACAGCTACCACGTGGCTTTAATCTGATCATCAGCAACGTTTGTGTATGGTGTTCGCTGTCGCGTGCGAGATCCTGCCAGAGTTATCCGGCTAAATAAGTCACCAGGAATCGGATCCTGGCTCAGGTCTGAGACGAGATTAGAGCTGTTTACGCCAAGGGTCTTGATAGGGGTTGGGTCAGGGTCCACATATAGGACAGTGTGAGGGATGAACATCTGGAATAAAAGAGCTTTTAGCTTATCAGAAATTTGAGGAGAGGGAGAGAGAGAGAGAGAGAGAGAGAGAGAAACCTCAAACTGATAAAATCTCATCTGCCTTTTGTTTAGAATCTCCTAGAGGTTTATCTGAACACAGGCTGGTAAAAACACACACAAACTCACACACATTGACACGCAATACTGACGACAGTTTTCTGGGAATAACACGCACAGGAGAACGGCAACGCACGACATGGCCTCGAACCACCAATGACAAATCTGTCTCTGTCACGAATGAGCTCTCACGATGTAATACTACTACATGGTTATCTACAGTGTGATACATCGACATGATATGACATCACCCTACGATATGATATTTACAGTATAACGCTACAAGATCATACTACATTATGATACTATGACAACTCATAATTTTGTATGATATTTACATTATTATGCAACAATATAATGACATCCTACTAAAATATGATACTGACACCATACTACAGTACGATACTATGACATCATACTACAATATGATTCTGACATCATACTACAGTACGATACTATGACATCATACTACAATATGATTCTGACATCATACTACAGTACGATACTATGACATCATACTACAATATGATTCTGACATCATACTACAGTATGATAATATGACATCACACTACAATACAATACCACATCATATGACAGTATGATTCTTACATCATACTACAATATGATCTATGATATCATGCTACAATACGATACCACATCATACTACACTATAATTCTGAGATCGTACTATAATATAATAATATGACATCATGCAACAGTATGATACTGACAGTGTACTACAATATAATACTGACAACATGATACAATATAATACTGACAGCATAGTACAATATTATACTAACATACATTTTAATACTAACATCATATAAGTGTGCCACAATATAATACTGACAGCATAGTACAATATTATACTAACATACATTTTAATACTAACATCATATAAGTGTGCCACAATATAATACTGACAGCATAGTACAATATTATACTAACATACAGCATTACAATACTAACATCATATAACATTACAATACTATAACATGCTTTAATACTAGAAGAGAACAATGCAAAATTACATGAAAAATTGTATCATGCTTATAGACAGTCATAGCAACACACGCACACGCACACACGCACACACACACACATTCTGCTGTGGGCAGCACTGCACATTTTATTCCCCCAGTAATACACCGGATATCAGTGACCGGCAACGGAATGAGGTTTACTGCATCACACGCAAGCGCTGGTCTTCATTTCAGACCTGCCGCCTCGTCTTAAAAGTCACCGCTCGTCCCGGAACACAGACGTCCCTAACAGGATCAGGTTTTAGTTCAGGATGTCCGGAAATACAAGGCCATAAAGACAGAGCACTCCAAAGGTCAGAGGTCAAACAAGGTGCACTTCACCATCGCGAGTGGTCAATCAGGAGGAATGAAAACAAACCTCACTGTTTGACTGTTAGCTTGGTGTGTGTGTGTGTGTGTGTGTGTGTGTGTGTGTGTGTGTGTGTGTGTGTGTGTGTGTAAACTTGTGGAAGGGATAGGATGTACATGAGGTTATGTGGCGGGTGGATCCTCGTCAACTCTACTGCACGTTCCCAGAATGCCAAGCTGGGGAGCACTCACAGGGTTCGCTTACCACAACACACACACACACACACACACACACACACACACACACACATACACACACACGTACAAGTACACACACGCACACACACACAAAGAAAGAGAGAGGAAAAAACGTAGAATGACACAAAGACAGCCAGAATGAGTGAATGAGACAGTTGGAGGTCAGCTGCAGGTCATTAAAAGATATTCCATGCCGCTCAGTGTGTGTGTGTGTGTGTGTGTGTGTGTGTGTGTGTGTGTACTCTGTAACAGTATAGAGTTGCGCTTCAGCGTATAGCACGGTGCTAAAATAAAAGCCGGCATGTCTGAGCAGGAACAGAACACCGTGACTGAACGGGTTCGCACACCTCCAGTGGAGTTCGCCACACATCACCGCCTCGTGTGCGGCGACCCCAGTGCCCTTCGTTTTCTCACTTTCTCATTTTCCCTCAATCTCTTTCTCTCTTTCTCATCTTTCTCTCTCTGTCTCTCTCTCTCTCTCTCTCTCTCTCTCTTTTGACAGACGGCAAACCTGTCACAACCCTGTCTACATGCCAACACACCAATACCACGAATGCCAGATGTCCTGTCAGATCAACTGTAGAAGTCTAGATTCTGATTGGTCACAATGTGGGTGTTGATTAGTTTTCTATAACATCAGCTCTGGCAGTAGTGTAAGATGACTTAAACCGTCAATACTAAATCACACCACCCTGTAGTTGATAAATTTCCTAGAAAACATGATACTCTTTTTTTATTCCTTACATGTCTAGGTCTGGTTGCCAGATCCTCCATTATTAATATATATATACATATATATATATATATATATATATGTTTTTATCCATATCTACCCTGACCTTCTATAATATTAACATCACCTACCTAAAAACCATGGACTCCACAAGACCTCTGAAGGTGTTCTGTGGTATCCGACACCAAAACATTAGCAACAGATCATTCTGAGGATCTTCTGTGGGATCGGACTAGATGGTCTAGCCTTGGAGGTCAGAGCTTCTTCCTGGGGGTTGAACTGATGCACATCAAAGTAAGTAAACTTAGAGGAAACGGTATGTTCCAGAAATCTAAATACATGTGCCGGAGGATTAAGATGTTTGTAATGACGAGATGTTCAACCATTCGTACCTGAAAGTAGGACAGGACCAAGGAGGATATCAGTACACTCTCCTTCGTAACCATGACAACACCAGGCTTATCGCCTTGTTCCTTTAATGTGGCCCTGAAACGATAGAATTATTGCTGGCACAAAAAAAACTCAGGCTCAAAATAAATGATGTACTGGAGAGAACTATTTACTTCACATCACCTCAACCACTTCCTGATAGGATTCTTTCCTATTATCCATCACGAAGGCCATTTCCCACTCCGCTCTTCCTGGGAGATGTAAATATTTACAAACGCAAACTCGCCAACATGTCCGGCTCGTCAGCTCGCTGTGATGTCACATGCATGTTATGGTTGCGATCAGTCACCCAGAGCCGCGCAGCTCTGGAGACAGCCGACCACAGACTGGGGCTCCGATAGCATAATCCCTCTTCCTGATTGGCCCCTGAGGGAAGATTAGCATGCTCAGTTTGTTCTCTGAAAAGAAACACAGAAGGACATGAAAATTCCAAGCCATCGTCTCAGCTCTCACACTGAGGAAGATTATTACTTCTTGCTGTAGAGCTTTCAGTCCATCTGATTTTTATGCTAATTGCTCTGATACCTTGATCTGTTTATGCTACTGTTATTTTTGACCATTCTTCCAGAAGCGCATTTGTGCTGTCAGACACTGATGTTGGACGAGAAGGTCTGGCTCACAGTCTCCACTCTAATTCATCCCAAAGGTGTTCATTCAGGTTGAGGTCATGAAGCTCTCTACACACTGTTCTTGAGCTAATCTGAAGGTCAGTAGTGATTGATGATGGAGAAATCTGGCGAACTCAGCATCGGCGTCCGCTGACCCCGCTCTGTCATTTTACATGACCTAACACTTTGGGGCTGAGTTTCTGTCCTTCCTATATGGTAGTGAGGAAATTTGGTGGCGTCATATCACAGTACCATGCTGGAATTCACTAAGTTCCTGAGAGCGACCCTTTCTGTCACAAATGTTTGGAGATGCATTTGCATGATTAGGTGCTTGGTTTTATACACCTGTGGCCAGGGAAGTGATTGGAACACCTGAATTTAATGATTTGGATGTGTGAGTGAATAGAGTTTTTCTGTATTAGCAGAAAAACACCCAACTTCTACTGCATCATACATTCGGGTGGAGGCCAGTAAAGTGTCCGGGTTGGTCTGTCGGTGTAGACGAATAACGAGTCGGCTTCCAGATTCAACACGAATCATGACGTTAATTAAAATAAAGTCAACTTTCTGTGGACGCCTTGGAAGGCTGAAAAATATGACGTGTTTTAAAGAACACAAATGATGAAGGACTTGCAAATTAGACATTAAAAAATCAAATTTCTTTCCCCTCTCTTTGTTTCTCTCTCTATCCCTGTCTCGCTCTCCCTTTCACTCACTGTCTGTATCTCTTACTGCATGTCTCGCTTCATCTCTGTCTCTCTCTCTCTCTCTCTCTCTCTGTCACTGTCTGTCTCTCTTACTACATGTCTCACTTCATCTCTGTCTCTCTCTCTCTCTCTCTCTGTCACTGTCTGTCTCTCTTACTACATGTCTCACTTCATCTCTGTCTCTCTCTGTCACTGTCTGTCTCTCTTACTGCATGTGTCGCTTCATTTCTG
>JAOVVF010000001.1:4952965-4964479 GCA_028565595.1 Duopalatinus emarginatus
ATATATATATATAAATTTCTATCAAATCTTGTGTATCTTCAAGTACACAAGTACGAGAATTCTTCGTCTGTGATGCTCTGTATCACATCCTGTACACTGATAGGAACGAGAAAAGGTTTCGTACCTCCTGTAAGAACCACCTCGGTGTCTTTCTCACTTTCCGTCTCACTGCCATGTGAGAAACCTTTTCGCTCCCTGGTGGCTTGTTCTCTCTCTCCAGCAGGACGGCTGTCTCATTAGGACTGCTTCAGGACATCGGTGGAGGCCTGGGGGAGACTCTGCTCTTCTCGTTTAGCTTCATCACTGTCATACATCTGTCACAGACCAGGGTTTTCACAACTCATTATCCTGCTCTCCCTCTAATACACACACACACACACAGAAAGAGAGAGAGAGAGAGAGAGAGATGCCTACTTCTATATATAATAAAGTAGATAATATTAATAATACTAATAGCTGATAGAAATAACATGGGCAAACAGTACACTGGACACCATGTTCAGATCTCATGGTTTCAGTGTATATTCATTTCTGAGGTAAAACAAGTAACAAGTCCTGTTTGTAAGGCAGCTCTGAGCCAGTTAGTTTGACCAGATTTTGAGAAACACCATAAATATTCTGTCTTTCAGTGAGCAAAAAAATGTTTTTTGTATCTTTCTGTTAGCACAAGTTAGCAAAAACAAGTTAGCACACACGTTTTGACTGATATCTGTTTCCATTCAGAAATCCTGACCACATCAAAGACCACAATACACATTTATTTAGAATTTATTTAGACAACCCTGTCATTTACAGTTGTATAGCTAGCAAGCATAAGCATTGATTAGCAGTAGACATTCATTTATATGGCTTGGATTTCCTCTCAGATATTGTCATCGTAGATCGTTTGCTACCTGGATAATAAGAATGACTACTTCTCATTAATATTCTGTCCATTTCTATTATTTTCGTCAGCTAGCTAGTGTTAGAAATGATAATAATGAACAATAAGCGCACAATGTAACAATGATTACGTCTTAAAATTCGGTCAAGTTAACACATTTGATCTAATGAGAATTTTCATTGTTATTGTCAGGTTATCTTGTGTTAGCTTGTTGGATAGTATTTGTAATAAATACTGTAATAATTTATAAATGACAGTCTCTCAGAAACCCTGCCAGGTTAGCCAATATTACCTAGCAGGCTAAATAATAACTGCCAGTTACTACTACACCTACGCTAACAATTAGCGTTGATTAGCTAGTTGTATATTATGTGCACATATCAGTCAGTAAATATTTTTTATGAATAAGCGGTTAGATATTGTTGAGTGTTGAAAATAAGGTTAAAAATAGGCTAACTGTAATAAAGTAGGAGGCTTGCCTCATCTATACATATACTACCACATGCCCACAAGGAGATGTTCTCCAGCTGTTCAATTAGAGCAGCTGTTACGGGAAATGGGATTGATTAATTAGGTATTTAGCATAATGAGGGTAATTGGCCTCTGGGGGGCAGTAGAGGTTCACTGTTATGGTAATGCACCTTTCTTGGCAGAGTGGATGATAAATTGAGCTGGTTTTGGTTGAACTGGCAATTTATTAACCTAATGCTGCAACTGTAATCATCAACCATTCCTGGTTACAGGAAGTTGCTTCATCACATATCTCTATGTACACAGTGTTGAAATAAAAACAGAATATGAAAACAGAGCAGAAAGAGACCCAGATCTAAAGCCACAGATCAGGTTTGCTTTAATTGGATGAGTCCAAGCTGCATTTTAATGAAAATTGCAGCTTGTGTTATTGTGTTATGTGTTATAAAGATTGTGTTAAGATCTGTGGTGCAGTTTGGTAACTGAGCACACAGTCCGTTGCCTAATAGACACCGCTTTGCTCTTTAATCTCACACGGTTAACATTGATGCCAACCTCTGTGTGTAATAAGCATTGAACTTCCCATTAACTGACTAACTGACTCACAGGTCCCCCAGCCTGGTCCTGGAGAACCTACTGCCTTTTGCACGCTAATTCACAAGCTGTGATGAGTGTATTAAAGCTGAGAGAAAGTCCATAGCACTGTTTGTCCAAAGAAGACCAGGGACTGAGTTTCCGTAATTACACTTCTGTGAACTGATGCGCAGCTACCCTGAACTCATTTGGTACTTATTTTTGTATCGTCCAGTGTAATGCTGGAGCGTTTCTAGTACAAACAGTGTGGACGTTGTTCAGGATCCCATGTGGCATTAATTCAGCAGAAAGGTTACAGATGAAGCTAAAAGAGTTCGCAATAGTAGTTGGTGTTACTTTTCCAAACATTCAGTGGGGTCCGAAGATCTGAAAGCAAAAGTATGTGATTACAGACGTTATCAGCAACTTGGGTAAAAAGTACTAGAAAGATTTACATGAACCTCAGGATTTCTTAGTATTTGATTCACCCTGCTTTGTGTTTTTATATCTATGATACCTGAGCTGACATGGATGGTGTAAATCCAGACAAATCCAGACATTAGGTGACTAAATTCACCTGAAAATATGCTTTAGCATAAGAGACAATCTCTGTGTAACATGAAATAAACACAAGTGATATCATGAGCTTACAACAATGCATTAACAATTAACAATTACAACAATGATCAACAAATAGTTCTGGATATTAAATATTAAAATTTCTGCCTGTATTTTTTTTCTAAAACTTGGAAATAAATCCCTGAGGTTTTTAGAGGCCACTGAAGTTTTCATGAATGTGGCCCCCTAGTGGACAGAGGTTTAAATCTTCTAGCTGTGCTAAGGCTAGCAATTGTGTGAAAAGTAAGTCAGTCAGTTATTCTCTTATCCACTTAGTTTGTCACGGTCACGGTTTGTCCGGAGATCACCCAGAATCATTTGGTTCAAGGCAGGAACACCCTCTGGACAGGAAGCCAATCTATGACAGGGTACCACACACACATTCACTCACACCTAGGGCACTTTGATACATCCAATTTTCAGGAGGTGGGAGAAAACCGGAGAACCCAGCAAAAACCCACATGGACACGAGGAGAAAACACCCGACTCGTCAAAAACAGAGATGATCGAACCAACAACGCTAGACTCCTGGAGCTGTGTAGCACACACCCTACCTGTGGGGACACTATGCTGTCCCTGAGTTTACATGAAGCATCAAAATGAATCCTGGTCTTGGTCTCAGGTTTGGACTTTGGACTTTCTTTAGTACCCCGTTAAACCAACCGTGTGACCAGTAATGGGAAAACAAAAATTGCAAAATCCCAAAACCTCGAGGCAGATTTACAGTCAACCTTGAGGACGTACACTGACAATCCGACCTCATAAATCAGGCAGAGCCTTGTTTTTATGAGCAAAGCCCCATCCCACTAAGGAGGCTGAAGAGAAAACTTTAAGTCTTAGGAGTATATAAAACTGTCTGTTAGCTGCGGTTACATCTTCGAGAGCATTTTAGTGCCATCAACATCATCACCACCACCGCCACCTCTCATCTTCAGTACGCTGTTACGGTTAGAAAAGACACACAGTTATTGATTTATATTATACAGTATACACCCAGAAAAAAACAACTTTTTACAACATCATTTTATTCCTGCCGATCGAGATCCTCTCAGGATGTGTTCATCTTTCAGCAGAGACTTACTGTTCAGTATTCAGTGCTCATCCTTCAGGCCCTCAGTCCAGCTCGTAACTGTCCTAGGACGTTTGGTAATGCAAAGCTCAGCCTTGTATTTCACTTTTACTGGCTAACACTGGACTCAATTCTCTGTACGCACTAATACAGCCAAGGATCCACATGAGTAAGGCATGTGGATTCCAGCTGCTCTCAGAACATAAGAAATGGGCTTAATCAGGGAATCCCACCATCCAAAAAAGAAAAAGAAAGAGATTTATACTGTTTGGATACAACACGTCCCTGTGAAATCCAAGCGAAAGAAGTGTATACCTAGAGAACAGCAGTTTCTGTCCTGCTCTGTAACAATTTTAACTGAAATCAAGAGACATGTTTGAAGTTTACGTCTTTAGAGCTGCAAGGCTCTAAACTTTGCGAACAATTAAGAAGATTCAAACAGTATAACGTTGACGTGCCATGTTCAGGGACTTGTTTATATACTTTCTGACATGCTGGTATCTACAAACAGACAAAAAGACGCCACAGAAGTTAAAACAGCCGCCATCTTGAAATAGTTTCCTCCTCAGAACATAATAAAGGTGATAATATAGCTCGAGTTTGATTCATGTGTTTTGTTATAGAAGTGTATGATGTTAAACTGGTGGTATTTGTTAGCTTTGTTGTGCAAAAAAATAAAGTCATTCACTCTTCACGAACCACACACATGTTCGTTTGGGGGGGTGGGGGGGCATTGAATGCAGTGAATGTGATCTTTTTGAGTGGAATTCTGCCCTTTGAAAAATGCAGTTGGGTAAAGAAATGAAGACAAAACGAATACCGAGCTCTTTGTAGCTTTGTATTGATGTCGTATACAATACAGATGCATGCACGTTAACTTCGGATGACAAGCCAGAAATAAACAAAAAACAAACAAAATGTCTCCACATGAAACTGTGTAATCTGTGATTTGCTTGTGCAGTCAAACATGAAGGAACCATTTCATGCACAAGGCATTTGCGGGAAATTTGCACTGATGCTGACTGCCATTGATTATCTGGAACTTATCTGGAGCCATGGACACGTCTGTCCATTCTGAGGACAAGATTAATTTGCTTATCAGCAAATATGACTTTCATGTCCTTTTATTCAACATGAGAAAGAAGGATCACTTCACGCCATCGGGGACAAATAAAAACAAAGAAAGACAGACATCGGTGTCGAAGACAACACTTGTAATAAATCTGTGCAACTGTGCTTTCGATACAAGTCGGCCCTCCTTTCCAAGTCATGCTTTCATCTCATCTCCTCCACCTCCCTCCAGATCTTTCCAGATCTTCCCAGCTTCAATGTCCTGACTCTAATCTAACACATCTGACCCCAGGAACAAAACTTCTTCAGGAGCATCAGAACAATCTGCTTTCCATTAAGCTTCAGAAAACAGGAGCACAGAGACCACCTGGGGAAAGCTTTCAACAAACACACACACACACACACACACACACACACACGCAGCCTGAGCCTCCAGGGATGGACAGGAAAACATGAAAGCAGTGTCTTCAGCGACGTGTCTTTAAACTGAGTAAACACGGTGATACAACACACAGCACGCAATGAAGCAGGGACACGCCACTACAGACTCAGACAGGACTCAGGAGTACTGAATAAACTCTCTGACTCATTAAAGGTGCAGTTTGCGAGTTTAAATTAAAGGGGAGGTCAAGAAAATTTATTTTAATAGGGATTTAATAAAATTCTCTCAAGGAAATGCTCTTGCCTCAACTGTAGACAGGTGGGGGGGAAACTCTGACTCTCACACTAACATTGCACACAAGATGTTTGATAAATAACTAAAAGGCTCCTATACACACACACTGATCAGCTAAAACTCGTGCGTAAAAACACCTCTGACCCTTCGAGGCACGGACAGCATAAAGACCTCTGAGGGTGTTCTGTGGTATCTGTGACCAAGACATTAGCAACAGACCCTTCTGTGGATCTTGACCCACCCCTAATCAACATCAGTGAGTCTTGGTCTTCTATGACCCTGTCACCGGTTCACCGGCTGTCCTTTTTGGACTTTTTTTTGTTAGGTACTAACTATTGTATACTGGGACACAGCCCACAAGATCTGTTGTTTTAGAGATGCTCTGACCCAGACGTCTAGACATCACTTTCAGTTTGGTCTTTGTCAGTCACTCATTTAAACTTGCCCATTTTTCCTGCTTCTAACACATCAACTTTGAGAAGTCACTTGCTGTCTGAAATATCCCGCCCTATGACAGGTGCCACTGTAACAAGATAATTTAATGTTATTTACTTCACCTGTCCGTGGGTTTCTGGTTGGGCGTTATGGCTAATAACAGCAGCTAATCGGTGATGGATTAGCATACAGGTTGGATGTAGTGAAGGTCTTAATAAAGTAAAAGGTACAAACTTGTACCAAGTTCAGAATCATAACTGATCCCAGTTTGGTAAAGGAAGAAGTCCACACTGGTTTATCTAAAGCAGTAACCACAGATGTAAAGCATAGATCTGAGGAGCTGAAGGTTATATTTAAAGGTTTGTTTTGCACCAAATCTGGGATTGAAACTCTCCAACTTTGGAGTTAGTGCAGAAGTTGGAAAAGTGGCTAAAAGTGGAACTCTTTACACTATTAGCAGTTAAACAAGGCATGACGTCAGCTCTGAGGCGCTTCAACAGAACGCGTGGGAGGGTGTTTTTTTTGTTTTTTTTTTACTCTTTTTACTGTTTGGTTCTGTGGCCCAGATGTGAATTCCTTTACCAGCTCTCTAATTTAATGTGCTGTGCATTTGACATGCAGTTTTTTAACACACACACACACACACACACACAATGTTGTGAAGGTGAACATTAGAGAAACACTATAAATGTTTAGATGGTTTGCAGGATTTCAACTTACACACACATGCTCGTCCCAGCTTGATCCACAGCACAGTGAGGACACCATGTGGCTGAACAACGCAATGCAGGAAACCACAAACGGCGACTACAAGGATGGGCATCAGACCCTCAAACAGTTCCGGAATAATGAGATTACAAGACCATTTCAGATCAGAGACTACACACTTTTAATGCACGATCATACAAATGGGACAAACGATCGATTCAGATCAAAATACTCCAAGTTCTTACATGTTCACTGCTCTGAGAAAACAAAAAAACAGTTGTAAGCTTAGTTATGGTCAGATACGCAGGTTACAGCATGAACGTGGACGAACTGCCCTGCGAGAAAACTCGTCCAGTGTGCTACAAATGATACTGCTAACATTCGGCCACCTAGGAGTTATTTACGCCTATGTACACAAGCGTGTTAAATTAAAAAAAAAGTGGCCCAGAGACGTTCGTGCTGGTCAACTGGAGCTCATTTCATGTCATAAAATGTATATGATGCATACATCAGTCACTCGTATTATATATATATATATACACACACACATAAACAAGTGCATTAGCATTCATGAACTCCATGTAAGAACCATGAGCAAGTTATGAACATAAATGGTATGAATGGCATGGCGTTATGTATGCGCCTGGGGATAGTGTTACGGTGTAGAGCAACTCAACTTGTGTAAGTGGGTCTATGTTATGTAAAAGGGGCAGAATAAGGGAAAAAAATATGGTTCATTTTTAAAACACTGAGTGTTAGAAGAAAAAAAAAAATTAATGAGTGGGAGCAGGTGAAGTTAGTTGAATTTGGAGTCAAAATGTCTATAGGTCTGGGTTCAGGTGATTATGATTGGTCAGAAATCTTTTGGGGTTGGGATGAATTGGTTGAAATTCCTTTGATGTTGGACAGGACTGGCTGGAACTCTTTTGGGGTTGGACAGGACAGGCTGGAACTCCTCTGGGGTTGGGGATAATTGGCTGGAACTCCTTTGGGCTTCAAAAGGATTGGCAAGAACTTCTTTGGGGTTGGAAGGATTGGCAGGAATTTTGGGGGGATTAGGCATAGTTGGCTGAAATTCCTTAAGGGTTAAAGAGGATTGGCTAAAATTTGTTTGAGGTTGGGCAGAATTGGCTGGAATTCCTTTGCCATTGGGTAGGATTGGTTTGGAATACCATTAGATGTAAACAAAATTAGCATACAAACATCTTTTGGAAGTGGATAAGACTGGTCAGAATATCCTCAGGAATGGGCAATATACTTCAAGAAAGGGTTGTGGTGGGATCAGACCAGACGTCAGAGGTCTTAATAAAGTAAAAGGTACAAACTTGTACCAAGTTCAGAATCATAACTGATCCCAGTTTGGTAAAGGAAGAAGTCCACACTGGTTTATTCCTTTGCCATTGGGTAGGATTGGTTTGGAATACCATTAGATGTAAACAAAATTAGCATACAAACATCTTCTGGAAGTGGATAAAACTGGTCAGAATATCCTCAGGAATGGGCAATATACTTCAAGAAAGGGTTGTGGTGGGATCAGACCAGGACCAGAGGTCTTAATAAAGTAAAAGGTACAAACTTCAAGAAAGGGTTGTGGTGGGATCAGACCAGACGTCCCTTAGGGGTGGACAGCATTAATCAGGTTTTCTATTGAGTTGGCACGGTTGGTTAGATTTTCTCTGGGGGTCAGGCAGAATTAGTCAGAATACTCTGGGCAGTGGGTAAGATTGGAGAAAAGTCTTTTGGGAGCAGTTAGCACTGATCAGAATTTTTGTTGGGAGCAGACAGGATTGGTCAGACTTCGTTTGGAGAAGTGGGTGGGATTGGTCAGAATTCTTGTACACACCTCTACTTCCAAATGCCTCTGATTAAAAAAAAAAGCACATTGCAAGCGACTATGGGAAAGTAGGACTGGCAGCATAGTCATTACGGTTAGTGTTAAGCAGGACCTACATCAGTGGTTCCCAATATCAGTTTCTCCAATATACCACAAGTGATCTGAATAATCAACATCTTAAGTGATACCACTAAGGCCGGTGTTAATCAACTCATTAACTTGTCATAGTTCACTATGTATGGCATGACATACAATCAACATGGCCGCTCACACTGTCTACAGTATATAAAGATCCACTTCTCAAATTCTAAATAAGTTTAAAACAGCACTAGCTTGGTTAAATTTATAACACTTGGTTAAATCTATAAGAATGACTACAATACTGTATTCAACATTACAGTCATCACTAACATTAGCTTGTTAGTGTGCTGCTAAATGCTACATGCTACTGTTCTTTAGCTAGCTTGTTGCCAAGACGCTTGCTATCGTCTGCTGTTTCAGTCCAGAATACCGCATGAAGGCTTGAGGTTCACTAACAGAACCAGTAGACACTCAGGACTGTAACTATTAAAGCTTTATAAGGTTTGACAGAGCAAATCGAAAGGAGGGAATAGTGTTATGGCCGTTCATGACAAAGTGACCACTTTCAAGGCACCAAGAACATTCTCCAGTGGCACAGACCAGCATGGATTTGCAAGTACAATGCGGTCTTCTCTGAGATCAGGAACCACTGATGGTCATCATGCATCAGTCAAGGAAAGCATATCAACCCATCATCACACTGAAACTTGCTTCTGAAGCACCCTACAAACTAGCGTTCCAACCGGTTCTGTTGTGCCTTCAGGTGTGCAGCATGGTCCGGGTGCAGAAGCTGAAATGGTCGCAAAAGGCACTTAAAATTCTGCAGAGACTAAAGACCAGTGCTCGACGTTCACTCAGTGTAAACTCCTTAAGGTAATTTTATTAATAACACACTAAATACCATCCAGACTGGAACTGTCCGAACTTGCTCGTATAGGTAAATTAAATGGACACAATTTTATCTTTTCCCCCTCAGACACAGACAGCATCCACCATAATATGTAAAATATAAAAATACATGTATAAAAAAAATTCAATAATAAAATCTCTAATGTCCAATTCCTCCAAGAAAATAAACTTAAAATGTATTTTAAAAAAACCTACCATTTTGCCATTAGCACACGAAATAACCAATTAAATTCTTTATAATGTCCAATAAAATAAAAAAGATAAATAAAATAAAAAAAATAAATAATGGAAGCCTTTTGTGGGTAAGCAGAGAAAACTGTGTCCATTTCATCCCCACTGAACTGTCGCTTTGTACTAATGGTGTCGCAATTCAAGCTTTTGTTGCACACTAGAGGCTGAGAATATATAAGACCATTTTGGCAATCGAGTCCAGAGAACCTACAGACACGTTACAAGAAGAAAATCACTTTCTTTCGGATGTGTGACAGCACTTTTTGGATTGTGGACGTGTTGGTGATGGAGAGGAAGCAGTGAGAGGAGGTCTGGAGGTGAGAAGATTGTGTGTGTAGTAGTGTTTCAGGGTGAGAGTAAAGGCTCTGTTAAAACGTCCAAGAAAAGAAGGAAGGAGCTGAGATGATGCGTTGGGGAGAGCGGCGTTAGAGTTGGTCGTAGGTTATAGTGTCACATTGGAGAGTAAGATGTGTGTAAGTGTGAAAAATGAGAAAGAGAAAGAGAGAGAGAGAGAAATAACACATGCAATGACTAGAGAGTAAGTAAAAGAGTAAATAAGACAGAGGATCCTGTTCTCCCATGGAAAAGCACTGTGTTTATTATAAAGTAATCATTTTGCGCACATTGGCTCTCTAACTTCATCCCTCTCTTATAAATGACATCATTCTTAAGCCATGTGGGGGAAAAAAAACAACCAAATCCAAAGAGAAAAATGAACACACTGCCTCAAATGGACAAATGGAGATTTTTTTAAAGGAGCAATTTGTCATGGCACATGGCTGGGACATGGACGGGGAGCTCCATTTTAGCTGCCTGGTCTTATTTCTAGGCCAGATGAAAGAAATGAAATGCAATAAAAACCTAAAACATTATTTAATTAAAAAACGGTTTACGTAACACACGTTAAAATTGCAAACCGCACCTTTAATTGTACCGCGCTACATACACATTCAATCTGCTTTATTAGCCTTACATGACGGTTATAGGCTTCTATTCGTAAATACTCTTAAATAAGGCACTGACCTGCGCAACTGAAACCTTCAGACTGCAAAATGTTAAAGCGTAAATCAGTCGTGACATGCTTCTCTGCTTGACCGTGCTGTAGCAGAAGAGGGATTGGCAAGGCACATGTAAAGACGATTACAGATTAGATAGTATGAGTGAGGTTCACACTTAGATTCTATGAAGGATAAACATATAGACGACGATCTGGAGTCCACATCAGTGCAGATGTTCAGGACCCAGAAGAACGTCTTTAAAAACAGAACTAAAAATGGAATCATCGTTAAGGCAATTCATTTCATACGAAATTAAAGCGGCCATTTGTAAAGTCTGTAAAGTCGCCTGACGCTCATGAGGTGAAGAGCAGTTGGAAGGATAACACTGACGATGACAATTTACGTCAACGGGACTAATTTCTGGGCCGGAAACAAACTGCGAAGAGAAGCTTTAAATGAAGGACGTATCTCTAGCTATATTTCTGACGAATATACAAGCTGTTGGTTGAATACGTGACCCAAAATCAAAGCCCAATCACTGTTAATATCCCACTGGACCTCGTCATCCGCTTATCTGTAGTGCTGAATTCTTTGCCATCTTATCTACCACTCGGAAATTTTTAGACGTGCTTATATTACGTTGGGCTCCAAATAAGCACTAAATGTGTGGTCGTCTGCTCCTTAATCACTGTAATGATCATCAGGTTAAAAGATGATGGCTCTCCTACAGATTAATGCTCCAGTGTTTGATAAAAAAAGAGCTATTTTAATCGTTCTCTGACAGACAAGGGTCTAAGCAGAAGAGCCAATTTGCTGTCGTGTTGACAGAATCAAGGCTCTGACAAGACAGCATGCTGACCCGAAAGGTGAATTTCGTGCTTCGTCATGAGAGAACAGAGCTCTGAATCACACAAAGAGAGAAAGAGAGAGATAGTGTGTGTGTGTGTGTGTGTGTGT
>JAOVVF010000001.1:4971535-4983082 GCA_028565595.1 Duopalatinus emarginatus
AAACATTATTATTATTATTATAACTACTATTACTACTATTACTACTACTACTACTAATAATAATAATAATAATAATAATAATAATAATAAAAGTAATAACAACAGTATTCACAATTATTATTAATTTATAAAAAATTGCTATTCTTTTATTTACAGAGTGGATATTCAACAGGCAAAGCCAGTAACGCTTCAGTAATGTTTCTGGTCCATCTACATTGACACATGTATTTAAAAGACTTCATTAGTATTTATATACTTATTTATTTTCTTTTCAACACATTTAAACAATATTGCGATACTATCGAGAACCGTGATAATTTTGGTCATGATAATCGTGATAAGAAATTTTAATATTGTTTCATCTCTATTCCTGATGATGTTTCATGAAATAAGGACAAACAATTAAATGGTGGAGAACCATCACGATCGTGTTTATCACTGTGTGTAATTATAAATCAGCTTCTACACATCCACCAGGCTTTTAATGACCCTGTTCTGGAAATGGCCGGGTGAGTTTAAAGCCTCCATTCAGCGTCTCCTCCTCTGTGGTCCTGGTGCATTATGGTCTGGCACAGACGGCTCGCAGGCACGCTGCCAAGCCTACTCTGCTACAGCGATACATCTCCAGAGACAGAGACACGCCAACAACGATTAGAGGCGAATCGAGGCAGGCTAAGGCGAGGTGCGAGACAGCTTGTAATGCGAACGAGGCTAATTTCAGTGCTTGTCATCTTCATCTGCCTGACATCACCTCACAGATTTGATGAGAGGAACCTCGCCCGCTCATGCCGGACGCCAGACGACACATGTGACTTGAAGATTTGATCATCATAATGAGGTTGATGATGATCACATGTTACTGTGTTGTTCTTAATAGAAACAAAGGACAGCCTAGTAGTAATGTGCAGGGTCTATTCTCAGAGATCCTTCAGACAGCAGCCATGTTTTTTGTTTTTTTTTAACAAGCATCAGTGTTTAACATTAACACCACCTTCCAAAACAGCTCTGAACGTGCTGAGGCATGGATTCCACAAGACCTCTGAAGGTGTTCTGTGGCACCATGACATTAGCAGCAGATCCCTCGGTGGATCTTCTGTGGGATACGACCAGGCAGTCTGGCCCTCCTCATGCACATCTATAAGTCTTGGACACCCATAAACCTGTCACTGGTTCACCGTAGGTACTGCCTAGTGTATACTGGGACACACCCCACTAGACTGACCCGACCTGATCTGACCTGATCTGACCCAGTCATTTAGACGTCACAATTTGGGTCCTTGTCATAGACACTCAGGTCCTTATTTTTGCCCATTTTTCCTGCTTTCAACACATCAACTTTGAAAACTGACTGTTTACTGACAGGTGACACTGTAATGAGATGATCGCTGTTATTGATGACACCTGTCAGTGGTGTTAATGACATGGCTGATCGGTGTACACCTGCTGTAATATTGACTGCAGGTGTATTGACAGACTGCATATTGTATCCCAGACCTCGTCTTCACCCTGAGTATCCTTTCACCACACTCACTTCTGCTTGCCTTTACAGCCCAAGTCATGATGCGTAATCACACGATCCCACGTCACCGAGAAGAGTCCCGGGTTCCCTTTTAAGGTTCTTCTTCCTCGTGTCAGGGACTTTCGTCTGGTTTATTAGGGATGTGAATCTACGTCTAGTTTTCTGTACGGCTGGTGTAGCAGTAAACCTGAGTAGATCCACAGAGCCTGGTAGATCTGATAGGTCCACCATCATCACAAGAGAGAGCAGGCGTGATGAGTCTGGTGATGAGGAAGCAGATGAGTCACTGTGTGTGGACTGTGATGGAGTGCAGGACCAGCATTAAACACAACTACTGATGCTGAAACAACAGGCTGAAACCGGTTGCTTAGCAACACGTCCAAAGGATGAGTAGCAGAAAGGTCTAGGCAGGAACCATGGAATGATATGATGATAAATTATATATATTTACACATTATAAATAATCACACACACACACACACGTCTGAGCCAGTGTGTGTGTGTGTGAGGAGGAACTCACCGCTATCACGTTGACAAAGGTGGTTTTCCCAGAATACTGCAGTCCGACAAGGGTGAGCTCCATCTCCTCCTTCCAGAACAGAGAACGGAACCAGTCCAGGAGCCGGTTAATGAGGGCCAGCATGGTGCCGAGACTCCCAGGACAAAGAGCTCAGGAGCGGGATATTAACTAACTAACACACACACACACACTCGCTCGCTCTCTCTCACACACACGTGGGTATAAACACACAAACACACAGTCTGATTATAATATCGCCCTCCGCTGTTTACTGCACTGAGACCTGACACAGCTTCCGGAAGAGAAGTGCGCATGGTCATATGACCAAGGGTAAGTCTCAAATCAGTGCAAAGTTCTCTAGGGTAAGTCTCAAACCAGTATAGGGTTCAATTCCGTACCGCGTTTTCCAAGGGTGCGTCTCAAATCATTACAGTGTTCTCAATGGTGAGTATTACATCAGTACAGGGCTCTCTAGGGGTGCTTTTCAAATAAGTATAAGGTTGTTTAGGAGTCATAACAATAACAATAACAATAATAATAATAATTATTATTATTATTATTATTATTATTATTATTATTATTATTATAAAACGTTACAATTTTACACACACACACTATCCTGCTGTCTTTCCTAAACATGGGCAGATTTTAAAAAATAAACAAATTATTTATATATCGTCACAAGAAAATGTCTGGTGAGGTTTTAGTTCAGTAAGCCTGATTTCAGACACACCCTGTACATTTTCACAGGAAGTATGGGGAGTCAGGTGACTTCTGCCTGAGCACAGGTTCTATCTGAAGTTCAAATTAATAGTACAGTAAAATAGATTAATATAAAAATGGCAGTGATATTTATGATTTGCTGTACTGGAAATAGCATTGTATATGATCTGTCAAATGAAGCTGGCAATTATTTTTCAGATTATTTTTTGCATCTATAACATGTCCAGTCTTATACTGTAATGCAAATGCTTGTAAAGCAATAATAAACTATACAAATAAATAACATTTGAGTATCTCCTTTCAGTGGCACCTGTCAAAGGCTGGCAAAGTTGGTGTGTTGAAAGTAGGAAAAATGGGAACGTGTAAAGTGAATGCAACAAGGGCCAAAATTAGTACCTACAAAAAATGTTCAGAGGAGGGGCAACCTGTCAATGGCAAGGTTTTGGGCTGCCGAGGTTCATGTGTATAGAGAGTGAAGGTCATCTGGTCCAGTCCCTCAGGAGATCTACTGTATCTCAAACTGCTGATAAAGTAAATGCCGGCTATCATAGAAACAGTCGGACCACAGTGTATCACAGCTTGCTGTGTATCAGGCTGACCTGAGTGCCCACACTGACCCCTGTCCACCACTGAAGGTACCTGCAATAGGCATGTGAGCATCAGAACTAGACCATGGACCAATGGACGAGGGTCTGGTCTTCTGAATTATGCTTTTTTTGACAGTTAGACAGTTGGGTCTGTGTGCATCATGGGATGTGGAGAAGAGATGGCAACAAATTACTGGGAAAACTGGGGTCTGGGAAACCTGACACATACGCCCTACCAAACCACTAGAGCACACCAAGTACACACTTTCAGGGCAATGGCAGTTTTAACGTAATGGCTGATCTGTGTGTGCTGCTTTTTCTTAATAGGCCTTTTTCTGTAACATTTAACATTTTTGCCAATAACATGGTTGGAAATGTACTATGTAATCATGGTCTTTTTACACAGAGACATAAATACTATCATATATTTATATACAGATCCCCCTGTCTATAAGACTCTTATGTGTGTGTGTGTGTGTGTGTGTGTGTGTGTGTGTGTGTGTAAGACAGAGCCCCTCTCAAGTCTTAACTGTCACTCACTCCTGTTAATGCACCTGTTTGTAAAAAAGCACAATTTGCGCCTATTTGCACACTCTGAACAAACACTTATAACTCGGAAAATCTTTCACCTATCACTTCACCATAGGAGTAAGAGACCTTGGTGATCATTGTGATGGAAAACTTCTGTGGATTGAGTAGAAGATGCCAGAGTTGAACTCAAAAAAAAAAAATGGATAATACATTTTTATGGCTATGAAATTAACATTGAAGTCTATAAGGCAAATGTTAAGACCTTTTAACAGTTCAGAGAAGCAAGGTATGTCTACCATTTAAAATTTAAATGGTGTTTCTAGGTGGATGAATTGAGAAACTGAATTTAAGCGAAAAATCACTCTAAGCTGGAGCTGATATCACCCACTCTAGCTGCTCCCAGTAGTAATGAATGGAGTGAAAATAAAAGAGTGATAAAAGAGAAGGATGAGTGAAATCTGTCTAAAATTTGACGTGACGTTCTGAATGTAGAGGAAAAAGGGTTGAACATTTCCAAAAACATTTCCAGACGTTTTAGTTTTTGTCCACTGTCGATATATTGAAAACTGTAGAAGATAGTTACCAAAAATAAGGTGGAAAAATAATTTAAAAAAATATTAAAATTCATTAAATTTATTAAAAAATTATTATTATTAAAATTATTTAAAAAATAAAATAATAATAATAATATTAGAAAGAACAATAATGTGTTGCTTTGCAACACACTAGTAATATTAGGAAGAACAATAATGTGTTTCTTTGTATATTTAATTACTATACTAATCCTTATTTTTATGTATATATCAGTGCGAACATACAAGAAGTGGGGCAGGGGGCTCGCTCGCAATCCCTTCTCTAGCGCGCTCGCGACTGAACATCCGAACATTTAAATTCAAATCCGGAAAACCGTTAAAACCGTTAAAGTGTGAGGTAAAAACCGCAACTGTTCTGTAATAACAACCTGTAAACTACGTGAAATTAATAGAAACAAAGTAAATAAAAGAGAAATACGGGAGGAGGTCGTTTGTTGTCTGTGGAGTTTTTTTTTAATATAGCTGGTAAGTTCAAGAATTAAGCTACAAAAGCTAAAACTATCTTGCTATTTGATAAGTGTTCTGTTTATCTATCAGTGTCTCTTCAACACTTATTTTATCTAACCACAATTTTTATTTAAAACAAACACAATTTACTTCAACACAATTTTATTTAAAACAACACACACACTGTCCAAAAGAAGTGATTATATAATAATATACACGAATAATCACAGACCTGAGACTACACACCTGTACAGGTAGTCAGCTGACTGATAACACATCTTAACACAGCTCTAACATTTTTAATATATATAAATTAAATCACACGTTGTTATAATGTTATATTATTGCTATTAATATTATTACATGTTATTATGTTATTTATATTATAATAAGACTAATAAGTCAGTCTAGACATAAAATATTGTGCACGCCTGTAATGCTACTTTTGAACACACGATGGGGCCAACATGTCATCAAAGCACCAAGCATAATCTCTCTACTGCTGAAGTTCATCTGAAGAAAAGAATTTAAAGAAAAAAGAAATATTAGAAGTTATATGTACAGACCATCATACTGATACACACATGTACATTACATACACATGGTAATTCACGGCTGTCCATAGTTCTTACACATTACCAAAACAATAATTTAATAATAAAATAAACGTCAAATAACTAATTTGTCTTCAGGTTATCCTGATTAGGACCTGTAGTGGTCTGTATGGATCTGGATCGTGGTGAAGAGGAACACCTGTCACGAGGTGAGGACACACCCTGGATACACACACATTCACACCTCCAGATAATCTGCTGCAGTCAATACTACCTACTGGCAGATCTTCAGTCTCAAATTTAAAATATATCATGATTGTGAGAGTAATGTTAAGTAAATTTTGGTCAAATATCTGGTTTATTTTGGCTACATCAACAAAACTAGTTCCTAGAAAAGTACACTATGTTGTAGTAACAGAATTTGAATGACATCCTGGAGTAAATTAAGTAATGTACTTTCAGTGTAACAGTATTGCTGTAATTGTTTTTAATGCACTAAACACAGATAAGCAGAGTGATACAAACAGTATAGCTAGTCATCCAGCCAAACTAACTAGCAAAACTAACAATAAAATAGTAAATAACTGACTATCTCGGCTTGCAGGAAATGAGACGGTCGGCCATACCCTCACACATAAATGTAGTAACTGGAGAGGTTATTTGATCTCACAAGAAGGTCATCCTCATATACGATTGTTAAATAGGACAAACATTTTCATTGAGAAATCAGGTTACACATTTTCCCCCACCTGTACTGTTTTTACAACAGCAACATCCTGTTAATGCAAAAAGGTCTATTTGCGTGAGTTTGTGAAAAGAACAAATGGGGAGGAATGGCCCTGTTTCCTTTGTTTGGCTTTGTATTATTATTTTTTATTATCTATTATATTTTTTATTTATGTGTTGAAGAGGTAGGGCAAGGAAGAGCACACTGTTTTGCAGAAGAGGAATCAGCAGGGCTCTACATGTGACAAGACACTAGGCCTTGCCAATGTAACCACACCGGCGTTAACCTGAAACCTGTTTCTCTGAATCAGCTCTTATGGTTAACGTGTAAAAATGATCATAGATTTTTTTTACAGCAAAGACAAATTAGGATAAAAACACATTACGGCAGAATGGAATTTTTAAATATTATAATGACAAATTTACAGATTAACGGAGTAGAAACTTAAGTCTGGTTGTTTAATTTAAGATTAGCACAAAATTAAACACCCAGTGAAGTTTTTAGTAGAAACGTCAAGATATTTGACATCCGATTGATATTGAATCCTGTGTCCACATGATTTCCACAGACAGCATTATATAAGGCATTACATAACAACAGGCTGAGAAACATCCACATGGGTTCAGCAGATAAACAAGGTTTCAAAGACAAATCCAACACACACGGCATTTCCACAGGAAAAAAAAAAACTTTATTAATACTTTTTAATGTATGTCAACAGCATTTTTGACAAAATATATACATTAAGCAACCTTCTGTTAGGTCTTACAATAAAAATCCCAAGTACCTCTTCCTATACAAAACTAGTATATTGTTTAAACATTGTACATTCACATTTCCTGCTTCTCCACAGAACCCAGAATTTAAAAATGTACATATCTGTTGTAATTTTACTGCTTTAAGAAGTAAAGGCAACAGCATGAGCAGAGATCTGTCTTAATTTGACCAGAAATGAACACAGAGCATGATGCAGATACACCCTCCACAGTTTTATGTACATAATGTCTGATGACTGGAACTCCCCTCTCCATCAAAACAGAAAAAACTGTGGCTCGCGTATCACAAAAATAGAGATGCACAAACAATGTTGTATAAACGTATGAATTATACAATGTAGTTACCTCACAAGTACCCCACCTACTTGCACAAAAAATAATCAATTACATACTCAAAATCTTTCTATCTGGAAAAAAAACCCAGCTGTGATTATATTACTCCCTTATTTACACAAGTTACCCACGTCAGGACTGATCAGCCTCACCTGCACGTGTATGAGCATTTGGTGGATTCAGTTTGTGGGGAAACTGGTGACATAACTCAGCGATGGGGAGAGATGAGGCGCTGTCGCTTTTGTCTTGTTTTCTGAAAGCTCTGGTCAACTAAAGCAGACCGTTATTTGGTAGCATTCTAGGCTAAAAGGAGTCTCTTTCTTTAAAGCAGCCAGAAAGACCTGACAGTGTGAAGCCTTGCTCGGCAGCACAGAGAAATGTCCCCAAAAAAGCAGCATCTACAGGGGTTTTGCTAGGTACATTTTTTTTCTGGTTTACATTCAAAACATAAAAGATATGTGCAAAGGGCAGAGTCCTTATCGTTTTATTTGTTACGGGCTATCTGCACATCACATTCTGGATTTAGGCTTGGTTTGTATATTGAAACATTCAACACAAACGCAGAGAGCAGATGTCCCCACGCAGCAATCCTTCCTGAAACCAGTCAAATCAGTGTCGTTTATCAGCTTCACAGTGACTGTAAGTGCTACACACTAGTCCTTGTCTCCCATCGACTACCTCAAAGTGGCCGATGTGCACCCATCTACACATGGACTCTTGCTCCCAGAGTGAATGTCTACTGTTGTGGTGAAGGGAATTGGCCTCTGGGCTGGTATATGTTTGTGAATTTATTTTTGTTTTTAAATAACACTGGGGGAAGGGCAGGGCAGCGCAGAGTAGCAGAGCAGGAGTCGGCACAACCCTGTTCATCATCAGCATATCCTCCGCTGTTAACAGTCAGAGGATGCATGTCAGAGGTGAAAAGGACTCCACAAGTTTATCAGTCTTTGGTTTCCAGATTTAAGGGGGGCACTTGTTTTAGGGCCTGGTGCAGAGCTGGAGAGTCTGTACAAGCATGAGCAATGGTGGGGGACCCTACTCTGGGCGACAAGACAAGAGACAAGGGGAGTTTTTCAGGAGACAAGCCTGCCGTGGAACCCCCGATGCCAGGGTACAGCATGGGCATGCTCCCTGGGTACCAGCACTTCTCCAGAACAGGGAGATACGCAGAGGCAGCAGCCGCCGTCACAGGAGGAAGGAGGTAGAAGGGCATGCAGAGAGGTGGCTGGTGGGAAGAGAAGCTTGCGTACGCACTGTGACCCAACAGAGACTCGTCTTCAGAAGAGTCCGACCTTTGCCGTTTGGCCTGTGGCTCATCCCATTCTTCCTTGATGCCGTATTTCAATTCGGCAGCCTCTTTGCCATAGTAGCTCGGCCGCTGACCCTTGGACTCGCGCTTGTCTTTGTCTAGCTCACCACCATAGCCGCTGTCTGTGTCCGTGTCACTGCCACTCTGCTCGCTGCTATGTGGGTAAGTCCTCTGAATCACAGGGACACAGTTTTTGGTGTGACCCTCTGGCATTCTGGCTGGCACAGCTGCTGGCTTCTCACGAATCTCGTGGCCTTTGTGGATAGGGGAAGGCGTGTCCTGCTGCGGGCTGATCGGCCGCTGCGGCAGCTCGGATGCCACCTTGTGCAGATGGTTAAAGATGTGCATAGGTGTCAGATCCTGCGTGTTCTCATGGTTCGCCATGTACTGCAAAACCTCCTTGGCACACAAATGGAAACCAGAGCGGAACATCTCCTCACTCTTCTCCAAGCTCCCATTGGTGTGATCACCTGCAGCAACACACACACACAGGTAGATTACATATGAGTACAATCTTATCTCATAGTTCATCCCTCTTAACCGGATACATAATCCCTGCTGATGCTGCATGACAGACAGGATCAGACATTATAAGAATGGATCATATACATAAGCTTTTATTTATTTACTTATTTATTTCTAAATATAAACGTGTGACCAGTTTGTTGCTGGTGGTGCTTATGAGTGTTGACATGATTGTTTCTCCATAACAACCTCCATTTCAGAGGGAGTGTTTATTGTAACACTTCTCATTAAACTCACCGATCTGCATTCCATTCTGCAAAGATATGATTTGCTGCTGCTGCTGCTCCAGCAGGCTGTTCAGAGCTTTCACATGCTTCAACGTCAGCTCCAGCACCACAGCCTTCTCCAAATGGCCCAGCGTCTATAAAAGGAGGAATCACTCGATAAGCCTGTTTATCTTTCTTATGTAACGCTCTCAAGCTGCCTCCACCGAGGGCAAACCCAATGACACAACGCACATGCAAATCCAGCTTTAAAAATAAAAAACAACATGCTGAGAGTCTTCAATCTGCACAGGCACAGTTTATATATTTAAATTTCTTTTTCAGGATTTGATCTTGTGTGTGTGTGTGTTATCGTAGTGTTTTACACTATTCTGAGAGTATATGTATTGAAAAAACCTCACATCTGCTCTGCTGCTTTAAATAGTCCTCTAAATTTAACAGGTTCATCAGGTCCATGTGAACATACTAACAACTTGCGTTAAAACTCTGTGATAATCAACAAATCTACACATTTTATATACATGTATGTATATATATATATATATATATATATATATATATATATACATATATACAAGTTCACTATCAGGTTTATTGCCGTTTTTTTACGTTCCTGTGATGTGCAGTGATTTTGTGATAGATTAGAAACAATGAAGTACATTATAAAACAAAAACAAAGATGTTAAAGTGATCACGTCTGAGACTCAACACTGCAGGTGGCGCTACAGATAGATATTTACAGCCCTCCATCCACTCCCATGTACACTTACTGAGAGTTTCAGGTGCTCTGGTAGCAGGTCCTTTAGCTGAGCGATGCACTCATTTATCCTGTCACGTCTCTTCTTCTCGATCAGACGATGCGGCAGCTTGTACGTGTCCTGCGTGAAACCAAAAAAAAAAAAAAAAACAACTTTCAGCAACTCGCATTCAGGCTTCAAGAGCAGACATGCACACTTAATATTTAAAATAATACAGGTTTATATGGACTCAGGGCTACTGAAGTGAGACTGTGTGATAGTACCTTGCTGTCCTCGCCTCGTTTCGCACCTCTTCGGGGTTTGTAGACGTACATGGGGAAATCCATGCTATATTAAAAATACAAGAGAGAAAGAGGAGTCAGTAAGACATGAGGAGGAAGATGTCTTGAGGAAACATCATGAAACTTTATGTAGTCGCACTGACTGGCCCGTCCCGCCCCTCTGCACCATGTTAACATGATGAACACCAGGTCAGAATGCTGTATTTATTTATAGTAAATATTCAACACAAGGTTTTGAGATGTTAAAAATGGCCCTTACCCCTGAATGGCAGACATGTCCAGCGGGTTCGCTTTGGTCAAACATGGAGGAGGCTGTGCGCTCGTAATCCGCTCCATTGTCCAAGTGTAGAAATGCCGCTATGTGGTCTGTTTATTTATATTTATTTCTTTATAATTATTCTCCTAAACCAGTGAATATGTGCACAAATACGTACACATAAAAAACAAAGTTCCTGTAAATGTCTTAAATATATAAATATCCTCAGAAGAAAACTGTCCCACGGTGAAAACAGAAACAAGTTTTGACTTTTCCGCCGGCGTTTCTCCAAATTAATCTACGATCCGAAACGTGTAAACACACGCACCGCGCGCGCGCTCACGTACACACACATATATATACACACACGCGCGCAGGACAGAGATGTTGCTGGCGGTCTGGTGAGCCAAGGCGCAATAGTTCAGAAGCTCTGGTCGTCGGTTAAATGTGCGTGTGTTTGTGTGTGTGTGTGTGTCTGAGTGTATGCGGTGGGTGGACTAGACTACGTGTTAAATAAAAAAAAAAACTGTGACTGCAGACACGTCTCTCCTCCCTGCTCCGTCACATGAGCCTCACGTGTCGGACGGCGCTTTCAGCAGCTTCAGTCTGTTACAGAACACCCCCCCCCCCCTCTTCCTCCTCCTGCTCTCTCTCTCTCTCTCTATCTCTCTCTCTCTCTTTCTCCATCTCCCTCCCTCTCTCCCTCCCTCCCTCTGTGTCCCGTGTACAACCACGCGCTTTGCGGGAGAGGCGCGCAGAGTCCAACGAGCTGATGTGGAAAGCCAACAGAGCCAAAATTTAAATTTTATACACATAAATACTTACTATATATATATAAACACTACAATTAATCATTGTTTTCTAATTATTGTATAACAATTTGT
>JAOVVF010000001.1:4984426-5026084 GCA_028565595.1 Duopalatinus emarginatus
ATGGTTACAAATATTTTATCTAAAATATTCTCTCTATTTATATATATATATATATATATATATATATATAGAGAGAGAGAGAGAGAGAGAGAGAGAGAGAGAGAGAGAGAGTGAGAGAGAGAGAATGTTTTTCAGATAAAATATTTTTAACCATTTTCTATTCTAATATAAAGGTGAAAAGGATCAAATTTAACAACTGGTCTTACTAAGATAAACAATTTCGTTTATAGAATGGTAAAATATGGCAAACACATGAACCAGATAATATTTTCCACAATATTTATTTACTTACTTCTGTATTTATTTCTTTGCCTATTTACTTACTTGTGCAGCTACTTTAATATAGGGGTCCTCAAAGACCCACATGGTACGGATTTATTTAGCAAACAAACCACACAAAAAAAATTAGCTAGTTTTTTTTTTCACATTTTTTTCTAAGCTTTCCACAAATTTCCACAAAATTTCTGTTGCTATTGTTTTATAGTAAGTTATGTCCAGCACGATTTGGTAATTTCCTGGTTAGGGACACTGAACGGTTAATTATCAGTTTGAGTAGACATGTTCCAGTCGGGGAAATCACCAGCCCAGGTGGGGTTTACTCAGTATATAGATGCAGGTCATGTAATAAACACATATATATTTTTATCAACTGTAAAGGTTATAGATGGCAACAAAAATGCAGTAATGGCAACATGACATTCAAGTAATTTTGAAACTAATTTGTATACCTAAGAAGCACACCCAGCCACCCACCCTGCAATACTCACACACACACACATACACACAAACCCACGCACCCCCCCCCCCCCAAACACACACACAAACAGGTACCTTCAAACACATGTATGATTCTTAAATCAGTATTTATTTTTAAAAACTTATTTAAGAAATAAGAGTAAATAAAAGTAAATATTTTTATCAAAGGTCTTCATCAGAGAGTGATTAAAAATGTTAGGTGCATGTTGTCTATCTGGTTATGAATACACACAAGGTTTTCTCCCTGTAGCATTTTATCACAGCACATGCACCTGTCTCAGGTTTTTTTTTTCCACCTGCAGGCTTACAACTAGTTGCACTTTTCTTGTGATAACAGAAGTTTTACTCATTCACTGCAAAAGAGTTAAATTCATTTGAAGTGGGTTTTTTTATTTATTCCCGTGAAGCACACAGAGCAGGCATGGAAAGTTCTCTCATTGCTTTCATGTCAAGACGTGCATCACCGAGATGATGCAGCAGCTTCAGCCTTCCTTTTATACACAGACAGGAAGGACAGAGTGATGTTCACTTTTATTAACAGGACAAACAAATTCCCCACAGTTTGGAACATCTTACATGATTTTTTTAAGACACCAAGAGATGCGGCAGTAACACGCAAAAGTTCAAGCCGGTGGTGTGTCATAAAAGCTTTGATGACAAAGTGTGAAATAAAAACTACTTAATGACAAAGCTGCTGTTCCTCCTGACATTTATACTGCGGTGATCAGGAACTGTTTGTGTCTGTAATTATTAATGGTATCAAACAGATATACTTGCTTACATTTTTTTATTTAAAAAGCACTGCAGATTTTAATGAATTGACAATTGCTAAAAAACAGATCTAAGCCGATCACATGATGGCATTTTTATTACTTGTTTTTTACCTTTTATTTGTAAGAATCAACACAACATGCACTTTGTTGCTCGCTTTTCCTGCATTCACAGAATGCCCTAAATCCACCAGTATAATAAGCCTCGAATGGTCCCAGCAATTACAGTGAAATGCCTTTAGCCAGGCACAAATTCATAGTAATTATGTTTTATTTTTGCCCAGAGGATCTTTAGAGAGTTTAAATCAGTGTTTAATGATTGCTTAATAACCTCTTAACAGAGATTGGCTCTTAAGTTATCTTCTTTTTCTAATCCTGCAGCTGACAAAAAGTAATCACATTAGTATGGTCAGATAAAAAAAAGAAAAAAAAAGGTTTAAATAAAAATCCCCACCCGTAACCTTTTACTTGAAAAGACGTTAGCCGTCTGCTGCTCAAGGTGTGAACCAAGGTATTTTAGTGGTCATGTCATCGTCTGACATTTGTGTCAGTTGAATCATATTTACACAAAGTGATTGTGAAGTGTTTCTTTGTTGTTTTGCACATAAAGCCGGTTTCTGTGAAACAACACAGATTTGTATAAAAGTTGAGCAGTTTCTCAGCAGTCGTAACTGTTTTTTTAAAAAGAAAATGATCTGTATAACATTTTAATTCTCAACAACTTTAGATTTGGAAGGATTTGATCAAAATGACAACAGCAGCAATAACAAAAAGGGAATAAATGTTGACTCTTATATAACTTATCAACTTGTCACAGCATCAGCACCTGGACACAAGCAGATTCTCACTCTCCACCACAGAAGGGGAATTCAGACGTGCCCAAATAGGGGCGGCACACAGACGAACACACTCCACTCGTCCCTGCGTGAACAGTAAGGCGAGTCCCTTTATAACATTTCTCACATTAACACACAAACTTTATTTCATTTAGAAATTACGCGGTGGAACAGAACCTCAGAAGTGCCTCCGACAACCTTTCCATCTAAAAGACGTGTAACGCTCTCATTCCTATTTAAAATCATGCATTGAGATTACACCGCTCTAATAATAAAAATAATAATAATAATAATTATTATTATTATTAATAATATTAATAATAATGTTGTTGTTGTTTAGCACAACACTCACAGGTCATGAACTTTCAACACCTTTTGCTAAAAAGTTCAGCAGTCTACTACTGCTTTACTTAATCTGTTAACATCTGCTAATATGCAGATCATAGTTTTTTTTTAACCGCTGTAGAGTCTGGGTGGGGCTCTCCCCAAAAATAAAACACAACAAAAAAACCTGTCTTTTATTTATTATCTGGTTTGAGAGGTCACTTGAAGGGCATTTAATTCTAATGACGAGCCAGAATAATCCATCTAAACACACCCAGTGACTAAACACCTACTAAACATTACAAACCTAACCTTATTAACTGTACTGTTTAATCAGGTTCTTACTCTTACTACTACTCATTATTACTGTTTCATTTCAAATATGTTTATAAATGGAATATGAAGCTATTTACATTTTTTGTATCAGTATTTACTTAAATACTGATTGGTCAGCACTTGCAGATTGGTTAAACATTCAGCAGGTTTCAAGTCATCTATGTAAGACTAGCCAGTAATATGTTTTGTTTTAGTTTTTGTCACATTTTAAGTGTATTTTGTCTTTTAGAGCAAAAACAGTACCATGCTGATATAACACACATTATACAGATGGAGAAAATGAACAGTAAATAAAAAAGAAATGCTTATTTCAAGATGAATTACAGGATTTATTAAATATTGCTAAATTAATTTACAATCTTGACATATGTTAAATTAGAATTATATTTCATGTAACTTTCATTAACAGTGCTATTAAACTCTTATGTCTCTAGGGGGAAAAGGTATCTCTATACAAAAGCAAAGACAAACATATACACATATTTTAAAGAAAAGGAAATAAAGAGATCGAAACAGAGAGATATGGCATGTTTGTACAATATAGTAGTGCAAGTATTGTTCTGAGCACTTACTCTCTCCTGTTGAGATTATCACATTGTGCTGCATTTGCAAAATTAGTTGCCTGTAAGATGAGGAAGGTGTTTCCATCGTTCTTCTACCGAGCCTCTTAGAGTCCCTCAATGCAGACTTCACAACTGGCACCGAAGCTCAAAGGCTTCTAAGTAAATGCTCTAAGTACTAAAGCCACTTAGAATTAAAATACAGAAACAAAGCTTATTGGTCTAAACAGATTAAACACTAATCTTATATTTTTACCACCTCAGAAATCTAATGGCCTTTTATTTATTTTCTGAACAGGCAAAAAAGACAAAGCAAAAAAAAAAGCAAAAAAAAAGAAAAAACTGTTAAGAACATAATGCATATTTCTATAGAAAAGTGTGCGCCATGGCACAGTCAGTCCCTTTAAATGTCATTTATTATTTTTTTATATATAAATAAATTAATAAATAAGAAAAGAAAAAGGCCCACATATGCAACTTGATGGCTATTAGAATTCTTGCTAATTTAACTCTATGATCTTGACACTACAAGTCTACAGCCTTTCAGTACAATCATAAAGCTGAGCAAGAAAAGGGCAAGAGGGAAGAAAAGCGGTTGGCGTGTGAGATGATTATCATCTCTTTAAGACAGCTCAACAAGTTTGCATATTATAGAAGTAATATTGCACAAAATACAAAAATAAGACATAAAATACTGCTTGCTATACTGGTAAGGAAATACAAAAAGATGCCTTTTTAACACTTCTCCAAGCAGCATCTATAACTAGTCATACTGTCCAGTGTAGCCCCAAATTCAAGTGTCCCTCATTGTCATTGCCATCAGTGAACATCTGGCACACAACGTGACCCAGGGACTGAGGGGCACAAACTTTTTTTGTTTGTTTTTTAACATCTTTTCTTACTTAGATTAGTTGAGTGTGCGTACGTCTGGAAGGAGTTTTGCAGGTCTATGTCTAAGGGCAGATGTGTAGCGTGGCAGTTCAAGGCCTGTGCTGAAGCTCACCTACACGCGGGCACACACACACACACACAGGCACGTGTACAAACACGCACACACACATTCAGGCAGGCTGTTGAGGGTTCACATTCATGTGCTGGGGATGTCCAAGGAGTCCGATCCTCTGCTTCTGCTTTCGCTGTTCAGTCATCTGTCAGGACACACACACACAGGGATTTAATTTTTAGCTGCCCCCACAACACACACACACATTCCCCCTTTGTATTTCACCAGGCACTTCCTGTATGAATGCATCTGTTAAATCTGTTTCTGTTCCCTTAGTATGAGTCCAGAAACTGCGTGTCTTTGTGTTTGCGTGTGTGTACCGTTGGGTAAGTGACTGTGCCACAACCAGGATCACTCACTCCGCAATCTCATGCAATAGGCTCACTCTCATAAACACATGAACACACACACACGCACACACACACACACACACACAAACACACACACAAACACACACACACTTAACAGCAAAAATCCAATACAATTGTCATCTGTAAAATTCCCTTATATGACTCAACATTGTTAAAAACACAGTCATGCTCATACAAAGTTAGCACCTACAGGATCCATCATGCCTAATTAGGTCATATGGCTGTATAGACGTTATATGTTATAAAATGTTATGTATGTTACACACATATATAAACAAATATATATATGTGTGTGTGTGTGTGTGTGTGTGTTTTAAGTTTGATAAAACAGAAAGCATGTAATGTAAAGTTATGTGACACACACAGCTACGTGGTGACATTAGCAAGAATGAATACCAGCAGAACTAATAATACACGCTGGTACACACACAGTGTACCCCCTTCACCACACCTTCACCCCTTGCCCATAAACACTGACATGATTTTGGTATCCATAATGGAGGGATTGCTGATCAGGACAGGGCCGGTTTTAAAAAAAATGAATCTTTAATTATTTCTTGTTAATTCTGTTTGTTTTTTTTACATTATAAAACATGGTGCATGGTGAGAGCCGGTGAGTTACAGTTTTATCATTTTACAATCAGTGTCAAAGTCTCTCCAATATGCGGGCAAACCTCTCTCTATCTCTCCAGGTGAAGACACCTAGACACCTGACCACACCCCTGATCAATGCAGACCAAAAGTACAGTCTAGCCTTTACTCATAATTAAGTAAAAATAAATGTGTGTGTTTTGCTTTTGATTTATTTTGTCTTATGTTTTTGATTCACCAGACTGCAGAAAATCTTTTATTAGATTTTTAATTCCTCTCTAATGCATTAATGATTCCTAAGGTACGGAAAGGTTTCTACTGGACAAAACAGTCAGTGGATTACTCATTATGCTGTATATGCTTCAAATGTCATTTTTTTATTTAATTTAATATTTTAGAAATAATATTTATTGTACCAACATAACAAACATATTATATCAGTTAACAGATATCGGATCTGTGAGTGACTGTTCCAGACTAAAACTAGAATTTTAAACATGTTAACCTAATTAATTTAAAAATATTTTTAGGGACAGACATGTAATCCACTCAAAAAGTGAAAGGCTATTTTTTTTTTTTTTTTTTTGGATTGTTACTTGACCTTCTTTTATTTCCCCCTGTCTGGGTGTCAAAAGAAGTTCTAGTTCCTCCTATGCACTTCTCATTTATCAGTCTCCTAATTACCAGTTACACGCAGTCTCTTTTTTACAACGTTTTTATCTTAAATTCTACTGTATTTACAAGAAACTCTTTAACTTACGGTGCACTGAAGTGGATCAAAACCTCACTCTTGACACCGCACCGTCTATAGTTTTTGAACAGCATTTAATCATCTCTGCCTGCAGTGTTATTTATGTATGGAAACAAACAGCAGTGGTTCGGAGAACTTTGTCTGGAACACACACGAGTTGATTCAGAGTGAAACAACACTTGGCCTCGTGACGCAGGTGAAAGATCATCTTAGTACCACATGGGTTTGCTGCACTGATCACAGATGTGAGAGGGGGAGAGACGGAGAGACAGAGAGAGACAGAGAGAAAGAGAAAGAGAGACAACCAGACAGACAGACACACAACTCATTGCCCTTTGTTCTGAATGGGTTTCTGACCTTCAAGGGATTTTTTTTCAAACCAGTCCTACACATAACAATCCTACAATCCTGGAGATGTAAAATGTTTGAGAAATGTATTACAGATGACACTTTCTATATGGACCAAATGGGTATTTTGTCTAGTTTCATCATGAACAGAAACCAACTCTAAATTAGCACTTTTCTTCTGAGGTTTCACACGTATAGCCCTGCTGTCAATATCATAAGATTTAAAAAGAGCATTCATAGAGGAGTCACACCATCCTGTTAATTTCAGGTTCATTTCCATTTTAGTGCTATAAAAGTGTCACACGCACAAACTGTTGTCTTATTGAGCGTATATTTCAAAAAAAAAAAAAGGCTTGTATGGTCTTTCTTCCTTCCCTGTCCATCTCTATCTCATACCTGCTCTTTTAGTTCAGTGAGCTGGCCGGACAGGTTGGAGACCAGTTTCATGGTGGACTCTAACTTCTCCTGCAGGTTCCTGATCTCGTTCTGCTCACCCTCTGCATCGCTGCTCACCAGCGACATTGCACGCATCCGAGGAAACCAGTCTAGGTTGTGTTCCTGTTAGAACAAACATGGTTAGGTTAAAATGTAAAAGATAAAATGGCTCATTTATTTCATTGACAATCTACACATAGTTTAACTCAAATGTGTGAAATTCACTAATTTTATATGAAAACCTTGTAACTAATGCGATCCAAGACAAA
This sequence comes from Duopalatinus emarginatus, assembly GCA_028565595.1. Taxonomy (NCBI): domain Eukaryota; kingdom Metazoa; phylum Chordata; class Actinopteri; order Siluriformes; family Pimelodidae; genus Duopalatinus; species Duopalatinus emarginatus. The sequence goes on from JAOVVF010000001.1 coordinate 4,991,777, forward strand.
TTCATAAATTAAGAAAAACAAGACAGGACATTCTGTAGTAAAATAAAAATGCCCTCTGTAAATATAAGACCATTCAAAACGAACAAAAGTGAAACTATGAAGTCTTTCACAAAGGCTGGTAGTTTTAATTTTTTTTATGTTTATCCTAAAAAGCATTTAGACACAACTTTACTAAATGATCAGAACAGATATCTACTCTGATATCTCTTCAACTAAATGTTAATCATTTTTCAGTAAAGCAGTACTTTCTCATTTAGCCAAAGACAGGACTCTTATCAAATCTGCATCTTTTAAATAATCCAGCTCTTGCTGATTATCTCCATCTTTCTGACTGCAAATGCCTCTAACATCAGACAAATTGTAAACATGAAATTGAATTACAGCATAGGAGACAACCTCAAGAGTCACATGGGCTTTGAGATAGTGTTCCCTAACAGCCTACAGTGTGTCCTTCACATCCCTACCGAAGGGCGTAAACAGTTCCACTCCATCTCACAGAGGAATTTCACAGATTACCCACCCTAATTTTATCAACGTTAACATCCAGGAAACACAGTGTTATGGTGCCTCTTAATGCCTAAATGCAAATGAGCATGTATTCGCCTTGTATTAGAGAAGCTTGTGGGAAATCACCGTTAAAGACAAGTGGCCAAAACACCAGACAATGCCGCTTATTTATAGGATTCACACATGATCTGGCAAGCACACTTCCTGTTGTTCTCCTACCAGGGTTTTGGCTCTGTATGGAGACCGTCTCTCTCTCTCCCTCTCCCTCTCTCTTTTTCTCTCTCTCCACCAGTGATCTTCTAACCAGTGACCTTTTAAATTGGGGAATGTTAACCATATAACTGAATTAAAGCTAGTTTTAAGTATCTAACAAATACAAAGTAGCAATTCAGCAAAACATCCAACCTCTCGCTTCTGGAATATCTTGAGTCTGAGACAACAAAAATCTCTTGACTGTCGGACAACCCCAAAACACACTGCCTAAAAACTGCAAAATAAAAATGCCCTATGTAAATATAAGACCATACAAAATGAACAAAAGTGAAACTATGAATGTGGCTGGTACTGTGGAGTATTACTGAAGAAGAGACAGCCAGACAAAAGAGAATGTGAAAAAGAAATGCTGAGTGCACCAAAGTAAATGTGTGTGTGTGTGTGTGTGTGTGTGTGTGTGTGTGTGTGTGTGTGTTAGTGAGAGAGAGAGAGAGACAGGGAGATAGAGAGAGAACGAGAGAGAGAGAGAGAGAGAGAGAGCATGAAGTGCAGAGAGACTTGTGGAAGGTCACTCCACTGCATTCTTTTGCCCTCTCCAAAATGAGTACACACACACACACACACACAATCGGTTACTGAAGCAACACGAGCAAACACAATGAAGATATTTGATAAATATTCTTTGTGAGTCATGTTAATCCTGTCTACAACCACAACTAACACTAACCTGCTATTGTAGTGTGAAATATTTTAACACATACTATGTGGTGCGTTTAAGTAACATTTGGGAACGTAACTAAAATGTGTTCCTTCTTTAAAATTTACCTAGAAAAATAAGTAAAATCACATGAGAGGCATGTGGGATGTGACCTCATTACATAAAGAAGGGGAACCATTGTGCTAGCTATTGTTTTAGGAATAACAGAAACTCGATCGTTAGAAAAAAAAAATAAAAATAAAAAATCCTTTCCACAATGTTGACAAAAATAACGGTTCAGATTTTACAGTTTCTAATTGTATGTCTTATAATCTAATTCTCCACCAGCACACTGCACTTTATGATAAAAATATCATCATTGAAGTATCAATTAATCAATAAACATAAACAAGTTTTCATACAAATATTAAAAGTTAACTGATTTAATTATTTTACATAAAAAAAAGATTTAAGGCAGCTCAACCTCCTGTACTAACAGCTCGGGTCTGTCACGTGTTACTTAGGATTTTCTGCAGTACAGTTACAATCTTCATCCAAAATATTTTTTTTGCAGCTGTGCTATATGTCGTAGAGGACGCGTTTATCACCATCGCTTTCTCCTTCCAATAAGCAGCTAGGAGGAAAATACAGACACCTAAAACAAATCTAAATACACTGGTTAGTTGCTGATTGTGGTTATGGAACTGAGCAGTTTGGGGTTGTTCAGCACAAAGACTCAATTATATCGTCTGGTGATGACAAGTTCGAATCCAGGTGACGTCATCGTCAATCAGCCATCCATGAGCGTCTGTGAGCTGATTTATGTGAAAAAGGGAAGATGTCACCTTCCTCTGTGTGCATTAGGCTGCCATTTGGTGCAAACATGTATCTCAAAGAAAAATGTGTTTACACTCCCGGGTTGCTAGCTGTTACATGATTGGCTGGTGGGTAAAAATTGCTTAGAATTTAATTAGATTAAATTAGGGAGAAATAAGGAACAGGGGGAAAAAAGAACCTGGGGAAATAATGAAAAACAAAAATATTTAAACTACTATCTGTGTAGAATTATTAGAATACACACACTGTATATATACACGTGTGTGTGTGTGTGTGTGTGTGTGTGTGTGTGTGTGTGTGTGTGTGTGAGAGAGAGAGAGATAGATAAAGAGAGAGATTTTATATAAATACATAATGAATTTAGCCCTGTATGTGCTAACAGAAACAAAAAGTACTGCACCACAATAACAGCAAAAAAGTGCACATACTACTACTATGAACAAAATTATTAATAATAATAATAACAACAACAGTAATAATATTAGTAATAATTGGACGAAGAAGGAAAAAAAGACGAAAAATAAAGATGCACTGACAATCTTAAACAGCGTGTGGCTGCCAGATGAAGTCCCCTTCTCTCAACGTCAACACACACAGGGAAATCACGCTGTCAGTGATGCATAGACACACACACTAATTCTGAGAGTAGAAGAGGAGTGTGTGTGTGCGTGTGCGTGCACACAGGAAGTGAACACAAACACACTCACTCTCACGTAGGGGTTTGTGTTTAATGTGTCTGGCTCTGTCCAGCTGTCATCTTAACCACAGCAACCCACATCATCACCCTTATTAGCTCTTTAAACCAAACACGATATGACTCTCCATCACATACACATTTAGACGATCAAATATTCTGGTCATTAATGAACAGGACACGCCTGCATATAATAACTAAGGTGAATTATTTCACAAATGTTTAGAAGATTTTGTTGCTTCTTTTATAAAAAAAAAAAAGAGGATTTTTTTTATTTAAACTAAAACTAATATTAAACTTAATACAAAGTTTGGGATAGAAATTAAACACCCAATAATAAATAATAGATAAATCTGTCTAAGTTGTTCTATAATTTTTTATATGAAAGCTCTTTAAGAGAACTATACACAACTCCAAAGGACTTTAACATCTATTTGTGTTATATTTAATAGTAACACTGTCTAACATGAAAAATCTTACATGCAGACTTACAGTTACAGCTTCAACAAACAAGTGCAACATTTAATTGGGTAAACAGGGTCAGGAACTTTTGACTGGCAGCCTTACAAAAGAACGGTTTCAGTGACCTGCCTTTAGCAATTACATTAAATGAAGACATCTATACTTATACTTCCTGTAGATACAAGTACCACTTCATCAGACTTACAGTGATAAGCAGGTCGTTTTACACAGGGGTCCTTTTGACTGTCATTTACTTACTGGCTAGAAAAAAAAGGAAACAAAGTCCTTGTGTATCTTCCCAGAGCTACATGTACTGATCTGTTCTAGCATAAAGTAGAGCCAGGCAATAAGGCAATGTGTCACAATTTATTTCACCAGAAAACACTTCTTTCACCTTTTTTCTGTCATTAAGTGTTAACATTTTTTTTTTTTAAAAGCATTTATTTTTGTAGACATAAAGTATCAAAGAGGTTTTTGAACCTGATCAGCTAGAACATTAAATCCACCTCTCTAACATTGTGTAGGTTCCCCTTGTGCCACCAAAACAGCTCTGGCGTGACCTCTGAAGGTGTGCTGTGGTATCTGGCACCAAGATGTTAGCAGCAAATCCTTTAAGTCCTGTAAGTTGTGAGGTTTGTCCAGCACATACCACAGATGCTCAATCGGATTGAGATCTCGGGAATTTGGAGGCCAAGTCAACACCTTGAACTCTTTGTCATGTTCCTTAAACCCCCTGAACAATTTGTGCAGCGTGTCAAAAAGCATTATCCTGCTGAAAGTGGCCACTGCCATTAGGGAATACTGTTGTCCTGCACTGATGGTCTGTAAAAGTGTTTAGGTGAATGTCAAAGTAACATCTACATGAATGCCAGAACTCCAGGTTTCCTAACAGAATGTAGCCCTGTACATCGCACTGGTTTACTCACACACACACACACACACACACACACACACACACACACACACACACACACACACACACACACACTTGGCCATCCATGCGTCATGGTCCAGGTCTGATGCATATGTGCCTATTGTAGGCACCTTCAGTGGAGTACAGGGGTCAACATGGACACTCTGACCAGTCTACAGATACGCAGCTTCAAACACAGCAAGTTGCTATGCGCTGTGTCATAGAGGGCAGCTGTGGCTTGAAGTTATGGAACATATCTTTTGACAAAAAGGTCGCCAGTTCAATCCCTGATACCATCAAGACATGACTGTAGTGCCCCTGAGCAAGGCACCAGTCAATGCCTCCTAGAGTGTGTGTTACACTGCATGGACGGGTTAAATACGGAGCTCATATTCCTCTGTGTGCAAGCACAGTAGGTTGATCACTTCGCTTTCACTTTGTAATACCTTTTTTTATCATAGCCAGCATAATTTTTTTTTTTGGCAGGTTGTGAAACAATAGATCTCATGTGCACCAAATGGTCTACTCTTCACTCCACAAGTGCATCAGCGAGCCTTCGGCACCCATGACCCTGTCGCTGGTAAGTATTAACCACTACATACTGGGACTAATTTTTCCTACTTTCAACACTTTCAGAACTGACTGTTGACATAATGCCTAATTATCCCCCATCCCTCCACAGGTTCACGTCACCGGTCAGTGATTTTAATGTTACGGCTGATCGCTGTGAATATTATAATATGTATAGACTAACCTCTTTGAGAATCGTGATATGATATTAAAAGTAAAAAAATAACTGCGTAAGAATAACATACGGATATGGACCGCGCATGTTTTTGGGACATATTCAAAATAAGGACCACTGGAGCCTCGTAAATTCATAAATGTTACATGATCATATGTTTCATGGCAAGTTTTTTAATGCATGTTTTATTAGTTGTAGTTTGTTATAGGTTCCCTGTGAATGAGCAGTTACTAAACTGATCACTCATTAGAACGAGCACATTAATATAAAACCTACATTAATGTTATAAAACTAAAAAAAAAACCTTCATAACATTAGGAAATGAATACAGTCCTTCTGAATGTTTAGGTTAGATCAGATTATTGGCTGCCTTTACTCTAAACTAGACTGACTGTTGATATTCCCAGGTGATTCTGTGGCAGGTTTATCTGTAAAAACTGAAAACCTGTTTATTTTTTTATACCTGAACCATTAAAGGCAACAGTGAAAACAAAATTCTGCATCTGTTATTAACGGTTTCATTTTCTATGCAGAATGTTCCTTCATGGCTGCTGCTGTTCCTACGTGTAAAAACCTTGTCGCAGACACTGTAGATAAATTGAGGGAGAAGGTACAGTAATACACTTCATGACTCACACTTGCAATCCTCACTTCCTCTACTTTCAGTTCTTCAGAAAACAGAACTCCGGCTATTTCTATGAAGAAAAAAAAAGTCCCGCCAAACGTGAATATAGAGATTACTCAAGTCCACATCCGTTTTCAGTGGGCTACTAACTTGGAAATGTGGAGGCGGATAAAATTGTCATAAGTTTAAGTTAATTGGTTTTGTTTTTGTGAACAAATGCTTCTCAAAGTGTGGCGTAATTCCATTTCTAATGTGAGAATAAGTGTCTAGGGCTGTGTGTACTGATCTAGCAAAGTCCACCTCAGGGACTTTGTTTACAATCAACAGTCTTGTCAGTAATTCATTGGAAATGTGTGTGTGTGTGCACGCATGCCTGCGTGTGCATACGTGCTCGTGCGATACAGAGAGAGAGAGAGAAAGAAGAGAGAGAAAGATGAGAGAGAGAGAGAGAGAGCTTCGCCACAACAAATTAGACTGCATCTGCTGCTTCAATGGAAACGAAGGAAGTGTGAATTTCATTACTAATACCACACATACACACACACACACTGACACACCAACACGCACACACACAGGACGTGCTGCGGTCTGAACAGCAACAACGACGTCAGACCCAAAAACAGCCCCTTTGAACCTGCCTCCACACACCTATACAGCAATATTTGTGTGTCTTGAGAGTCGTATGCGATATTTCAGGGAGGAAATCGGATCACAGGTTTCCAGGTTCACATTTACTGTACAACAAGGGTTCAGTTATTCATCACCTGTCCTGTGATGGCAAAAGCAACATCACATCATCATCCAAACATTTGATACACGGCGTTCGCTCTAGCAAAGGATGCAGACGTCAGTCGAGCTCCTCGTAACAACAACGACACAATTTACCAGAAGCTCTCCTCCAGTGACGTTGCGAGCAATTTCAGTGGTCATGTGGCCAAACGATAAGTAAGACCACTATTTTATCACTTCATTTATCTCTCCTTTCACACTCGGAAGCGAAAGCTGAAAACCAGTTTGATGCTCACCACAGGAACATGTGTGTGTGTGTGTTCGTGAGTGTTTTAGAGCATGCAGATGCAGTCTGACTTTTTTTTGGGGGGGGCCATGTGCATGTCATCCATGACACGGTTTCCCAGCTGGTGACCTTACCTGATTTAATCTGCACACATACAGTGTACCACTGAACAATATCCATCCAATTCATCTTGTTTCTTGAGAAACGTCTGGTGTATTACACCCAATCTGTCCAAATCTTGATGGATTACAAAAGTGTTGCTCATCATATGGTGCTGATTCCTCAGATAGTTTACACTGTACATGAAACATTATGACTGGAGAATTAGTGACCTATTCATCAATCTTTTACTGCCTTTTGGTCTTTGGGTGTGTGCATACATGCAGATAGTGGATGTCTCTGTGTGTGTGTGTGTGTGTGTGTGTGTGTGTGTGTGTGTGTGTGTGTGCTGTGAAGTGAAGGCTAATCTCCAGGTCAGGTGCTTCCTCATAAGACCGCTCAGGAACTGGGCCAGTGCCCGGCGGATCAGAAACTGTGTCACCAACCAAACAGTGCGATGACTGCGTCAAGAGACAAACCACTGATGAAGTAGGGGCTTTCCTGTGCACTTTTCCTTTTATAAAACTTTCCTGTTAAATTACTGATGCTTCAAAGACATCTTATTTAAAATTAGACTCTTTCTGTTTCTGTGGATTAATGCTTTCCAGGAGCTGTTGTGTCACTGATTGGAATTCACTAAATATTTAATTGAGGTTGCTATAGGGGGGAAAAACATTTTTCAGGGAAGTTGAGGTAATCCTGGTCAAAAGAGGTCATTATTTCTTGGAGCAGAACACACACACACACACACACACACACATGCAAGACAGAGACATTCCCACACAGCTTAGCTGCAATCACAGAGCCAAGTCCTGCTCTTCTGACTCTTCTACTGAAGTAACATTTGTGTGTGTGTGTGTGTGTGTGTGTGTGTGTGCAGTCGTTAGATGGCTTCTCTCATGGATTAACACATTCCGAGCTGCTGCCAAGACTGCTCCAAGTCTTAATGCGGACAGACAGATTGGGTAATAGAGCTCAGATTTAGGGGAAAAAAAAAAAAACACGAGTTCTTTTAGCCTGTTACATAACTGGGTGGGTTGACATGGGGTCAGAGAAACAGATTTACTGCGTGGAATGTAGTGGAAAATACCCAGCGAAAGTGGACCACTTTGTCTAAGGAGCAGCCACCTATGACTTATGTGGGTTCTTTCATTCCAGTGATTCAGAACTGTAGTCTATACGAGGTCTCTACACTTATTCTGGACCGTCTACACCTCCTCGTAAATCCTTATCAATGGTTGGTGACTTAATCTGAATGTTTCTGGGAAGCCATGGATTTCCAGCAGACACGACAAGGCCGTTCGTTTTAAACACGTGTCGTTAAAGCTTTCAGCAGTAACTTTTAGAGAAGTTATTTAACTTTTTACCAGTTTTACTAATTTCAGCTTCAACTGCTATAAGACAACACACAGGAAAGAAAGCTGATGAGATTTACAGTCAGAAAAAAAAACAGCTACACCCATGCAAAGCAGCGGAGTTTCTGGAAGTCTCTAAATGAATGTGTCTGAGTGGGCTTCGATTCTGGTTTTACTGTCAAAGGCTTTGTTGTCATTTCAAATGCGTCATGATACGTGCATTGATTCCGACGGAGCACAGAACTGATCTGAAGGTGCTGCGTACGATGCAAAGCTTACACACAGCTGCATGTGAGTGCAGTTTAAAAGCATAAAAGTTTCCATATCACGATTCGACATTTACGGTATGCTAAAAACGTGGCATCACTCACTACTCCGTCATTCGCGCACACTTACTCACTGAAACACATCAGCGCTCATATGCAAACATACGAACGTAACATGATGAACAAGGACGATGTACACCGTGTCTTGTGACACTAACACCAGCAAAAACGTGGCACTGGCATCTCTGGTACTGACGGAGCGAACGATAAGCCACACAGGCTTTCATCACTCACAAACCGCTCTTACCCTGATCATCTCAGCAACGTAGCTCTCAGGTCCAGTGTATTCGGTCGAGTCTTTTACTTTGATGAGCACAATGAAGAATAGGTAATGCCACATGTTGTGCTCCACCTTGATGTGCTCCTCGAATGTCACTGTCTTGTTGTCAAACTTGTCCCTCTCCAGGCCTGTCAATACACATATCACACACACATACACACACATCACACACACCACACACACACAAATATATATTAGTAGATTTATAGATGATTTAATATGGGATACACATTATAACGACAGCAGGAAGTTTTATCTGTTACAAGTACAATATCAATATCAAACATTAAATGTTCCTCTACTCTGTGTAACTTTGTTCTCTCTACAGGTTGACGAGTGTAGAAAGTTTTTGGACTTATAATTGATACTTCATGGCTTTTTCTAGAAGGATTCTGGTTTGATTTCTTGAATCCTGATTTACTAGCCTTAGATACTCCAAGAAATCAGCGAAACACTTTTGTAAGTCGCTCTGGATAAGGGCGTCTGCTAAATGTAAATGAAACTTCCATATACTTCCATGTTAAGGGTTCATAGTCAAGTCATTACATTTTTACAAAACACATACACACACACACACAAACAATGCCACCCCAAACCCCCAGAGGAGGAGTTAGAAAAATGTTCCATTATTTCACTTTCATTATTCCTTTATTTCCTCGCTACCGAGAACGGAAGTAAGTAGTCAACATATAAGTCGTATGGTGTGGGTGTGTGTGTGTCATGAGTAAGTCGAGGTGCTTGGTCTTGTGACAATTACAAATGGGTATTTTTTCAGCTAAATGATAACTGACCAGTGGAGCGAGGTTGCATCATCAGCACCAGCAACCAGTATTTGGGAGGAGGTGGGGGAGTGCGAGAAGGCGTGGGGGGGGGGGACATCAACATGAAACTAAAGTACATTAAAAATATTGTTAAATGCAACAGGAAGCATTTCTGTCGTCATGTTTGATATAATTTAACCCCTACAGGCAAATAACACAAGCGCAATCCCAGTGAACTGTAGTTTCAGTAACAGCACACATGATTCATGAATTTGAGCAAGTCTTTAAACCCCCTCGCCCCACTTCTTCATGATGAAGTCTGTGAGAATCTGTGTGTGTGTGTGTGTGAGTGTGAGTGTTTGTGTGTGTGTGTGTGTGTGTGTGTGTGAGTGAGAGAAGACACTCCTCCACAGTAGCAGCCGTGACTAAACCTTCTGGGAAGAAAGGAGCGTCTCGATGTTTACACTGTTTGAGTGAAAACAGCTCGCTCTGTGCCTGACAGTCGGGTGAGCTGCTTATTAAGGACTTCCTGATACACTTTGCAGAGATGAAATATCACGTAGACACATAATCACAAGTCATTCTGTAGAAAAGCTCACACACAGTCATGCTTACCCACCAAGGGATCATTTCATACAGTAAGCACATCACACTACTATGACTATCTTTACTATGATTTATACATCGATGCTTTATAAAAACTAGGTCCTGATTATGTGTCTACTCACCACAGATGAAGCAAGTGGTCTTGAGGACCTCTTCTTTCTTCTGCTTTTCACTTCTCAGGTCAGCAAAGGTGTCGATAATGACACCAAAGATCAGGTTTAGGACGATGATGATGACCATGAAGAAGAAAAGCAGGTCGTAGATCACTCTGGCTGCGAACAAAGGCTCCTGGAAAGAAAAAAAAGCAGAAGACCGGTACCATCATGTGCACAATATAGTCTTATTTCCTAATAGAAAATTATAATAAACCAAATTTAGGCTTCAAATGAAAGCTTCTCTAGTCATACTGGCTAATGCAAAGTTTAATAGTTATACTAATATTAAGCGTTTATTTCTAGTAAAGAGTAAAAACATAAAACCAGACTGAATAATCTTAGATATATAATAATCTCACATTAAGTCACTTAATACTCATTTGCCTTGTATATTACAGAGACTTACAGACGTCTGAGTTACTCATATAGACATTTATATAGAAAGCCTGTTATATATAGCGCTGTAGATCCAATGCTCATTTAATGCTTGACGATGTAGTGGACGATCATCTCTATAAAACATTAAATAGCTTACTAATGAACTAACAGCCTGACTGTGCAGAAGTAATAAATTATTAAATAGAGAATGTCTAAAGTAGTACTTCTGTCAAAATATGCAGCGAAGTAACACATTTTCTGACTGCATACTTTAATATTTGTGAAAGTGATTATGAGTTATGAGGTAATGTAGGTATTAGTGGTGTGGGTGTGTGTGTGTGTGTGTGCATACTGTGCCAAAGGTCTGTGAAGGGAGTCATTAGGTTGTATCTGTCTTGTACCTCTTTAGAAGGTTTTCGTAACACATCTCCAACTCCTCCACCACTACGAAGGCCGTGGCTGAGTACAGTCACAATGCACATGAGCAAAGAGTCGCACGTTCTCTCCTTGTCTTCCACTACCACTGCTGCCACAGCTGGGATAAAAACACACAGAAATCAACCATAACATTAATACCACTTTACCAATGTTGTCACCTACTGTTTTAGAGATACCTATCTACCTTTCTATCTATCTGTGTGTGTGAGTGTGTGTGTTTGTTTGTGGGTGTGTCATGTTGAAACACGTACATGCCAAGCATACCAGTATACAAGCAGACTTGCATGTGCAATACACACGCTTGAGCATTCCTAATTTATACATGTACATGAACACAGTGAGCCACTATCACCTTTCTGTTCTGTAAAGGCAGCAGCAGGAATGACGGAAGGAAGATGGTTGCCAATACAATCATTATTTGTTTTGAAACAATAACACAAACCAGGGTTGACGACTTGCGTCCACAACTAAAGGAAAACTGGCAGCTCTGTTGTTGGTGTTAAGTCAAATGTTAAAAACGGCAATTAGAATAAATCTAATTATGGTCCAGAAGACACACACGCGGAATCCACGTGGTGCTGCGCCAGTTCAGACGGATCAGACCACATGACCTATTAGACTGATTTATGAACCCAGGTCAGCGTTACTCCTGTGACCCACTTGTTAAATGTCATGCCTAAAAAAGTAATTCCTCCTAATATTCTGCAGCACAATTAACCTTTGACCCCTAACGTTTTCCAGCTCCTGTGTTCCCGTGTTTGTGGGATGCACCGGAGTGACAGTGTGTATATTTCTGTGAATGAGAACGTGCCGGAGGGGAACACAGTTGTATTAATGTGTGTGCTTACATTCCACCGTGGCTTCGGTTGAACAGTTCTCGCCTCCACCTTCTTTCTGACAAGCTCCACCTGACAGGAACTCGCTCATCATAGTGGTGGTTTGCTCTGTTTGAATGGAAAGGAGATAATAACGGTGAATTAATAATAAATCATATTTAGTCAACAAAATAAACATACGATTCATCCAAGTTGGTGCCCAAGTAGCCTTGCTGTCCTTACCAAGGGTTTTATTTGGGATTCGGTCGACAGTCAAAATAAAATCATTCTTGAAGATGATGTAGCCAACGATGGAGAAGAGATAGACAAGGATGAGCGCGAGCACGGCGGTGAGGACGATCGAGCGACCGTTCCTCGTCACGCTCTTTATCACATTCAGTAGAGTTTCTTCCCGGTAGATCAGATCGAACAGCTGGACAGAAAAGACAATGTGGTCAGTTAGATAACTCTGTGTGTGTGTGAGTGTGTGTGTGTGTGTGTGATTACTCTACCAGCAGGCTATAGAAGAAGACATGCACAAAGACACCCAGGATGCAGATGATGAGGTAGAGGAGGTGGTACAGGAACTCCACATCCATGATCATGGCCTTATAGCCTCGCGTGAACGTCCCCCGATTTCCCACAAAACTCATCAGGAAGATCACCTTATTGCACACCTTCGACAAGAACACGCACAAAAAAAGATGTGACAGGTGGGCAAAAACCAGACAAACAATCTATACAATCCTGTGCTGTATAAATAATTGATGGTAATTTACTGCCGGTATGGGACAGTGTTCCATACAATACCCTTAGGTTAGTATGAAAATACTTTTTTTTCATTATAGCCCAATATAACTGATCTAACACATACATTACTGTGTTACATAAACCTCACAGCATGTTAAAAAGTTCTAGTTAGCTCCAGTAACACACACACACACACACACACACACACACACACTATGTACTACAGCTGTGACAAGCTAACAGCAAAAAAAACCTTTCCAGACTAAACTGTTTATATTGCAGCTCATTGCAGACACTTGTTATCTGTGCTGCTAAAATCACTTTCCCCACAGGATCACTTACTCTAAGGAGCAGTTGGGGGGCGGAGGGGGGTGGGGTAATCAATTTGAGAATCCGGCCGCTGGTTCTGTGTTAGGGTTGGTTAGATGTAAGTATCTAACAATTTACAACAATTTTTTTTATTATTAAAACAGTTACATAAACCTGATACAGCCACAGTATGGCTGCTAGCTAGCAAAGTAGGTATGTTAGCTATGTTAGTGTGTAATTAGTGTAAGGAGACCATTAGCACAGTCAGATTAGCATCGTTTAACATCCAAAAATGGAATTTTAATGCCCAGTGGGCTTGTGGTTAAGGAACCAGGCTTGTGACCGGTTTCCAGGTTTGATCCCTGGAACTGACAAGATACGACTGAAGTGTCCATGTTCACTAGTGTATGTGTGTGTTTCACTGCACAGATGGTTTAAATACAAAGGTCGAATTCCTCTGTGTGTGTGTAAGCACAAATATCAATGAGTGGTTCACGTTCACTTTTAATTGCATATTGCAGTGGTACTTAAAGTGGGGGGCATCACAATGTGTAAGACTGTTCTATCAAAATAAATGTATTTTAATATAGATCAGTTTTATTTTTAACAATATTTAACACTGAGAGGTAGAATAAAATTTAAATCTGTAAAAACTTAACATTAAAAAAAATAAACATCAGATCAGTTCCTTTCATTCAGTTACATGACTTTTATTATACTATCAATATACAATTTATCATGCTATCAGTATTGTATCATCATATCACCCAGGTCCTACGGTCACTGAAACTAAGTGGGTTTACCCAATACTCTGGTCTGGTTATCTCAGTGGAACGTTGAGGAATAAAAAGCTAGAATATTATTGTGTGGATTAGTGCATCAAACAGGTCCATGACTTTGTAATGTGGAAGACACCAAACTGGAGCAATTCTAAAGTGTCAATATGCCTGCATTCTACATCTTCTAATTCACTATGTACCACAAAACACTGGACAGGGGTTCTCATGGGTTTTAGGGGTTCTTTAGGTACATTTTGAAAGGAGCAGTTTATATTAGTCTTAAACGTAGAGAGGATCAGAAAGCTCTGGAAGCCCAGCGCAGACACAGCAGACGTGCATATAAAGTGTTTGGAGGTGTGACATGGCAAAGAACCAGGGCAACGTGTCACCACTGCAGCACACTCGTGCTTGTGCTAACTTTAAACGTGTGTACGTGTGTGTGTGTGTGTGTGAACTGCATGAGAACACTGGTGGCCTTTTCACTGGCTGGGATGTGTTTTAGCAAAGGGGTGTGAAGACAGGGAGGAATAGTCCAGTGACGCACTCAACACCTCAGCTCAACACAGAGTGCGCACAGAGAATGCAAAGGTTACTTTCTGTTTTTCTCTCTCTCTCCCTCTCTCTCTCTCTGTCTCACACACACAGACACTCACGTTGAAGGCCCCGAGCAGGAAGAGCGTGGGTTCGAGGCCCACAGAGAAGATGAGTCGCAGGATGGTGGAAGCAATTAGAGCTCGGATCCCGTGAGGCTGCGGCAGAACAATAACAATGGCCAGAGATACCAACATGGCCGCCCACAACAACGCCGACAGATGAGGCTCGAGAGTTCCTGAAATACACACACACACACACACACACACACACACACACACACACACACACACACACACATACTGATTACTGCGTGTGAGTCCTTCAGGTTTTTTTTACATTTAAATGGTGTAATAATGGAAGTGTGTTCCAGATGTTGGTAAACGGAGACTAGACAACAGTACAGGACAGACTCGAACGTGATTTCGCAATTTACTGAGCATAAAATGTAGAAAACCTCAATCAGACACACTGTCACTGTCACGTAAGTGAATGTCATCTGTCACCCGAGCTGTTATAGATATAGCCATGCTGGACTCTCAGTGACGTGTGTGGCTGAAATTGGAGCAAAAAAAAAAAAAAACAACGTGTGAATGCGACGGTTGTTCAGGTTCAAATGTATCTATTGGGTTTGACGGATGTCTCAATGAAAAAACAAGACAAAGCCAAAGTTTCCACTGCAAAGCACCTTTTCTTGTAAACTACCTTGAACCAACCCGCTTTCTTCTTCTTCTCCGCTTCTTCCTGTTCCCAGACATCCTAATCTGCATTTACCCAAACCATGAGTCACTCGGCTGAATTGTACTTACGGAAAATAAAACAATAGAAAAGAATGGCACGTGACTAGAGCAAAGTCTATTCCTAGGAACAGAGTGCCTCATGGCACAGGCCAAAAAGACACACACAAACACACACACACACACACCTGACTTGTGCGGAAGTGCAAACACAGTGGATTCACCTGCTGAACATGCTCTGGCACATTCTAACCTCCTGAGGAAAGGATAAGGTGATAAAATGAGAAGGGAGTGAAAGCCTGATTACATAAATCATAACGTGTGACACATTCACATCGGGCTTTAGTGCATGTCTGTGTACTTGACATCCAGAACCTGCCCTGAACTATTTCTCTCTCTCACACACGTATTTGTCTGCCTGTGTAACCGTGTAGGAGGAGGAGGTTTAGTTGGATTTGTGGGATATACAGAAAAGCAACGTTTAAGCCCCTACCTCCCTCCGTCCCTTTCTCTTTCTCTCTCCCTCCCTCCCTCCCTCGTGCGGAGATCAAATGACAGGTGCTGGTTACATAACACGGGGCGCTAAAAATAGCCATCGTCTGCTGAAAGATGCATGAGCGTCGGTCTGAGAAAGGAGAGGAGCTCCGGCCCACAGGGCCCGCAGCCAGCAGCACAGCCAGAGCCACACGTCATCAGCTCCCTGCCTACATCCATTCATCTGTCTGACCACACACACACACACAGTGCTTGATGGTGGGTCAAGGAAGGATAGGCCCAGCTCACTCACTCAGACCTCCTGATTTCAAAATGCTGCAGTGAGCCACAGAGACCCCGTCTGCTTATCCTACATGTCTTACAGAGACGGTGTAGGTTATGTGTGTGTGTTAATGTGTAATTCCTGGAATCTCTAGGACTACTGTGTGCACGCATCTGTGTGCATCTGTGTGTGTTTAGAGGCTACTGTAATGGGCCAGTACACACTGACCTCTATC
The DNA here is from genome assembly GCA_028565595.1 of Duopalatinus emarginatus. NCBI lineage: Eukaryota > Metazoa > Chordata > Actinopteri > Siluriformes > Pimelodidae > Duopalatinus > Duopalatinus emarginatus. Next base: position 5,007,856 of record JAOVVF010000001.1, read on the forward strand.
CTGGTGAGAAGGCATGGAGAAGGGAGAGGCGAGGGCAGGACCGGAGAAGAGGAGAACAAAACAAGAGGCAACAATAATAAATAAGAGGAAGTGAGCGGGGAATTAAAGGAGATTCACTGCAGGGGTTTGGAGGATTTGGGACACTGAAAAAGCCTCAGGTTGAGACGAGCCTTTGTCCACACACACACACACACACACACACACACACACACACACACACACACACACACACACACACACACACATTGAGAAATAAGTGTTTATTTTTTATACACACAGTGTAAACTGTTGTGCAGAAATAACCTGAAATGACCCCAGTCTGGAGAACATGCTTGAAAACTGCTGAAAGATAAAATAGAAATAAGCGGAGAGGCTAAGCAGAAAATTATTGTCAACACCCAGGTTTCATTTCGTCATTCTGCAGAGTTGTGTGGCCTTCACACTTCAGATGCAACAATTATGTGTTGGAGGAGCAAAAAAAAAAAGGTGCAAACAAATGATCACCAGAACAAGAGTTGAAACCCAAAACCGCAACACTTCCCTAATTCCTCGTTAAGGTTTGTTAATGTTCAAGCTTATTAAAATGACAATGAGCCTCAGTGATGAAGACGCAGAGACGCCTGTGACATGTATTACAACCCAGCCTGTTTTTATAGGCGTTAAAGATTGACTAAATTATTCTAAAAAGTTCCTCGTTGGATCCGCTTTTGCTCTTTCACTCGTCACCAACGGTGACCTGAACCAAACCAAGCCAGTAGTGACGACTGCTTCGCTTTCGGCTGTATGGAGACGTTTGGCTACAGAAGCTCTGTGGAAAAGGCAACATGGCTAAAAGGCTGAAGCTGATGAGGAAGCGTTAACAAAAGGGAGCTCGCTGCCTGACCCAGGCCTGAACAATACACAGTTTATACCTCTCAAAGCACGGCTTTTTCACTTTAACACTGCAACTGCAACAATGGCAGGACTCATCATCATCACACACACACACACATACACGCACACACAGCTGGACCGAGAGTAAAAGAGCGAGAGAGAGAAAACAAACAGCGATAAAGAGGATAAATAGAAAGAAGGAAATTAGGAACGCCACCACAGTAAAATTAAGTGCGAGAAAAGAGTTTTTCCAGAAAGGTCTATAGACCACTCGCTCTTTTATGCAAAACTGGAAGATATGGAGGGGAAGCACACAGAAACAAAATGTAAAGAAAACATGGCTCAAAAAAATAGGTTTACGCTTGGCTGCGATGGAAACACAGATCTAAAACTAGATGTGAGAAAGAGTAACGGAAAAGGGTTTTTTAATAAACAGTGATGGTCAGGATGGTAAATCACATGTTACACAGCTTTATTCAAATACATCTAATCAGAAACACAGCCGTACAGCAACTCGGATGCAGATCGGACAAAAGATACGAAAATCTTTCCGACTATATTAATGAATGTTATATTAATGAAACCTCGCTGTGACCCTGCCGAGGACAAACTTCTGTACTGTGTGTGTGTGTGTTCACACTCCGTAACAGATCTATTTCAGATCTAAAAGGCTTCTATATGCAGGTTGAAATAAACAGCTGCTAGTTTAAACACTCAAGTTAATCTAGAAAGAAATAATCTGACTGCGGGGTGACGCAACCATCAGTAACAACAGACAATACACACACTGAGTACACAGGATTACTCCACCATGGATCAGACACGGGACTATTAGCAGAACATCTGAGTGTGTGTGTGTGTGTGTGTGTGTTTCCATTTATCTAATAAGTAGAAGTGTGCGGTAAGCTAATTCTGCAATAGGATTTTGTAGTTTGCTTACTCGTGTGATTTATTTTGTGTGCATTTGTGTTGATGCAACTGTATATTCAATTTTTAGTAATATATTATATTAATCCTTGCTAAATTTGCTAGGATATAAAAAAAGGAGAGGAGACATTTATTTGTTTAAATGAAGCCATCCAGTCTGCAGAAAGAAAGAGAGCGAGAGGGAGAAAGAGTAACTATTTTTTATATAAAATTATAATAAATACAAATCAAGCCATTTTTCCTGCAATTTTCTCAAGATTCAGATATCTCATAAGAGAACTAGAACTCAGGGTTTGTTTTCTACACCTCTCCAGCATTAATACAGACAAAGTAATAGATTTGTTTAAAAAAAAAAATCTAAGAATTTATAAAAAGAAAAAAACAGAATGAAACAGAAAATACTGAAATAACCACAATACTGTCTGAGTCTGATGAACAGCTAAAGACCATTCCTTTACATTTAAAAAATTAACAGTCAAAAGTGTGTTTATCGAGTAACGGTTTGTAGGAAATGTTCTTGCAGCACATGTTGCAGCAAAGAAGCTTTTTTCTACAGAAATGCAAAGCAGAAGTTTTATAGAAAGTCTTACAAAACTCTGAATGATTATTTTGTCATTTAGATAGGCTCTAGATGTGCTGCTGAAAGCTACACAGATACATGTGTACAGTGAGGATGGACTTCATATTGTTTAGAAATGGCCTTATAACCCTTTCCAGGTTGATGGACAGCAGCAACTGCTTCTCTAGGATCACTGCTGATGTCTTTCCACCTTGGCTTTCTGTTAACACACCTAAGTGATCTAGACCTGCTCACACTTGATGATCATGTAATCAGGGGCATTTGATTACTTACCCTCTTAAATTCTTATAAAAGCAGTGAGGATGTGCATTAGTGCATTAGATGTGCGTAGTTCTTGTGACACAGTGGAATATGCTGTGTTATTGTTGTGTTATTGGTCATCTGAGGTTGCGTTTACCTCATTTTAGGACCTGATAATGACCTGACTGACTTGATGATAAACAGTCAGCAATGCAGATTTGTTTCATCCAACTTTGTTCAATCATGTTTATTTTTTACATTTCTGATAATGTTTTTCCAAACGTTATTTTTCAAATGGGAACCAAATTAGAGTATCACAGACCAAATTACAGTATTGATTCAGGTACTTCAGCTTCTACTTCAGATTTTGGAGTAAGAGAGAAAAACATCCTGAAGAATACCAGGAGGTTTTTGCCATAAGCAGCATTAGACCTGTGCCCAGATGCAGAATCAGGTCACAGCCTCGCACTGGGCATTATGAGCCTGAGAACATTTGCTCAGGTTCTTCCCATGCGTCTTTGCCCTCTTGCGTGGCAGACGTGTTGCATATTTATACACTGCGACAGGTTTACACCAAATTACCCCTATAAAACATTACATTTGCGTGTGTAAACCCAGCACACAGAGGCGTGAGAGTTTGGTCAGAAGTGAGGAAAAATATTTCCATTGGTTCAGTGGCTCAGCTTATTTCATTTTGCTGTCACATTCAGAATCAGGGACACACACAGTGTTCAGGAGCCACTGATGTCAATTTGGTGTTTGATGCTGTTGGTCTCCTTCCTTTATTGTGTCTCTGTGGTTAACAGTCCTATGATCTTTTACAGTGTTTCAGGAGCCCGAGGCCTGCTGGGCATCTCATCAATGATCCAGCCAAGATGCCTAATGGCTAATTAATGACCAATATAAACACATAAGTGTGTGTGTGTGTGTGTGTGTGCGTGTGTGTGTGTGTACATGCAGTGTTCAAATCTGTAATCAATTGTCTACTAATAAAGTGCCTTATGAATTATGCATCTGTCAGTCACAGTGAAGTGAGGTGTGCTCTCTGTAACCATCAACCTCAGTGAAGGAGGTGTGGTTTCCGTATCTGTCAGTCAGAGTGAAGGAGGTGTGTCCTCTGTAACCATCAACCTCAGAGAAGGAGTTGTGGTCTCTCTGCCTGTCTGACCAAGTGAAGGTGTGGCTTCTTTTTTAGTAAATTATCAAGCTGTGCAGAGGTAAGTTTGTGTGTTTGAGTGTGTCTCACCTCCACGGACCCCCTCCAGTGGGTAGAAGAAGGCCACAAGCAGGTTCATGAGGACAGCCAGGTTAAAGGAGATGCTGCTCCAGAAGGACATGTTTCTTGAGCACCAGTACAGAATAGGCTGAGCTAAAGAGGACAGAGAGAGAGAGAGAGAGAGAGAGAGAGAGAGAGAGAGAGAGAGAGAGAGAGAGAGAGAGAACACGCACGCACACACACAAAATGTATACACACATGAAAAACTTAATGTACCAACACTTATGAAGTCAATACAAAGCTAACTGCACACATGCAAATGACTACAACATGGATGATGCAAGTGCATTTACACACCACGACCCATTAGCAAATACACACAACATGTCTTCAGACCTGATAAACCCCCTCTAACACACACACACACACACACACACACACACACACACACACACACACACACACACTCCTTTGCATCAAAAGGTTATCAGTCATAAACATATTGTGATTGTTATTAAACCCTGTGCAGCTACTGTAGCTTTCAGGAAGAGACTTTGTTCATAATGTAGTTCACAGATTTTTTTGTTGTTGACTTGTTTTGCAGAATGAACTCTACAGAACAAACTTGTACACAGGCATCTGTACGTCCTCAAATATCCTCAGGTGGAAGTCTGGTGTAATGCTACCGGACACTCATTCTGAGGGGTTGTTGAATGTAAAATGATTCTGAAGCGTTTATCTCTATCATTAGCTCATTATCATGCCGCCGGCTCGGCCACACTTCCTGTTCCACCGCTATTGTTGGATTGATTCATCCATTCATTCACCCTGTATTAATTTCGTTTTAGCCTACAGCGTCTCATTAGCGTGGTTGAGGCTAATTTCACAGAAGCATGTGTTCTTAAATGTCCTGTTTTGAGCAAAAATCAACAGACACATGAACAGAACCAGTGCTAGTAATTAAAAAATTACAAGCTCCTGATAAAGAAGTGGCAGAACATCTGATTAAAGGGCATACAAGGGCTGGTTTCCATGGAAACCTCCATGCCTTCTATTCAGAGCTGACCTTGGAGCACAACCCATTTAAACTTAACTCAATCTACTGAGGTTTATATGTATTGAGCACTACATACATAACATCCCTGTGAAAGGGAACAATTTAGTCAAAGTCTTCCTTCTGTAAAGACCACGTTGGTCATGGGGTGCTTGTGAAACTGCACTAATTAACCAGCAAGGTCAAATTTCTTTTAAAGAATAAAATACATTCAGTGTTGATCTCATCCATGGATCCATTTAAACGGAAACCTCTACATATGTTCTTCTTTTCTGATTACACCAGATTCTGTCCCTGTAACTGTTAAAGATGTCTGTGCTGCTGGTATTAACCATACCGATTTAACCACAGTTAGCTGTTAAGCTAGTATTGTTATTGTCCACTGGTGACAATCATTGGTTAGTCAACAATAACAAAAAAATGTGATTTCTTATACTGCATTATTAAATAATAAACTTCTATTTAAGGCTGTAAAGACATCAATACCTATTCCTTACTTCTAGCAAAGCTGAGCTAACCAGTAGTTTTACCCCTCAGACCGCAACTAAGGTCCGTCAAATTTGTTGTGTGTCCAACAAAATGACACACACAAACACACACACACACACCCCTAGTGCCAACGGACAAAGCTTCTGTGTCTCTGAGGTTCTGAAATGATAAGAAAGTGCTGTTGTGAGCAGAATCTTTTACAGACACCTCCTGAACCTTAACACTTACAGCCTTCTACTGTAACTAGTGGTTAAAAAATTTTTTTTTTACCATTGCATCTTGACACCACTGAAGTAAATCAGGCCTTCTAGTGTACAAGGTTACACTGCCCTTACTCCAGAGGCTCTTTGGTGGCATGTAATTAGAAAATAAGGCACTAATGTAGAATAAAGAGAAAGAAAGCTCTTTCCTCTCCATCTGGACAGAGATTAATAATATAATGGCCTGCTTTTTTTGTTTGTTTCTTCTCAACCTTGTGCTACATTTCTTTCCTTTTCTTTTCACTCACTTCCTCCAACTCTCCCTCCAAATTTTATCAAGCGAGGCTTGATCGCTTGCATTCATCATTTCTCCTGAGGTATCTCTCATCCGTCCTCTCAGATTCAGAACTCTTTTCTTTTCCTCCCACGTGTTTCATCATCCTCGACACACACCTGAACTTTTATCAACCCCTTCCTCCTACGTGCGCTCTCTCTTTTCCCTCTCCCAATCCCTCCTCCAAAGGAGATCCTGATAAATCCGTTCGCTCTTCGGGGAGCTAGCTCAGAGCTACGTGTCTATTTTTACCCAGACATTTTCCGCTCTGCCTGCAAATAACGATTATTATACTTATAAGACTGTATGCTCATGCCTTAACAGAATTAACTTATATTTCCTACTTTATCTGCTTTACACACCCTCCACACTCCCCTGGTGAAACGAGGTCAGGATTTTGCCCTGTGCTGCACCCGGAGAGTGTGAGAGTGTGTAAATCACCTTATTTAGGACAGAGAGGAAGTGAGAGGGGCCACGCACAGGGCACGGAGTCTGCGCTACCAGAGGTCTCTTGAGTACCTCGCAGTTTCTTCTGCCAGTTCATCTCATTGAAGAGATCCTCAGAGCGCAGGAAGAAGTCGTTGATTTTGCTGCCCTGTTCGTCTCGCTCTGTGGTGTAGTACACACGCAGCTTGGACTCCTGCGTCAGGAACTCGCAGATGTTGGGCACAGGGAAGACAATCTGCTCCATGGTGCGGTCCAGACGCACAATCTGAGCAACAACCACAGGTTACACTCACCACTTACACACCATCATGAGAAAAAAACTCTCAGGTCCACTCAGGCCATGAATTGCTTACTTACTAGACTAATAGACTAATAACCATTTTCTTTTGAAACACTGCATTCAATCATATTACACAAGAGCCATGGTGTGTTTCACGAAGCAGAATCTGAGGAAAGGAGATCCAAAATGGCTGCCAGAAATAGGAAGTACAGACCTCTATTTGAGCCGTGTGTTTGGCATAGAACTCCAGAGCTTCATCACCTTCACCATACGTTCCTCCTGCTTTCAGCATGGCCTGCAGCTCCTTATTATGTCTGGCCAGCTGGAGGCATGTACAAAAAGAAAACTGATATACAGTCTGCATGTGTGTGTGTGTGTGCATGTGCACATGTGTGTGTCTAAAATACATATGGTTTTGTTATTTAACAGATTATTCAAGTGGTCATTTAAACAGCATGCTCAGAAGTCAGATTAAATCCATAAACATATTTTAAGATCCTGTTCAGAAAACTGCTGGGTCACATCAAATATGCATGTTATCCAGTGTACATACACCATTTATTTGATACCTTTTGTTTCTCCACATAACTAGAAAAAAAACTGGCCTCTATATTTGCATCAAACAGACAGCTCTTGAATGGACAGCAGTATGTGCAGCCTTAAACCTCAATATATATAAAATACAAATAAGTATTTACTGACAGAGACTCAAGGGTCAGACAACTAATGACAATATACACTGATCTGCCTTAACATTAAAACCGACTTACAGGTGACCAACACTCATGATCTCATTACAGTGGCACCTGCCAAGGGCTGGGGTATATTACACAGCAAGTGAACCGTCAGTTCTCAAAGCTGATGTTTTGGAATCAGGAAAACAGCCGGTCTTATGGGGTGTGTCCCAGTTATACAGTGGTTAATACCAACCAAAAGTGATCAAAGGTGAACTGGGCGACAGGGTCATGGACTCCCAAGGCTCACTGACGTGCATAAAGGGGGTGGGATGGGGTGTGTGGGGGGGGGACTCCACAGAAGTAACATACTGATGTCAGATGCCACAGCACACCTTTAGAGGTCTTGTGGGGTCCATGACTCAGTGGGCCAGAGTAGCTGGAAGAATCTGTACACATGTCATACGCCAGCTCAGATACATCAATCATCAACTAAGAGAAGTCTGACTACAGAGTTACAGACAACAATCGGCAGCTAATCAGGGGAGACAGGGAGTGAGAAATGACTCCTGTACTGAGTCGGATATTACACTATAAGAAGAAAATGAAATCAATCCTGACGGTAGTTTCACTCTTTGAGGTTTGATGGAAGCCTGATGAACAGCTATAACTTTAATCTGTTCTCTGATTTGGTGGGAATCTGGTGAACGATGATGACAGTCAGCCCATTTAACCTCTTTGAGAAGTATGAAGGTTGAAGTAAGCCGTTTTTAGCGAGATAACTCCTAATGAATAGCTACTGGTAGGTGTGGTTTTCCGCATTTTTTAAATTCAGGGCCAGAGAGAGTCATCAAGGGTGTCTGCTTGCCCCAATTACATAATAAAGATTAGGTAATAATAAAGATGGAGAACAGATCAGGCTAATTTTGCTGTGAGATATCAGAGAGGCTAAAATTCCAAAAATACAGGGTGCCTGAAAACTAAGGACGTTTTACATACAATCTGTGGCTGTGACATGGGTGACATGGGCTAACAGGTTTCCTTATTCTCTTACAGCCTGTGTCTAAAATTAGATCACTGTCTGATAAACCATTTTCATTTTAGAAACATCCCATATAATGCAGATATGCAAAAGCTTTGTGTAACAAAGTGTTTTAATTCTTTATAGTTTTTATGTTGCTGGCATGTGATTCACATAATTACATGAAAATCTGTATTTAAATTTGCATATATACGTATGTGTATGTGTGTAGTATATATACACTTGCACCTAGGTATTTGCATGAGACTAAAACAGCGTGGTAATGTGTACCTGATGGGCCAGGATGTAAATGTTGTGGCCGACATTGCGCGGGGAGGCGGCGTGCTCTTCCTCACCCTCCCCGTCCTCCTCTGTGTGCTCCACTTCCACCTCTCCTTGCATGTACGCCTTTTTTATCACCTCCACCTGCATGCATTACCACATACACCGCACGTTTGTTTGTGTGTGAGAGAGAGAGAGAAACTGGGTGCATGTGCTTTGTTTAGGCGTGCAAGTTCGTGTGCCAGTGATTAGAGTGTGTGTGAATGCTTTCACTACAGTGCAAAAACAGGCACACTTGCAGAAACATGTCTTTTTGAAAATGAAATGTCAGCATGGCATGAAGTATTCTACGACCTGGTTAAAGGAATCCTTCACATCGGCAGTGCGTACACACGGTTACAAAAACATTTTATTCCCAACTCAAATGTGATCAAGCTTAAGGGCAGGCAATAACCATTCATGTAATTATTTTTTCAGAGGTGTTAAATGTATTGTTGTAAAACTGATTATTCTATGGCTTTGTTGAATATTCTTGATTCTGATTGGTCAACTACAGTCTGTTATTTCTAAACAGCAGACTGCTGTTATGAGTAACAGACCGTTGCTATGGGCGCAGGAGGGCTCTGGAAGACCAGGTCCAATCATATCAATCTGCAGAAAGAAGTCTGGTAAACTGTGTTGTTTTGATAATCAAATAAAAAAACAAAACATGGAAAATCGTCTAATATTAATGATATATATTTGCAGAGTTTAACATGAATTATTTATATATATAAGTCTATTTTTTGTCTTTTAGTGACTTTCTCAGCATGCTTACAGGTGTTGAAATTCTGGTGCATGCTAATTATAGAAATGCCAAACATACAGTGGATCGAGATTAGCTGAGAAAAAAAAATGCTAGCAGTGCCTAGCTCATATACCAATCAGCCATAACATTATCATCACCTGCCAAACAGCCACCAAAAAAACTCTGCCAAGACAAAGACCTCTAAAGGACTTCTGTGGTATGTGACACCAAGTTGTTAGCAGCAGATCCATCTTTGAATCTTCAGTGGGATCAAACCAGACAGGCTAACCCTGCCCACCACGCACTGTAAGTTTTGGTCTCCCATGACCTTGTCGCCGGGTCACTGGGTTGTTTTTCCTTGGACCACGTTTGGTTGGTACAAGGTCAACAGAGTCATGGGAGCATAGGGTGTGAAGGGTAGCCTGTCTGGTCCAATCCCACAGAAAGATCTGCTGCTAATGTCTTGGTGCCACAGATACCACAAAACACCTTCAGAGGTCTTGAAGAGCTCATGTATCTATGGGTCAGAGCTGTTCAGGGGGCTGTTTGGCCCTTGTAATGTTATGGCTGCTCGGTATATAGTGGCTTGAATAAATATAAAATTTTCCACAGTTGATAGTATTACAACATGGAACTAAAATGGACTCAACTGGGATTATACTATGTTTTATGAATCGACACAAAATAACCCCTAATTTTGGTATGCATCTTGAATATAAATGGGAATAGAAACAATAGAAAAATCAATCTAACATGCAAAAATATTTACAAATTTAAAAAAAGCAGCGATTACACACGTATTCACCTCTGTTGCTGTAAAAGCACTGCTGGCATTAGAAGTCAGTGGGCTTCACCAGTGTACAGTTAAAGTGTCACATGATCTCAATATAAATAGACCTGTTCCAGGAAGAACACATACCTAAACAAACAGCATCAAACTGACCAAGGAGCAGGTCCAACTTCAACTATTAATCAGTGTTCGGTTATAAAAAAAAAAAAATATCTCAAACATTAAATCCTTTATCAAAACCTGAATGAATAAGAAACAGCCATGGTCCTAAAACCTAAAACCTAAAGCCAGTAACTATTATCAGAGGGGATTAGTCAGAAAAGCAGCCAAAAGCTTTACTGCTTTAATATCCTGCAATAATATCATGAATATCAGTTCCAGGATGTAACATTACAAAATGGGGAATGGGGTGAATACTTATTCAAGATACCTTATGCACACTGGGCCTCTCTGATCAACCTTTATACATCATTTATAAATGTATTTTCTAAGTGCCTTGCACCATGTATTAAAGAATCTTTGTTAGCAGTAATGAACAGTAATATTTATTTAGACTTAGTTTTTGTGTCAAAGCGGTCTTATTTGACCTTGATTTAAGCTTACACTGTGCTTTATGCATGACAAAGAATTTACTGCTGTAATTTTTCTCCATATTTTGGCCTTTAGATCTTTTTCACAGATCATAGAGGTCAAACGCGCTCCTGCTTCAGATGTTTGGGGTTTTTTTTCATTTTTTGGTAGTCTGTGGGCATCACCGAACACAAATCAGCTGCAGTTTGCTCGTCCACAGTAATTCGCAGATGATCAGTATTATTAACATACACACCCAAATATGAAGAAAATCAATATTTATTAAACTTTTATAACCCGGCGTACATTTTTCATTCGGTTTGCCTCACGCAAACATTTGCGCACAACTTTACTAAACGAGTGATGAATGAGGCCCACTCTAATGAAGTACAACCTCCAACACTCACCAGCTCTTTAGGCCTCATGTTGTACAAGATCCTCTCTGCGTTCTCGCTGTCATGACGGCTCTCCATGATGGCCAGAAGCAGCTTGGAGGCGTTATTCTGCTCAAAAGAGGTCAAGTTTCAGAATTGTGTGTGCATCGAGGCAAGCTCGGACATAACACAAACTACATGTGAGAGTCAGCTTAGACTGACACAACAGGAACAGACTAAGGTTATGTTTGAAATGACAAACCACATGTATGCCTATTGTTTAAAATTCTAAAAGCAACATGCAGTATGCTATTTGTATATATGCGCGCACACACACACACACACACACACACACACACACACACACACACACACACGTCTCACACCTTCAGCTCGAGAACAAGGTCCATCCTCTTCTTGCCCAGAGGGTTGATGTCGTTTAAAATAAGTGCAATGATGATGTCAATGCCGTTGCACTCATGAGTTGCGATGCAGTTCTGAAAGACACAGTAGGAGCGTGGCATAGGTTGAGTCTGTCATTTGTTACTATTAACGCAGAAATTCACAGAAAAAGGCAATAAAAAGTCATTTCAATTAATGTAATAGCACCAATCTACCAGTTACAAAATAAAATTTAGATATGAACGAATGCATGAATAGGCACAAAAATCAGTTTGGACACTCGTGTCTAGATTAGTGTTAAATTACACAATCACAGAGGTCTCCGATTGAGAGCATGATCTGAAAAGCTTAATCTTTCAGGTGATTATGCTCTTCGAGGAATACTGTAACAACACAATCAGTAAGGAACAAAATGACATCGACATTATGCAATTAGGAGCCTTTAATGCCATGGAAACCGATCACAATGGAAATAATGTGTACCATTATGCTGAAGGGAGTCAGATTAGTGAAACTCTACATGCAGGAAACTCGGCTTCTACCTGACCGTGTGTATTTTTATTTACATGCATGTTACGAGATGGCGCTTGTCGAAAGATGTGTCTAAATGTGTCATCGGACACACACACACGTGCGTATTCAATGCAAGTGTGTTGAGCAAGCGGGAGTCCACCTGGTTCTCGTGGCAGGGGCCCTGGCAGTATTCGGTGAGGCTCTCTACGGTCTGGTTGATGAGAGCCACGTTCTTCTCATTAATGTAGAGCCCCAGCAGACCCAGGCCCCCTGTGGTGCTGCCACAGATGCAGTCAAGGAACTGCAGCGTCTCGCACACCAGGTTGTAATTGTTCTTGTTGTTCTGACAGCGCAGGAAGTTCTGGAGAGGCGAAGAGAAAGACAGAGTTGGAGAAGATACGGCTCAGTGGAAAATGCGTCAACAGGATATAAAAGATGTGTGCTGGTACTCGTACATTAGAACACATGGGGTTCAGGAAAAACACCCACAGAGACTAGAGTTTATGTCTGTAATGAGAATATACACAATGTTCCATATTTGGGTTGGTTTTATGAATGACATATTAACCCTCAAACCATATCCTTATAGACGATAAAATAACCCAGCCAAGGCTGACCTGCAGCTCACGGTTGTGGTTTTCACAGAGCAGCTGCATGAGACGCAGGATGGGCTGCATGATGGTGATGGTGACGCTCATCTCGTTCTCGTCCTGGTTCTTCTCCCCTGAGCTGCTCTGGACCTCACCCCCACCCAGATGCTCATCCGAGTCCACCTCCCGTCGGTACGCAGTAAAAGCCTTCTTAGTGGCCGTGGAAGCTTCTAAAAGCTGCTCGCGTACCTCTTCTGTCACCACGGCGACATCCTTTACTGGAGGAGAAGACGAGAGAGGTTGTTTGTTTGGGGAACTTCCTTCATCCTATCCATCTCTTCCTCCCTCCCTCCCTCCCTCCCACCTCGGGTTGACTCATTTCTCTTTTAGGGTAGACGGTGTGTGCTCTGTGCAGGCCCTGACCTTTCTTGTGGGCGGGTGCCTCCTTGTCGTTCGTGTCCTCGTCTTTGCGCTTGCTGCCCAGGTCGCTGGTGTTGACCGTCACAGTGGCTTTGATCTCCTGCTGGGCCAGCTTCATCCGCTCATAAAACACCTTGAAGAACTTCTCTGATTTATTGTCCCTCGTCAGCCTGATAAAGAACGATCTCTGGGGGAGAAGGGATAGAAAGAAAGGACACTTGAAGGAAGGAAGGACTGCTCTGCTATTAAACACACTCTGGTAGCAACTTTATTCTAGTATTAGATTTTGAAACAGGCACTGATTTTTTTTTTTCAGGACGCAGTTCATTTTTAACTGGGCTGTAGAAAAAAAACAGGGAGAGATTATGAATGAAATACCTATCTCTGGAAAAGCCTGGTATACAATTTAGTTATTTTTAGCTAAATCATACAAGTGTCTTTTTTTATTTATAATTTTTGTTACACATTTTATGAGAACAGGTTTCTTCCAGACAGAGGTCAACTTCAGGGCTGGAGACTTTTTCAGCTGATGGAAAAACACTGAACTATGCATAGCACTGGTTCTCCAGCACTGGAATCCCCTAAAGCTCCAGTTACCCAGGATGTACTAGGAGCTCAGAAAACCAAAAGTAGAGTTTTGACACTGAGTGTTTCATTTGGAATGAAAGGCCTATCCCTTTAAAGACCTCATGAAGCGTGGCACGGTGCAGCCATGCTCCTGGGTTCCGTTCTCACGTCCCTCCCTCAGCCCTGTTTACTGCCTGCCTAGCTCACACCACCGGAGTTACATAACCTGCACGAGCACGCACACACACATACACACATATGAGGAAATAACCTGGAGTGGCTCCCTCACCTCACCTGATTTACTGCCATCTGCTATTTGGCACTTTGTATTCACATTCACACACACACACACACACACACACACACACACACACAGACACACACAGACACACACAGACACACATAGACACACACACAACAAGACTTGTAGTGTTTCCTGTTAACTTAACTCATAAATGACACATTTTGGGTCTTATTCATAATGCTGGATTAAATGAATGTGTAGAATCAGAAAAGGGGGCACTATGGCTCAGGCTGAAGGATTATGTGGTGCTTTTTTTTTTCTTTTCTGGTATATCCTGTCCTACTTTCCTCATTTTTTTCCCTCTCATCAACAATCCCTCCTTACATAAGCACTTAACTCAGCTGAGGGGACAGAGTACACAAAGAGAGAGAGAGGGAGACAGAGAGAAAGAAGGGGACTCGCTCCCTCGTGCTCTGGGCCAGGAAAAAAAAGGAGAGAGAAAAAGGAGCGTAGGAAAATCCTGCCCTACTTTCACGAGCCAAACAGGCACGAAATGAGTGTGTGGCGTGTCGGAGCTAGAGGGAGGGAGGGAGGGAGGGAGGGAGAGTTATCAGCCGGCTTCTAGGGCAGTTCTGAAAGCTTGTTACATAAGCGGCCTTCTATCCAGGTTAAACTCACTCATGCTCAAGGCAATAAAGCACACTGCCATTCACTCACACACACACACACTCAGAATAAAATACATATGAGCTTAAATAATGTGAATATTTTAAAACAATTTGATCATTTACTTGCACATGCCTAATGAAGAGCCTTTATATAGACACACACACACACACACAGACCTGTCCATCCAGATTTATACAGATAAGCCTTATGAAAAAAAACAAAAGATATTCAGAAAGACCTCACAATCAGATTAGCTATCGGGTGGATCAACACAGGTTGCATAAGACAGAAGCAGTTTATAACATTAGACAGCGTGAATGCAGACGCCTCATGACCACATGAGTAAACAACCCTGCGGAATCAGCCGATGTTGTCGACACGGCAGCACCTGACCAGCATATGACAACAACTCAGAAAAACAGCACATCACAGGAGGTCAATAAAGAGAGAGAGGGAGGGGGGGGTACAAAAAAAAAAGGAAATCCATGAGAAACAGCGGTTCCTGATTCGCCACAATCAGCCTAGGCGAATTAAACCCTGCGAGTGGCACGGTGGAGCAGCTGGTGTAAGAGGAGATGATGCTGTGACTAGTGCGTAAGGTCTGCGACATACGTGACCTTTCTCATGCTGCTTACGTGCTGTGGGAGAGTCTACATGTATCAGGTTGACTCGTTATGGTTTATGGTGACACACAGGCAAAATTCACCGAGTCCATGGATGAATTATTTTGCTAATAAACATTGTCTGTCAGGTTTTTTTCTCTTTCAGGTTTTATATAACAAACATTTATTGTAACTGACCAGGCGATTTTCAGTTACTTTAATGGGACCAGTGGATTAACAGCCATAAAGGGAATCAACTTGTACCTATAAAGGAAAAGAATAAAGTTGTTTTTTTTGTTTTTTTTTATGGGACAGTGTTTACTGTAAATAATCAAAGACAAGTTAGAACTGGACAAACTGGAGTGCTGCATTCTTACAGACATGCACTTAATAACAGGCACGAAATTAAAATGAAAGCTGATTACTGGAAAGCTCTCGTGTCCTGGAAAGACTCCACGAGCAGCACAATACCTGACGTCATTTTACCGGGTGTAATCATCATTACAGTGCTTTGTGCAATTACACACGCACGACACTCCACCTGTACTACGCTCTACAGTCTTCTGCAACTCCTCAATGCCCTGGAATAAACCCACAAACCTGTAAAGAATAACTCGATCCAACCCCCTTACCCTCATCCCCCCAACATCTACTTCAGACTCGTCGTCTGATCCACAGAAATATCTAGCTACGGGGATCACCTCCTCCCGGTCTTATAAACACACACCTGCAGTTACTTTAACAACTTTTTTTTTAGATTCATCGTAAAAGGGTGTGTGTGTGTGTGTGTGTGTGTGTAATCAGCATATCATAATATTTAATAATAATATTTAATAAAAAGGCCAGCGTGCCACAAGGTTTAAAACTACCGTGTGGGTGGAACTCCATTTAAAACAATTGAATCATACATAGCAGTCATTATCTTTAATCAGCCACAACATTAAAACCACTGAAAGTAAATTACATTTCTTTTCTCATTACAATGGCACCTGTCAAGGAATGAGATATGTTATACAGTAAGCAGGAAAAATGGGCAAGCGTAAAGATCTGAATGACTTTAACAAGCACCAAACTGTGGTGTCTAGACGACTGAGTCAGGTCATCTCCAAAACGGCAGGTTTTGTGAGATGTGTGACAGTGGTCAATTCCTACCAAAAGTGGTCCAAGGAAGGACTGTTGACAGGGTCATGGGTGCCCAAGTCTCACTGATGTACATGGTGGCCATAAGTTAGCCTGTTTTGTCCAAATCCACAGCAGATCCAATAAGATGGGAAGTCTTGGCTCAACAGTTAAGGCCCGGGTTACTGATCAAAAGGACCCAGCACCACAAAGCTGGCACCGTTTGGCCCCTAAGCCTCTCTGCTCCAGGGGTGCTGCAACCTAGCTGACCCTGCACTCTAACCCCAACCTCCTAACAAAATAGGATATGTGGAACAAAAGAATTTCAGTGTGCTGTAATGTATATGTGACAAAAATTAAAGCCGATTTTTAAAAGGACCTGTTGCTAATGTGTGTTATCTGGCCAGACAACACCTTCAGAGGTCTTGTGGAGTCCGTGCCTTGACAGGTCAGAGCTGTTTTGGTGGTCGTTTCAAGCACAGTTGTAGAGTTATGGCTGATTCGTGTACATCCTACACATTCTCTTCACAGAAGAAGAGTTTAGGACAGGAAATGCAGCCTCATGCATGATCTCTCAAGGAAACGACTGCGCTCATCCTCTCAAAGAGATTTAGACAGAACTTCGCAGAATCCCTATTTCTCGGAAACGGATTCCAGGTCTTTTTGTCCAATCCTGTGCGTTTGAGTCAGCTTATGAGCTCCACGCACAGCTAGTGCTGCTGATAACGAACACAAGAATGAATGAATCAGTGAAGTTCGTGCAGCTGGTTCTGGTAAACTCTCATTCACTGTTTGCTGTTTGAGTGAAGTATTCCAGAGCAGCCGGACAACCACAGGAAGTGCACCAGCATGAGGAGATGTGTGTGTGTGTGTGTGTGTGTGTGTGTGGGTGGCATCATTAAACAACTGCCTACACAAACAGAGAAGCAGGTCAGGCTTCCGCTATCAGCCCACTCCCCATGCACACACTTTCTCACACACACGGCATCAACAAGGGGATGTTGCATAAGACCCACTTATAGGTGCTTGGCGCACCCGCCTCGATCCCGCCAGCTCTGAGCTAGCGCCCGTCACTCCGTAAGCCCTGTAATAACATGAACGAGTCCCTACGAGAGAAGCTGGGCGAGTGGGCGTGTGTACGACAGGCCATTTGCACCGCAACTGCAGTCTGAATAATAAACCCGTCAGCTCAATTCGGCACACTGATATTCAGATTTGAGTCGGGGCAGACAAACACCCCCTCAGACGACAAACGCAGACATTCTCACACTCCGTCAAGCCACCAGGCACACCACACACACCTCTCACATGTCTGATGTTTCCAGTTTACTGCAACGCCTTGTGTGTAGTCAGGAGTGTCCCTTATATTCTACACAATGCTTTCAGAGATAGCAAAATTCCCTGAGAGCATGTGGCAAGCAGCTGGTTTTACTGTTTATCAGCACTATATGATCTGTGAGGACAATGCAGATGAAGTTCGGGTTAGTTTGGGGAGGTTTAGGATGTTTTTTTTAAATGCTGTGTAGAATCTAGAAAGGTGATAACAGTGTGTAGGAGTATTTGTCTCTCTCTGTCTGTCTTTCTCTCTCTGTCTCTAACCCTCATCATAAACATTAATTCTTTAAAACTATAACCAGACACTTAAAAGTACAAAAAAAAAAAAGAAAAAGTAAGAAAAAAACAATTTTTCGTTTTTTGTTTCATTGTGATTTTATTTTCTGTTTTGTGAAGAAAGAAAAGTGATATGATTCGCTTTTACATTACAACATGTATTTGTTATTTCTGGCAAGGAAAGTACTTTGAATTTCTGTTTCTGCACCGTGCGCTGCCTTAACATGTTGTCCAAACAACTGAACAACTGCAGTAAAGTGTGCATTTTGCAACACAATGAAACAGATGATAAAGCGTAATTTTAAATGCTAGACTTTTTACATCATCTCGTCATTTCAAACATCCATATATATA
>JAOVVF010000001.1:5047045-5068697 GCA_028565595.1 Duopalatinus emarginatus
ACTCACACACACGCACACATGCGCGCACACGCACATAGGCACACGCACATAGGCACACGCACATAGGCACACGCACACACACAAGCATAAAAAAGACATTTTCAAAATGCAAGTTATAAATCTCAAACTTAAAAAGACACACACACACACATGCATACACACACACACAGGCACAGATTTATATCATATTAAATCTATGTTCATGACGGGACACAAAAGTGTGCAAACGTCAAGCATTATTTTATACTGGGGAAAAGTTTTAACAATTGTAAAGATGCAGCCGAGATGCACTTGTCATTTTTTTTTTCAGAGAAACTGATTGCAAAACAGGTTACTTTAGTGGTTACTTCAATGGTCTTGTGGGGAAAACTTGCAGCAAGTGCACACACACACACACACACGAAACAGCATTTTATACAAAACCCACACACACATAAGAAAGAGACAAAAAGGGACAGGTTTGTGGTGGGAACCCAAACAAACAAACAAAAAAAAACTCTGACTAAACTAAAAGCAATAAACTGGAGGGAGAAAAGCTACAGCACACAAGCAAGAATGAAGGGAGGGGGGAAAAAAAGACAAAAGATCAACCTCAGCCACATCCAGCTCATCGTCAAAGGCAATCAGCTGCAAGAGAAGAACACAAGCCTGGGGTTAGTGGGAAAGAGAACCAAACCCAAATGCGCACACACCCATAAAGAGAGGGGGGTTAGGTAGGGGCATTAGTTAGGCAATTTAAAAAGCATACAGCAGAAACCCAGATGTAAGGGCTTGATCTAGAGGAGAAGGGTATATCACAAAGCAAGCGGAAGAAAGAGCAAACACTCACACTGATTACCAAAGCAGACGTATACGATTTACTGGAAAATGTGCACTTTTATATTAGTGACTAATAATTTGGGTACATGCCTGCCCTGCGTTCTGTCTTGTTACACATGTTCTGTACAAAATCGACTTGCATTGTTTTTCTTTCACTTTATTTGACTGGTTCATAGCTCATGATATGATGTTTAGTAGATTATCTACAGTCATGTCCAGAATTACAGGTGCTTTTCACAAAACTGAGCAAAAGTTAATATGTGAAAAACTAACACACAACTTAGCACGAACATGTTCCACCCCAAACACCATATTTATTTTATTGTTCTTGTTTTGTTTTTCTTCAAAGCTTTCCTTTCTTGGTAACAGCTGAAGGTTATTTACAGGATTTTAAATTTTTTTTTATGTGTGTGTGCAACCTCATTTGTGTGTGCATGCAACCCCGTAACAGGATAGGGTTACACACATACCTAGTTAAGCATGGCTCAAAGCAAATGACAAATTATAAACAGTAACGGAAGTAAATGAGAAGAGACGGATGTGTGTCTTGTTTTGTTTTGGGTTTTTTTGACTGAAAATTGTATGAAAATGTGAATCATGTTAATACGATTTATTGGTTTTGCTTAGGAACTGAAGGGAAGGGAACTGAACAGCTTTATAAGCCGATCGTTCTATATTCTGACCGTGCCTAGTCGATACGTTTGAACACGACGGCATGTTGACGGATTGTATGGCATAACAGTGACAAAAAAAAAAGTCTTTTATTTTCACAATTTGGTTTTCATATATAAAAAAAACATTTGGTAAAACTCAGAACCTTCCTAACTTCAGCTACAGCACATAATATCAGCTATTATTCTTCAAACGAGAGGAAGTTGCTACAGCGGCAGAGCTGACCAAATATTGTGCCACCTTCATTATGCTGAATTGAGCTTGTTAACCACAGGAGCTTGCTTGGTGATATAGCCCTTGGGTGTCTGAGACCGTGTGTACTGGATGGCCGCAGTGCCGCTCGACTTAGTGATTTGGAGACATGCATTTTGATGAGTGGGTACGCTGAGTAAAAACAGGATAAATAACTTGCAATTTGACTCAGGTTGGTAAAACTCCAGACCCCTGCACTATGCAGTGTGAAACTGCGACCATCCAGTAGCAGAGCTCTGACATACTTTTCTAGACCCATACTGCTGATTTGAGTAATATTAGCACGAGGAGATTCATTCAGCCAAAATAGGGCAGATTATTAGTGATTAGAACATGCTGCCAGGGCTCACCGTGGGTTAGGAGACTTAAAAATGGGCTGATCCTGAAAACAATAGTGTAGTTTTTGTTTTTGTGCATTACACGAAATGGTAACCCACAAACCCACATCAAAGAATGCGTTTGAAAAAGGTGTCAGGAAGATAAGAGAGGGCAGAATCCAATGGCGTTTCTACTGTGTGTGTGCTTTAACAGTAAACCCTGTACATAACTCGAGGCAACTGTGGCAATTTCGACAATAAGACCCGGACCCTGTGCTGTGCCTCACAATGTGTGTGCTTTCTGTGCTTTTACCTTCTCACCATAACCCCGGTCTTTGGTCATCATTTCCCTGAGAGTCTGAAGAACCTTAATGCACAAACGCTCCTCATTCTCCTCCAACAGCTGCTTAGTGTGTTTTATCAGCCTGGGAGATCAAGTAAGACACACAGAGAGAGAGAGAGAGAGAGAGAGAGAGAGAGAGAGAGAGAGAGAGAGAGAGAGAAAAAGAGAAAAAGAGAGAGAGATAAAGAGCAGGAGAGAGAGAGTGTGAAAGAGAGAGAGAGTGTTAAAGAAAAAAAAAGAAAGTGTAAAAGAAAGAGACCGAAAAACAGAGGAAGAGTTTAAAAAAGGAAGAGAGATAGAGAAAGCACATAAGAGAGAAAGAGTGACAGAGAGGGAGAGCAAGAGAGCGAGCGAAAGAGAGAGAGAGATGTACATAAATATTAATTATAAACTCTGAAGACTGGACGTGTTCTTTGTAACAAACAAAAGCAAGTGAACTGTATACGTTTAGTAATATCGCTAGCTTCTTCACTGCAGCTACAATGAAAATAACGTTCATTACTGATCTAAACCTCCATCTGGATTACTGTGAAGCTGCTTGGTGATAATCACTTCTGCAAAAACTGAATAAAGCAGAAAACTGGGACAGAACCTCTTAATTTAAAAAAACATCCGGATAATGAAACAGGTTTGTCATAAAAAAAAATCACTGTGGAAATATTCACAGCAATCATTAATTATTAGATCTTCCAGCTTTAATTAAGTCAAGGTCCAAGTCGGCTTTATTGTCAATTCTTCATGTGTACAAGACATACAAAGAAATCGAAATTTAGTTTCTCACTATCCCTCGGTGATGACAAGACAAGACATTTTAAGACATAAATGACCCTAAAGTAACAAATAAGACAGACCTATCCTAACACTAACTCTAATGCTAAAGTGACATGTGACACTTATATACTATCAAGGGTCATGAGCACGGGCAGATAGGTGTGTCTGCCCCACTCTTATCTGAGTGTGACACACACACACAAACACGTGTCAGTCCATGTTGTAATCTTGCTCCATTCTGTGCTCACCCTACACACCTCTCCAGCATTTAATCCGATCACCACAGACACACAAATACACTCTTAATCCCAGCGGAAAACAGCTCTCCAAGAAAACCTGAGCTATGACGCACACACATTCACTCACACACACAACATGTGCGACACTTTGAGGACAGCTAGTAACAGCAGGTAAACATCAGGTTACACCTGCTCATAAATCTCCTTTATAGCTCTTGTGTAACAGAAGGAGGCGCTCTAGAAGCTGTATATGGACAGGACACAGATGATTAACATTATGGGAAATGTCTGTGACAGATTTACTTGGAGATGAAGCCTCCGCTCTCGCACTTCTTCCGGGCCTCTGTGTTCTCGGGGAAGAGCAGCTCGGGTCTGTGAAGGACGTCCACGAGTACGGAGAGCTCAGCCTGAACCAGGGGCCTTAAGCGGTCTTCCAGCGCAGAGACAATGTCCTGATAAACACACACAGCCGGGGGAACGGGGACACGTTACTTAGAGAGTAAGTCAATTAATCACTGCAGTCAATTAACATGTTACATAAGAATGAGTACATGCTATTTCCAGGACAAGAAAACCATAAAGGTCTTGATGTACTTCAACTGCCGACGTTTCAAGAAGAAATATAGTCAAACTGAAAAACACCAGGGTGAGTTATGATATGATTTGGGGGACAGCACACACACTGTCTGCTCAGCTCATGACAGAAGCCAAGCAGTAGCATGATTTTTTTTTTTATATACACTCTAATACTCAGTCTAATACTTGCCAGGTCCTCTATAGGATAACATTCAGATCTGATGTCAAAAAATGGCAAAACCACAAACTCAGATAAATTCCTCTAACCATAATTTGGTGTCTCTAGATGTGAGTGGTGGCGCATTGTCCTGTTGGAAGAGGCCAAACCCATCAGAATCAATGTAGGACATGAACAGCTGTAACTTATCAGAAAGGAGGCACACAGTGTTCACCTGAGATGTCTGTAGACGTATTAAATGGCAGCTAAATAAACCCCTCACTGTTATGCAGCCACTTCAGTATGAGTGTGTACACCTGTAGACACTGCTGCATCCCAGTTCATGGTATTTTAAACTTTGTTCCTAGAGATTACTCCCCCACTTCCGACGAGTCTAACACTTCATGTTACTCACTTGTGAGCCTGAAATATCCTCAGTGTATACTACAAACAAGAGGAAGGGCCTTTGACCTTGCTGTGAACTTGACTCTCTTTGAACCCCACAAACGTTCAACTGACAGACATGCTACGTGGTGTCAGAGGCGTAAAAGTGTATAAATGACTTTTATCGTTTGATGCAAAACAACAGTGAAATCCCAGAGAAACACTTGCACCCACACAAACCTAACACCTCACACCCACTGGCCTATTTGATGGAGAGGTGACCGATATCTGCTGTGTCATCCTAGAAAGTCCTGGTATTTCGTTTTTAACCCAGTGACTGTGACCAGGTTGGGGCTGATGTGAGATCTGAGATCACAATAAAGGGCTTTGGTCTTCTCTGACCCCAGAGAGCACAAACACAGGAAGCCTCCTACATGAAGTGTGTAAAGGGAGGCAAGTGTCATGCAAATATGATAAAGTGAAACTACACATCGTTTGATCGACTCACCTTTACACGCTCTAGCACACGTACTCATAAAGACACGCCCTTAAAGGCAGACTTCTCACTCTTTGAGTATGGAATGAAGGACAAGTTCGGGTACACACACAGGCTATTTTAATTTCTTTAATACATACTCATGCATATGCTCTGACTTCCTGTGAAATACAGTTCAGGCTTGTGGGAGGAGATATGCACTTATCAGAAATCAGCCGCTCACCAGTGAAACTGGAGAAATTCAGAAGGAGGTGGAAATGAAGTTCAGGATATCTACAGGTACTGACCCGGTACTAGAGAATTCAGGCCTCCTATGAGTGCAACGGGCGTGGCTATGAGCAAAGCCTTTCACCCTCAGGTGTTCAAGAATGCTCAAAATTTTATGTAACTACATGAGAGTGGGCTGAATAAAAATCTGTTCCAATGCTTGAGTGTCTGGATAAATAAGATCAACGTCTATACTGGAAATAACAACAATCCTGTTGTTTTCAGTTAAGGAGGCAAGTCATAATCACTGGTTCGTGTCATTGTCTGAAAATAGAAATAAACATTTTGTGTTGTGGTATGTTTGTTATGTACGTGTTTCAGCATGCCATGTGTGTTGTGTGCCTGAATTCTCTACAGCGCTGAGAAGACAAATTTCATCCTTATTAAAAGTGACAAGGATTCTTTTCAAATTTTCTGATCCAACTCCAAGTGTTGAAATAGAATAAGTACCAAACACATTTCCCTGCTTTGTCTGGCATTCAGGTTCGTGATGTTCGTGATTACCTGCAGCCTCTCTATGATGTTTCTGTAGTCTTTGGACGCACTGATCGTTGAGTCTCGTCTGGAGGCGTTCCGAGCCGACATCCTCCAATTCAGGATGGTCTTCTGTACAACGTTGTTAGATTTCACAAACAGGTTGTTCACCTGGCTGTCCAGGTCAACCGGAATGGCGATCGCCCGACTTTTGGCTGCATGTGATGCAAAGAGATGGTAAATGGATTGGACAGCCTCAGAAATGATCTAGTGAATATTGAGAATGGTGCCTAGCTGCTTGCACGGGTAAGAGCCCGAGACGTTCTTACCCACGTCAGAGAGGACTTTGATGCAACCTTCCACTGATGCCTTTTGGGTGGGTGTGAGCCAGCTACAGTGGTACACCCGGAAAACACCCTGCAACAGCTGCACAAAGACTGGCTGGCGGGTCTGCCGTGGAGAAAAGGAAAAATAAAACCGATATACTTTAAACAGAAAAAAAGAACAAACAAGGCAGGAGCCAGAGAACTGCATCCCCCCTGCACACTTTTAAAACCGTCTTCATCACAGGCTAAAATTCAAGAGAGCATTAGTAACCTCAGAAACTGCTACCTTATCTTTCACTGAAAAAATTATAGTAAATAAAACAGAAAAACACTACGTGACAAAAGGTTTGTGGACATCTAACCATCACAGCTAGATGTGCTTGTTGAACATCTCATAATAACCCCCACTCTTCTGGAGTGTAGATGTAACTTCTTCCACTCTTCGTTAACACACCAGTTTTTCATTGAGCTCAGTTTAGGTAAAGGGACATTGTGATGCTGGAACAGGTTTGGGCCTCTCAGTTTCCGTAAAAGGACACTGTAATGTTACAGTATGCAAAGAAATACTATACAAAGGTGTGCTTTAAACAGTTTGGGAAATAACAACAATAACAATGAGTGCGTTTTTGCCATAGATAGATCAGCCATAGCATTAAAACCACTGACAGGTGGAGTAAATAACATTGATTAGTTCATTACAGTGGCACCTGTCAAGAGGTGGGATATAATAGACAGCAATTGGACAGTCAGTTCTCAGTTGGAAAAGTGGGTAAGTGTCAAAATTTAAATGACGTTGACAAGGACCAAATAGTGATGTCTAGATGGGTGTGTCCCAGTATACAGTGGTTAATACCTACCAAAACGAGTCCAAGCAAGGACAAAGGGTGAACCAGCAACATGCAGCACATGTGAAGTCCATGCCTTGACAGCTCAGAGCGATTTAAGTTTTAATTTTATGGCTGATTTGTGTATAATGTATATGAAATAGTTTGTACGACATCAGAAATTCCCAAAGGTTTTATATAAGATGTCTTCTTATGCAGATATAATTTCAGAAGTAAATCTTTCCACATTATGTTAAATTCATAAATTGTAATAAACTAATAATCACTAACAAACATTAAACTAAGCTGTAGTTAGCTGTAGTGAATCTGAGGGTTATACCATGAATAAGAAGAGGAACTGAAAGATCCTCAGATTTGTCTGAAGTGTACGAGATCAGCGCTCCCCAGACAGGCTTACTAGAAAAGTGACTGAGTCAAGGATGTCAGCACACTATACTGTGCAATACCTTTGTTAGCTTGGCCAGAAGGGAGGCCTGTAACAACAGAGGGCAGGCGATGTCATCACAACTCACTTCAGGGAAAGGAGTGAGGTCATATGCTGGTTGGAAATGTAGTGGGGGTTCATACAGGTGTCAGACACCAAGATTTTTTTAATTAACAACCTTAAACCACTTAAGACGACACACTGGTCTGAGTCAAACCTTTATACTGAATAGTGATCACGTCAGGTTCTGGCAAAGCTAAGAAAGTACAGAGCACTAAACCAGAGCAATAAAGGTATGATAGCTTTATCAGACTAAATTAGGTTTCAGGGTTAGTCTGTAATATTTCTATGTGTAAATTCTGGCTTAATGTTTTTTGGCTTAAAAAAACTCATAAGTGAAATCAGCCTTGACTTCTATAGTTTACTTGATCTATAAGAGAGAGATGTGGCATGACAGGACAAATTAGTAATATGAACCACACAAATGTCTAACATATTAAAAGTGTGTTTTACAACCTGAATCCTTTCATATGGAAAGCAATAAGCGTTCAGTTGACTGAAACCTCCTGATCAGAAGCCAAATGGTGAAATAAAATAACACACTTCCTAGTGAAATCCTCATGAACAGGAAACAGTTGTCAGCACATATGGATTGAGGTCAGTCCTGGTGAGTTCCTAGACAAACATGGGTCTGAATGTTAAGTTTAATCACTGTGGGGCCACTGTACAAGAGGGAATGTGTGTGATGTTTACTCAAGACAACAGACCCCGGGGGAGGTGATTACCGACTAAATCCCCCCAAAAAGTGACGACATTTTCCAAAAACACCAGAGCCACTCAACAGTAATAATTAGCTGATTACCTCTGACATCCATGCATGCACCCAGGCAAGGGTACACAGTGTGTAAAGACACATTTGTATATGTGCATGCGCAATCACACAAACAGTAAAACATGCAAGACCTAACCGCACTAGTAATGTTGCGAAACAGATATGTGGGAAGTCTGGATCACACAAGCTTGTGTGTGTGTGTGTGTGATCATTTTAAACTGGTAGGGACATTTGTCTGGTCCCTATGAGAAATTCGACAAATGACAAATAAAAGAATAAAAAGCCAAAACACTGTGTTTTGAGGCTGTTTGCCTCCTGAGGTTAAGGTTGGGGTTAGGCATAGCATTAATTAGTCTGTCTGTGGGTGTGGGTATGGGTGTGTGTGTGTGTGTGTGTGTGTGTGTGTGTGTGTGCGGGCACGCACCAGCAGTGCAAGCAAGTGTAACCAATGAATGGCTTGACTGCTTTTGGAAAACTTTGCAGTGTACAGTCTGAGTTCTTGGAAAGCTGTGACTCAATCCAAGTAGTCAGCCTTTTTCTGAAGAAATGTATGCATGTGTGTGGTGTGTGTGTGACGAAATTCAGTGGTGAGCATGTGACTCTGTGTGTGTGTGTGTGTGTGTTTGTGTGTGTGTGGTAGATCTGAGATATGTAGAGGAACACCAGGATGTGTGGTGGGGGCGTTTAGAGGAGGACGGGTTACTGGTACTTACATACATGTGACGTGCCATCTAGATGGGGAGGGGGGGGGATCAGAATGATCAAACATATGCTGCTTTCTTTATTAGACAAAATATTAGGCAGTCTTCAGCAACTAAACCAATCATTACGCTTAGATATCAGCAGTCAAACAGAGACCTTCTGCTTCATCACAAATACAACATTCTATATATACAAATAACAGGGTTAACAATGTTATTTAAGTGCTTCTGCACCTCATATAGCCTCAGTTCGGTACAGAACCGCCTGGTGATGATTACCTGTAAACTAGTGCTCTGATCGGAAAAGGGAGAGCTGAAGAAAGTGGTGACGATGCTCATGACCGTCTCAGTGACATAGCGCTCCAGCGTAGAGTCGGCGTGTTTGCGGTCGCTCGTGTTGTTGCAGACCTACGGACCGTAAATATCAACAACAGCAATGGTGCAGAAATTAATGCAATACATAGGTCATGCTGAGTAAAGTCAGAACATGGCCCTGATTCACTCTTCCTGTGTCAAGAATAGCAGCACAATGATGCAAAGATCACACAGAACAACATGTATGATTGTGCACTTAACAATAGGTGTCTCACTAGAGTGAACTCCATGTCAAAGATTTAAAGAAAATCATTTAATTAATAGGTATCATCCTTGGAATCGGTTACAACTTGCAGACGAATACTGTATAGAAATGTTGTTGTTTTTTTTAAATGGCGATATGGTCATATGACCCAAACAGCAATTTTTTAAGACCAGGCTTTTAGATTTTTTTTTTTTCTTAACTGTGTTAAGACATCTTATTGCTACACAAATTTAAATATGGCACCCATTACCAGCCACCCTTCCTGTTTTTCTCTCTTGCACTTTAAATAACCCTTCGGAATCACTTTGTCAGATAAAAACAAAAAATAATGCAAATTCATCACTTCTCGTTCTTGCATTGTGAATTCATTTGTGTCGAAAATATCGTTACAGAATCACCGGTTCTCTCATCTGACAAAACCCAGAATCAAGATTTCGAGGCTGTTTCAGAGGTGATTACCCTGCATATATCAACCAGGAAGTTCTCAAAGAGCTTCCACATGTGGTTGCTTGTGTAGATCTCCTTCATCTCCACTTCGGTGTCTACATAGCAGTGGTTTAGGAAGTCGATATACGCGATCTTCACCTGCAAGACAAACAAGACAAATAATGAAAATGTTGGCTAAAAGAAATTGCTGAGGTTGATCACAAACCCTAATAATGGCAAATGTCTTCAGAAGCACTTTATATAAATAAACACATTATGACCCCTAGTGATAAAAATGTGATTTCTTAAGATAAGTGCGCACACAAAACACCTACACTATTGGAAAGTTTGATAATAGTCAGGCTTGATTAATAGAATTCCCTGCTTTCAGCATTTAAAGTGATATAAAGTTATTATAACAAAGCTGGATGCCAATTACAAGTTTATTAGTTACATGATTTATATTACGGTTCCCCTTGCTTGTTCATTATGTCAGTGACTGGGATTGCTCCAGTGGCTGAACCAGACCAGGACCTGTTGAATACACCAAAAACACAGTGGAAGGTCTGACCTCAGGGATGCAGTCCTCATGAGTGACGACACGGACAATGTCATCCAGAGGCAGTAGAGAGTTGCACTTGATCTCTGTGTAGACGTTCTTGCCCTCAGTGCACACAGCTAGCAGCTCCACCAAGTGGATGTGGTACATAAGCGGGCTGTTTTCATCCATCCGGTCTCGCTCCGAACGCATCATCTGCACCAGGGTCTGGAAAGAAGCTCGGTCGTTGTAGAACACCAAAACGTCCTCTCCGGCGTTCACCAGCTTATGATGATGAGGAGAGGGAGAAAATTAAAAAATGAGCATTAGGGTACAAAAGACTTACTGGTTTCCATAACACACCTCTGCCATCACAATATCCTGGCACTTCTTGATGAACTTGTTCTCTGCCTTGACGATGGTCTGCAGGAACTTGAGGTACTGAACGTGGCGGCCGTGCGTCTCGATGCAGTGCACAAAGTGCTGCACCACGCGGTCGTTGATCTCGCTGCACAGCTGGAAGTTATTCATGAAGATGTGCTGCATGGTGACAGCCTCTAGGATCTAGAGAGGGAGAACAGGATTACAACTAAACACAACTGGGGCTGCTGTAGAGCAGAGTGTTAAGATCAGTGTTAAGAGATTAGATTTTCAAGGGTTAAATTATCCATACATTCGATTTACTAGACTACAGGAAATAGACCTAGTGTTACAAGAGATCATGCCATGCTGCTATCTATTCCT
This sequence comes from Duopalatinus emarginatus, assembly GCA_028565595.1. Classification (NCBI taxonomy): domain Eukaryota; kingdom Metazoa; phylum Chordata; class Actinopteri; order Siluriformes; family Pimelodidae; genus Duopalatinus; species Duopalatinus emarginatus. The sequence continues at coordinate 5,058,229 of JAOVVF010000001.1, forward strand.
TATCACTACTCCTTTTTGTTCAGGGGTTTAGTATTTTCGTCATGGAAAAATATTCCACTGTTGATTAATTACCAGAAGGTCTTATCTACCTTATCAGGCCTATCAAGACATGCCGTAGATACTGGATAACCCATATGAGTTCCCCATGAAAGCCAACCTGGACTTTCTTTTTCTATCCGGCGCTGATGTTAAATTACAAGGACTCACCCCTGGATTGAGGAAGAGGTTGATGTGCTTGTGGAGCAGGGCTTGGTTCTGCTGGTTGCCAGCACAGAAATTCTGGAGGAACTCATGAGCCAGTTTCATGATCTCCTGCATTCTAACATCCTCGCCCTGCCAAACCAAAAACACCTCATTACTGCATTTAGTCGTTTTCATTTTATTTGTTTGTTGGTTTTGTTAGCGTGTTCTTTCAAACTCTTTAAAACAGGGTCCTAACAGGCCCCTTCATTTTTAAGCGCGAACCTTATGAGATGCCTCAGATATGATATCTTACTACATCTGTTCAGCAGAAGATCTTACCACATCCTGATACTCATGAGGCTCATCAGATGCTTCTGACAGCAGAATTTTCTCATAGGAAATCTCACCTTCTCGTAGGGGATCTGAAGTAGCTCAAGCACCACCGCATGAGCTCCCATGTTCCTCAGCAGCCTTTGCTGCTGCTTCTTGCTTTTTTTCCCTGACGCTCCCTCCTGAACACACAACTTGCTCAGCCTCAACAGAATCTTCACAAATCAAAGGGCAGAAGAAAAAAAAGAGAGGGGGTTTTTATTTTACTTATAAAAGTGCCAGTCTTGAGTCGATATTCTGCAGTTAGTCATCTTAGATCAATGACATTTCAACAAAATATCAACAGAAGGCAAACTAAAGTATGAGTAAGAGAGAATGAGCAGAAAGCTACAAGAGCGTGAAAGGCAACAACAATGCACAAGTGCACTGCTCTAACCACACGCCTTCATACCAACTTATTGTCATTGGTTTTGAATGAAGGAGTTTAATTGGTGTTTGTAGGGCCGTAATAGCATGCAACAGCTACTTCACCCCTACGTAATAGTGTGAGCTTGCATGGGTTTGCAGGTGTGTGTCTGTGTGTTGACTACAGCAATAAGGCACATTTACCTCCTTCACGACCCTGTAATTATAGCTGCTAGTGCTCTCCGTTTTGTTTTTCTCCATGCTGCTTGAGTCACCCTGCATAAAGAGTGAAAACAGAACAGTCCACTTTCAAACACAGTAATTATTTAACAGCAATCCAAACACCGGTTAGCAGTGCTAAAATCACCGGCTCTCTGCTGAGCCCAAAAATAAAAGTGGGTGGAGTTTTTTTAAGGTGAAGATGGGAAATGGACCCAAACAAAGTCATTTATATTACCTGTCTTAAATTTTGACCTTTTTGAACCTTGGATCAATATTTTATAACATGTTACCCTGAGAAGTGTGAACATAATTCTAAACTTATCAATAACACACATGTGATAAAACCTTTCACAATTAAACCAACTTATACACACTCACAATACACATTCGAGTGATCAGTGTTAATATATTAGTTTGGGTCTTAGTGGGATCAATTAGCAGGATGTTTAATTCATCATTAATCTTTATACTCCTCAAACCTTCTTTTTGTGGTCAGATTCAGCCGGACCATCTCCTCCGTCCAGCCCATCATCCCCCTGACGCTTGTACACCCACAACTCAGACTTCTCCACAATAGAGCGCAGCTGGTCTAGGTCAGACTTTATCTGCTTGTAGTTATCTACATCCTGACTAGTCACTAGGAGCTGGACCTGAAGATACAGTAAAGGATAGAGATAGAGAGAGAGAGAGAGAGAGAGAGAGAGAGAGAGAGAGAGAGAGAGAAAGGTTGGGTTTGCTAAGGGAGGCAAGTCGTGCTAAGGTAGCTAAAAAGAACTTTCCTTTTTGGAAATGAAGAAAAAAAAAGCGAAAGTCTTTTATTTAGATGCACACTGAGGCAACAGTAACACTAAACCTCTGAAAGCTGGGTGTTTGTGTGTGTGTGTGTGTGTGTGTGTGTGTGTGTACCTGTTTGAAAGCCATGAGAACTTCCTGTCTCTGGCTGAAGTGTCTGAAGAGTAGGTGTAACGCCCCAGACACCAGTGGAGGGTAGTCGTGCATGGTGAGGTGCAGAAGAACCCTCAGGAACGTTCTGCCTCCATGGTCATCGAGGTCTAGTGGTGTGTTCTCCTCGCTAATTGGATAACAACAAATACCATTTACAGTAATTTTTAAAGAATAAAACATGCTGCATGCATATATCAAAATACTTGGGGTACAAAAGATCTTCTAGAGTTTATGGCATTTTTATACCTTGCGCCAAAGATCCCCTCGGCCTGCTCTTCGATCTTCTCAAAATCTAGTGCTGTGGAGGGCAAAATACAATATAAGCAAAAAAAGAATAAACTAAAACAAAAAATGCTTTGAAGAGGTTCAAACTCAAACATGCGGTTCAAGCTTTCACCTGGTATACTATTAGAACCATCCCCATTAGCTGTAGCTGTAGTAGGAGCATTAGCACTAGTGTTACCATTAGCATTAGGATTAGGCAGCGTGTCGGTCTGAGTGTGGCTTCCATCAAATTCTTTTTTAAAAATGCACAGCAGGCACGAGATCCTGTAGTCCAGACGCACGTTCAGGATAAACTACAGAGTGAAGAAATATAAGAAACAGGCTTACAGAAGTCCATTTAATATTTATACTACTAAGTACTTATTTGAGAACCCTTTCCCAGTTAACTACTCGCACCCACAGAATGTGCTTCATCTATAACATGCCAACCTAAATGACTTTTAGCCACATACTCAGTGGATGGACTCAAACATGTTACCTGGAGGATCTCAATGATCTTCAGCTTGGTGTCCATCACCAGGATGTCCTCCTTCTCAGGCTCCGTCTGGGTTTTGCCAACCTCTCCGTCTGGGGGTGCTGTAGGGGTGGAGGGGAGAAATCCGCCTCCCCTTAGCACAACCTGGGTCATCAGTTCCCCGACACCATGGATAGACCGCATAACGTTACTACCTGCAGTAATGAAGAGAGAATTTGTGGTTTAGTTAGTGCCTCTACTTTAATAAGCCAATAAAAAAACAGAAGTATATAACACCAAAACATTTGCATAGATTAAACAACACCTTTGTTCTCATCGCCTTTCTCCATTTTGTTGATTGGATATATGGTGCTGACGTGCACACAGTCTAATATAGCCAGCAGGATCTTAGTCAGACGCAGCAAGTCACTGAAGCTGTAGAAGCCGAAATAGATGAGATTCCGCGCCAAGTTCACGACCTGGACGGGACAAAATAGCAGATTCAGACAGTGAGGTACACTCTGGTATACACACACACACAAAAAGCAAAAAGGGACTGATGACTGTTGAAATAGTGAGTATGTAGAAACTCACCTCGAACGTGAGTTTGTTTTTCTCCTTGTCTGAAAAGGGGACATTTTGACAGACCACAATTCTTAGATAATTCTCCACAAACTCCATAGTGAGAGCAAAACGCTCCTTAATTTCATCTCTGGTAGTGCCGTCATTATCATAACTGAAAGATACAAAAAACACAAAATAAATATTTGTAAAAACTGATTACAGTTTTGTCACTAGCAGTAACAGTGCTTGTTCATTTTCCTAGCTTTGCAATGTGAGAAACAAAACAGAGCAAATCAGTTAAGAAATGCGACTAGGAGAACAAGTCGACGCACTCATCAATGGCGATCTTGGATGGGATCTCGGACCACAGGCGGGCATATTTCACAGGTGTAACTGGTTCCTGGGGATCTCGATCCACATGCATGTGCAGCATAAGACGGCAGAAGGACGCACGTAGGTCATAGGGCAGGTCCTCGTCTGACATGCAGCGCAGGATCAAGTCCACATCCAGCTGACATGAGATTTTGTTGATGGCTAGATACTGGCGGTCCAGGCACATGCGAGCAAACAGGTTTAGCTGGTACCTGATGACAGGGAAAGGAAGAACAGTCAACATTTAATTTAGATGCTGTTAATAAGTCCTTTACTATTTCCATTATTATTTTTATTACAATATACATATATTTATACTAAAAATATATATATATATTGTTTACTTGTCCTGTGTGCCACCTGTGCAGATATTACCTGTAATAACTGACAACCTCCTGGTCTTCCTTCTGGCCTTCCTTGGCATCCTGCGCCAACTCCCTGATGCTTTTGCTGCGGATTTCCTTCCCGCTGTCTTTCCAAAACAACCACACCTCTTCCACATCTTCCTCTGACTCCAGTGGAGGCTCTCCGACATTCAGGGAATCGATCTCAAACCGAGACAACACAAGTCTGTAAGAATAAAAAAAAAGGCATTTCACATCTTTGGACACACAAACATAAGCCAGCACGTACAGCATGCAGATGGACACATTCTGTCATCATAGCTGTATTAGAGGAACATGTTCTTAAAAGCATACAAATACACAGGGGTTTACATGTACATTCAACACATATATCAGTGTATGCATATCAGTGTAGTTAAATGGTGCATGTAAACAGATGTATTTTTAGGAACAGAGGGCAGGTAGTGATGCAGGTAGAAATTACAGGTACAGACGTAAAGATACAGGTAGTTCATAGGTAAGAGCTCACTTGGTTTCTATGAGGATGTCGGCATTAGCTGGGTCCAGCACTGCATTACAGATCAGCTCCTGAGTGACAGGGATGGACTTATTCATTGACACACACAGATCAGAGAGGTAATCCAGAAACCTGTGCATGCACACACACACACAAAATAAAATTAAGAGTTTTTAGAACTTCTTTCTATTAAACACTATTAAAGTGTTCTACACAGAGCTGTGCTGGTGGAGGTTGTCTGGCTGAGCATTGTAACTAGTATTATTACCTACTATTGAGCACAAATTGCCTCTGCCATTTTGCCCCTCTCACCTTGGCTCACGGTTCTTTCTCACAAGGCTGACAAAGGTATCAATCTCGGCTGCAGTGATGTGCTTTTCAAGCAGCTTGCGGTTGTTATGCAGAAGTGCCGTGATGGTGTCCTCTGCCAGCACGTCATACCCGATCTGCTTCTGCATGAACCGGAACTGTTTGGCAATGTACTCCTGCACCAAGGAGGGGGCAATAAGACTTACTTTGTAAGCAGACTTACAATATAAACAAAAGCGTGCACGCTGTTACCTGTCCTATCCAGATCATCTTCTCTATTGTTCTATTGTTTTAGTGTTGTTCCGATAAGCTAAAGTTTACTCTGGTTTGGGCTGCCATGCCATGTCTCTGCAAGCTCTCTTTCTCTTTTTGTATTGTTCTCATCGGTGACATGGATATTTATTTTGCGCTGGTCTTTCAACTCTATTTTGCACTGTGTGGTGCAGTTCTCTGTCTTGCGGCAAAGGCGTCTCTGCACGACATGACTTTGTGAGTCGGACTCAAACTTTAACAGATATATTTTTTGCTTTTGCTTCTGAGTTTCTCCTTTCAGTATTTTCGAAAAAGGTGCGACTTAAATAAAAATCATTACATATTACAATCATGAAGGCTCCACAGGTGTGGGGTGGAATACAAAACTATTCTTCATAATATTCTACAGCACGAGATGGTTATTACAGTCCGTCAGATACAGTCAGACTCAGGAAGCCATGCTCATGCAGAGATAAGGTCTAAACAGCACAGTCTGGACGAAGCACAAGACAAAGAATCTTTAATCCAATAACTTCTGCAGAGATCAGAGAGCTACCATGTCAGAACCTAGCCATCCCAGCTCATAAAATCCCTTGGAAAAACATATCTGTTATACAGAGTAGGATAATCTCTGTGTAGGTAAAGTGCACAAAACGGTGTCTTCTGTGGTACAGAAAAAGAGCATATAGTCAGACAACAGCGTCATTCTGCAAATCAGAGACAGGAAGTATTAACGTCCTCAGAGTCTGACTCTATTTTTTGCTTTTCAGATACATTTCTTCATTATTAGTCTCTGGAGCACATAAGTGTGTCCCATCACGGTCATGGAAGTAAAGCCTGATGACAACAAACATTTGCTTTAAATAGAGTGGGTTTTTTTAAAATAAAGTCAAACCATTCCTGTTCAAAGCAAACTCATATTAAAGGTCTGTGACTCCATCAGACATGTTGGCTATATAGTCAGTTATTTTGTGAGATCTTCTGTGGCCTGTTATCGGTCAATCTTCCACTTATCTCATTTCCTAGTAAGCAGCATCTCACACCTTCAGTAGCCTTTTAGAAAAAGCCTAAGATTTATAGAAACACAAACAAAGCTGAACATAATCAGCATTAAATTACACTATGTATTTTATTAACAAACAGGAACCATCATACCCAAGAAGACTGGAGACTGTAATCACTGCCAAAGGCACTTCAAGTAGTTCTTCCTTTTTTCATAAATTTGCTAAGATTTTCAAAATTCTGTTTCCACTTTGTCATTATGGGGTATTGTGTGTGAAGATAAGTGAAAGGGTCTGAAGACTTTTTAAATGCATTGTACATCAAAATATATAACATTTGCGTTCAATTATTGGGAAATGTCTCATTTTTAGTTGAATGTCAGAGCTTTGTGGGGAGTTTCATTTAACAATCACACTCCTCCTTGTTTGTTTTTGTTACACAACAGCACCAGTAGGTCCTAGTTCCAACATCTGTGACATAAATCATCTGGCCCTTAGTAACCCCTACCTGGTTCTTCCTGTAGTCCTGCTGGGAATGGCGGAGGACTCGGTAACACAGGCGACAGATGTGCCTAAAAGGTGCGTGTCTCTGATCGCCGAGCTCCTCCAGTCGAAGCATGGGTCCATCTCCGCTGTCAGTGAATGGAGCCTGAAGGAGCTTAAAGATCTGCAGGGGAGAAGGTGAGACAACATGGGGATAGACAACAGAGATCACATGAACACTAACACATACACGATAAAGGTGTAATCATCAGTATGCTGTGTCCACATCTCACTGTGTAAAAATGCTAATAATATGTATTAAAAAACGTAATATATGGCAGCTCTACCTGTTTGAGGATGTTCTGTTCTCGCATAAGTTTCTGGCGCTCACGGTTCGGCTTGTTTACCATAATTTCCAACACATCTTGCCCACTGTTAGGGATGTCCACCACGAAGAACACCAAATCCTCCAGGAGCTTGGTCACAAACCTGCAAGAAACACAAGACCTCAGCATATCCACTTAGAGTCAAATTTGTTTTTACAATGTTAGCTTTCAAAAACCTGTAAACACTGTGTCTTAACTTGCATCTAAATTCCAGTGAGTGGATTTTTACACATGCCAAGCTTAAGCTCCAACTATTGTGCGAAATGACAATAAACTTTATTTAACATGCCTATTATGTACTAATAATTCTCATGTTATCGCTCCCTGATGAGCTCTTTCTGATGCGGGTTCCAGTTTGAAGTTCGTCCAAAAGGCTGGCCCTCAGGAACTGAAAACACTTATAAGCCAGTCATCCTGGGTCAAAAATCCCGGGTTATTACTTTCTTTACAGACACATGCCTGTTACTGGCAATGTCCTCTGACAATTGTTATATCACACCAATACAGTATTTATTTTTCCAGCCCAGAGAATGGTCATTGTTCTGTTGATTTTACAGGTAGGTATTAAAGAAGAACCGCACGTGAGTTCATGCAGTAGTGAATGAAGAAAATGATGCATACAACTTTCCTCAGCATTTATAAACAGTACCTCAAGCCTTATGCTTGCCAGGTGTTAGAAATATGACCAAAATAATATTACAAATACTCCAAGCTTGACTGAATGTGATGCACTGCATTAGTGTATTAAAACACTGTTCTGTCAGAGCTATCATTTTTATTCTTGTAGCAGCAGAGTCTGGTGTTTAATCCTTTCAAATAAACAAAAAAAATCTGGGTTCTCTGAGTATACAACAGTTGATTACTGGTATAAACATAAGACTTGTTGCATCATAGCATGTTCAGACTTTCCCTACTCTGGCCTAACATGCCTTAGGTTCCTACCTCCTTTCATTCTGCGTAATGGTGCCCTTCTCTAGTTTACCAGCGATAGATGCCAACACTTTACTGGCATCGTTGGCAAAGTCCAAGTCCCTGACCTCAGCTGGGGGGACGGGCACAATAGCAAAGGCCTCCTTGTCTTCTTTAATAGCAGATGTGCCAATCTAGAAAGAGCGGCAACAACAAGTGATTTTATTCAGAAAAGCTGGTTTGAGGTAAATCTGTTTTCATCATCTAATCTTGGTTGATTGTAACAACACACAAACATCACTGGATCATCTTAATTATCCAAGAAATAAGAGACAGTTTTACCCGAAGCATGACAGGTTTTTCTTCCTCTTTGTCGATGGGGTTGTTGGTGCTGTGGACCCATGTGTTTGTGCACAGGTGCCGCAATCGCACATATGAGTTTCTAAAGGAAACACATGTGTTCAGAATTACAGGCTCAAGACCACAAGACAAGTACCGTACCTTAGTTACCATTATGTTTTGATGATGTCATCTAAACACAGGTCATTACAGCATATTCACCATAATCTGGACAACGAGAAAGTGCGATGTCCGACAAGAAAAAAAAAATGACTGTATGACTAAAAACACCACACTACACAATAACTACAGTAAAGATCATATCAAGCAACCAAGCAGCCACACAGCGAGTTACTGCATGAACAAGCAAAGCACAGATCCGCTCCACGCTTCTGTCCTCAAGGCAGGAGGTCATTGCCTAACAGACAACGCCTGTGAACAACATCTCAGAGATTTTCCCTTTGGTGTAATACATCAGGTTATGCACTGCTTTTCATGTATGCTTATTCATAAACATTTGTTTGCTAGAGATGATGTTTAAAGGTGAACTGAGAAGTTTATTTTACACACTTCCAACAGAAAGATTCAATCAGATTCATTTCACTCCTTTTGGTACGTTTCAAATTTGCCTGAGGAAAAAGCCACCCAGTGTAGAGGAGGCAGTCATGTGAGAGTCTCTGAGCATCATTAAGTCAGGAACACATGGGGTAAGGAGGAAGAATGCCTTTTCATATGCCTGCACCCCCAGTGTGACACATGTGACACGGATTACATTTCTGGTGTGAAGACAAGACAATTAAGGCAGAAAATTCAGGGTTGCTTACAGAGGGATATCAGCAGTGCCGTGTGACCAACTGGCTGCTCACGCTCACTGAGCAAGCACGGTTGTCTAACATGGTCATCAAGGTCAGCTAGGGTAGATCATTAATTTACTATTTTAACCCATCCATGGCATTGCCACTGAATATTCCGGCGGTCTGAGGATGAACTGCAGGAGCATCCATGTGCTTTTCGAATTGACTGCCTCTAAAAGGGTTTAATGTGAAATTCTTCAGAAGCTGAAATTACCGTCAAGATGAGTTCTGACAAGCCCCGGATCACCTAATGTGTGTATTTAGGCAAATGTTAGTTGCACAATCCTTATGTAAACTCGGTGAGAATTTATGGCGCTTGCTCAAACACACACACACACACACGGACACATGCATACACACTCACACCTGCCAGTTATCAAAGCCTGTATTGTTCTACTGCAGCACCTCCGCGTCAATGTGCAAACATATCCTCTTGAGGAACTACAGCGCCTCCTACCCCTGACCGACCTCCCTGTATTTTTTTCTTCACTGAGTTGGCAGTTAAACAGGCGCACATACACAGAGTGACCCCACATAACCCTCCATCTTATCCTTAGTAACTCATGGAAATGAAACGGCCAAAAAAATATGTATGGATACACGCGCACAAAAAAAAAAAAAACACCGCATTGGGCCACCAGCACGAACATCAGACACTGGCTGCATTTAGCCCAGGTTACATAACGAGCCACCTCATCAACAGGCTTACCTTTGTGTGTGTGTGTGCGTCTCCGAGTGTGTGCGTGTGCACTCTGTGGGCACTCGCATTAATTAGTCACGCCTAAAGCGCTTCTTTGTGCCAAGAGGAGTTTGAGTGCATGAGTGGGCCTTTTGCAACACAGACAGCATGCAGATCACAACGTGACACACACACACACACACATCACTTTTTCTTATCTTATGAACTCAGACCACACTGATCTCGCTCCCACACACACACACACACACACACACACACACACACACACACAGAATCACAACTAAGCTTATCAAACCATCTACTAGCCACAGTAGATCATAAAATCTAGTGCTCAAAGCATAAACGGAAGGACGAGAGGAACTATAGCAGTATTAATAGTTTGCTATGCTGACAGCCTTCGAGCCTAGTATAGATGTACACTTTTTCATGCCACACGCGCACACACACACACACACACACACACACACACACACACAGACAGAGAGAGAGAGAGAGAGAGAAAGAGAGCCTAATGTGTGCGGCGTGTATATATAAATACAAAAAATAAAGGGAACACTTAAACAACACAATATAACTCCAAGTAAATCAAACTTCTGTGAAATCAAACTGTCCACT
>JAOVVF010000001.1:5068797-5087907 GCA_028565595.1 Duopalatinus emarginatus
ATATTTCATTCATTCAGATCTAGGATGTGTTATTTTAGTGTTCCCTTTATTTTTTTGAGCAGTGTATATATATATATATATATATAAGTAACTTAAAGTGCACTTACATAAACCCCTGGAGTAATATTCCTAGCTTCACATGACCCATTCAGAAATGATTAACAGACCATGAGAATGTTATGTTCTAATCAGAGTTTAATATAAATCGTGGTCTAATAGAAAAAGATCAAAACCATTTGTTCAGGAGACCCAGGTGGGGTAGATTAGATAAGAATCTGGACTCGTCTGTGCCTAACAAAAGCCAGGTTAAAATTCTACAGGGGAGCTGACGTTCGGGAGAGGGATGCTGAGACGCAGCCCCGAATCCTGATCAGCTCACACTCTCAGACGGAATCTGGTTCAAATTCAACAGTGGCGCTGCAACACAAGGCCGGCTGCGTCATACAGGGATACTTTCCAGATGATCGGCTGTATAAATACACCGTGTTGCGTAACATCTGGCCTGTGCTCGGCATCAGGGAGACGAGACGGAATTAAACAGGATGAAACCGAGCAGAACGGTGACTGCGGTTTCCGGCCTGCTATTAAGGTGGGACTTTCCTGTCTATTTTTCACATGATGAGGTCAGAATTCAGTGGAAAGCTTAATAAGAGTACTTGCTAGTAAATACACATGCTGTCACACACCCCTCCCACCTCTCCCACACACACACACACACACACACACAAGTATTCCCGCAAGCGGAATGATGAATGTAATCTGCAACTTGGTTACGCTGGAATTTTGTAAAGGCACATATCAGTAAAAGTGTGTGTGTGTGTGTGTGTGTGTGTGTGGTTTCTTGACGTTAAGGATAACATGAGTCACTGGTGTTCAGGAGACAATAAAACCCGTGGCACGAGGTAATGGAAGTCACAAGATCAGAGCCAGACCATGCAGACTTGAGAAACTGCATTATGCTTGCAAAACACACACACACACACACACACACACACGCACCCACACGCACCCACACGCAAACACACACCCACACAAACATCTAAACAATGCCTCAAAGTTTACTAAAAAGGCATGCATAAACAGACTCAAGATATATATACACCTGTGTATCATATACTACTACTACTACTACTACTAATAATAATAATAATCATCATAACAAGAATAATAATAGGCCTGTTAGAAGAATAGTGTTCACTAGGGCTGTGCGATATGATGATATATATCATGTAACTATTATTCAATGTTACGCTTCTGTTTCTTCTGTTTCGTCGTGTTACAAAATACACACTTTAATGCAGTCGTTTTGTTGTCTGGACGTCACGTTAAGGTGGCGCAGACACAAACATGTAGGAGACGCACACGGCGCAGACCGGACTAATTCTGAACAGGACCCAGGGACCCAGACCAGCAAACCAAAAGGAGCTTGTACCTAAAGGGTCTGTGTATCTTTTGGTCATTTGATTTTCATTTCAGACATTTTTCATTTTCCTTGCCAGAAATAACAAATACAAAATGTAAAAGTGAATCATACCTCTTTTCTTTGTTCACAAAACAAAAAATAAAATCACGATAAAACAAAAACAGAAAAATGGTCAGTTTTCTCAAACCGAAAGTTTACGTTCACAAGGCCTTTGTCAAGATAACTAGAGGCACGTGAAACTTTGAACGTTGAAAGGGTCTGGGTTTACAGCTAAAAAAGCACAAGTTTTACATGGTCATTTCATTTAAAAAAAAAAAAAATTACTGAATTTACAGAAAACGTGCTATATCATGACAAGTATTGTTGTCGGGATATGAACGGACCTATATCAGGATATGAATGGACCTATATTGGTCATATCGCACAGCCCTAGTGCTCAGTGTTTTCACATCGAAGCACCACTGGTGTTAAAAAAATGTTTAGACATTACTGACATTACTTGAGTCAGTAGCACAGACAGTAATAAATTCATAGCCCAAAAACAATAACAGAAATCAATAATCTGTCTTTCATGGTCTTGGGGTATTTGTAAACCATGCAAATATCCATAACTAAGGTGATTATATCTCAGGTTGTTTACTCAAACAAAAACATTTATGCTGGTCAGCCATTATCCCTCCCTCCATCCGTCCATCTGTCTTTCTGTCCACACATCTGCCTCTGTCTCGCCCTCTCTCCCGGACAGAGATCGAGGTCCAAGGTTATGTCAATTGGAAACTGGCTGACAAGAGCCTTAAAAACAGAAGCGAATCAAACGAGTGCCATCAATTACAAATCTTCTGTGTGGAAAAGGTTAAGGTCTTGGTAGGCAGTACCCTTTTCCTGGGGCCCAGGGAGCAGGACAGAAAATCGATGCAACAGGACCTGCAGCGCTGACGTGCTCTTGTGTTACACAGCCTTAACTCAGGTTCCAGCGCTCACTGTGTAACCCAGATTAACCCCAGCATCGTGACTTGATACCAAGCGACCCATGTAGGCCATTAAAACACATAACACATGACTTGGTTTCCAAAAGGAAAAATAATCCCAATTCATCAATTATTATTACTTTTACTATGCATTAATAGATAAAATAATAAATAAATGATTAAGTGTCAAACGGTAATGGTTCAGGACATTCTTATTTGGACATGTGTAGCAAAAAAATAAATAAATAAATAAAAATGTGGTGATATATTCTATGCTTAGTAAAATAGTAGGGTGAGATTTCTACCTTGGTACCAGGGAGTCCCCTCCTCTAAGAGTGGTAGGGTCCAACTCAAAGATGGAGGAGATGTCATTGCCGTCAGGGACGGAAATTAGGGTGTACATGACCTTCTCGTTGGGCGTTCGCAGACGGGCTCGTAAAGCCTCGTGCTCCAAGTCCAGCTGAGACAGAAGACACTTTATTACCATGGAAACTAAGCAACCAAGAGGTCAGCAAGCAGCACTGACGTAACACACACACACACACACACACACACAGAGGCAGTTATACAAGGTCACAATGATGTTAATGTTGAGCCAAATATAAAATACAGTGGTGTTTAACCTTATGGAGGAGACTATGCAGCAACTTTCTGAACATGCTAAGCATTCTCTATGACAGAAGACGTTACTCAGGCTTCAGAAAATTCTGTATAAAACATACAATGTGACTAAAAAAAAAATAAAATAAAATAGTGGGTGGTGACAACACTAATATCTATGTCTTTGGTGGCCTTCAGCAAAAAGTCATTCATCATCATCCCGGTCATAGCCACTCCAAAAAGAGAAGAGTTCAGGAGTGGTGTCATACTGCCATCTCCAGGATGATCTATGTACTGCATAGCACCACCTTGTGTTTATAGTGCAATTCATCCAATAAATGCCTATTGAACATCCGACTTCAAAGAAATGGCCAGGGAAAACTGCTTTCCACTTAATCAGAATGCATTTAACGTGTCGTTAACAAAAGTTCACAGAAATGCTAAATGAAGAACATCACATTATTACATTTTTTGCTTAAAATGTAAAAAAATAAATGCCACACACGGTGAACGGAATTGAGATATGAGGTTAGTACACTTAGTTCTATAGTAAGAATGCTGAGCTCTGTACAGTGAGTGCAGATCCAGAGCTGTGTGTGCAAGCATAATGAGAACCAAAAAAAATATGGGGGAATTTAGGCGCTGATGGATTCTAACTGACTAACGGAAAGTACCTGGAAGTTAAACGGGATAAAATCACCCGCCTAGAAAACAAGATCCAGCACATCATTTAGTGAAGGACTCGATATGAATTAGACACACAAACTGTAGAGACAAAATGATAGAGGATAAAAAAAGATGCTGCATGCAAGTACTTACTGAGGAGCGAGACTCTTGGGACTCTTCCTCATAATCCGGATTCACCTGAAAAACACACACGCTATGAGAACACAAGACTTTCACATGTCTGAGTGGAAATAAACCACAAACCACATGGGCTCACAATGGGTAGCTTAAGCCATAGCAAATATAGTCACATGTCATCGAGACTACAATCAAGTAACAGGAGATCTAGATCGTTTTTTCTTTGAAGCATCAAATGTAGGTTTTATTTTCTCCTTACAACTGAAACCAGCTAATGTCTGCAGAAGAACTCTAGTCGATGATTTTCTTTGTAAGAAGTTAATATTAGCTACTAATGTAATTTTTAAACCAAATAAAACGCTTCCATATGAATAATTAAATATAAAGTATTACAAATCAATGTTTTTCTGTCATTTTGAGATTTTTGAGACAGCTATTAATTTTTACAGAGCAGAATTTAACTGTGACTTTAGCAGACAAGCAGCTACACATGGCTTTGTATGAAATGAAATTAATTAGCCAAGTCTCCAGTAGCTAAGGCTGAATCACCAGTGAAGTACTGTGAACATCCTGAAGAGTCTGAAAACACACACACCTCACTACTCGCCTCTGCAGCCAGGTAGTGTCCTGTGGCCAAGTGCTTAAACCTGAACAGGCTGTTCCAGTAACCAGCGCCACCTCGGCATGGGTCATGCTGGACCACCTGAACATGTAAGAACATGAGAAACTGAATGTTATGTACTTAAATATGAAACTGAATTTATTTCAGGTTAATCACTTTAAATGACATCTAATCATAATATACATCAATTACACACCTCCACTTCCCACAGTGCCTTGCTGCTGGTGGCCGAGGTGGCAGATTGGCGGCCGGTGGTTCTCAGAAAGACATAGTGCTTCTTTCTATAGTCATCACACGTCAAAAACTTCTCCTGTTCGGCGTGAAACAGCCGCACCACATCACCCTGTGAAACCAAATAAAGCCCTGTGAGAGACGTAGGTTCAGTGGAACCAGACCACTTGTTTTTAACTCATTATGTGAAAAGCAGGGCTGGTTAAAAAAAACTTCCTATTTACATCTTCAAGCATATATTACTACTTCATTTAGGTTTCAGTTTAAACTATAACATGCTTTGCAGTACATACCCCTTTTAGAATGACCTCCTTATTGTCACTCCATTTCATAAACAAGACGATTTTCCAGCTAGTGTTGCAGTTTACTGAATTCACCTGGGCAGCACGAGAGATATTAAATCATGAGAAAGAAAGCATATAAGAAATACTATTACTATTAAGAGCACACACAAAGAGAAGCAACAACTCTCAGATCTCTGTCTCTAAAATACTTTCAGTCCTTTTGTGGTGAACTGGCTGAAAAGAAAGGAAGGGTCAGTGGTTACACATGAGCATGCGGAGTAAAAAAGATCTGCTTCAGTTTTATGAAGGATTTTATCCAACCAGCCAGCTCGAAGTAACTAAGCATGACTAGTAAAGTGGAGGATATAACTAGTAATGACATTTCTGTGCCTTGTCCAAAATCACAAAAGACTGTAGGAGAATCTCAAGTAATATATATATATTTTTTAAAAAGCCTCTAGGCCTAAGAGCAGGGACAGACCTCATTGCACCCAGGATTGTCCACCAACTGATGGCTGCTGGCATGGAGAGGCTGTCCAGCATTTACAGGGTTCAATACCACTTTGTCTCCAATCACCACCTGCAAAACAAATTACACAAATTGACTCAAACCTCTTGAGAATTTTTGCTCATTTGGACAAATAGAAAAGTCTAAGAACAGGAAGTGCATCAGGTCTCCTAACCAAGGGCTGTATTGTGTCACTTAGCTGGAACAGAGGTTGAGATGCTGTTTGCAAAAATATGAGCAAAGTCAGTGAGAAAAGAAATAGGACTGGACTGGCTCAGCAGAATTGGCTCGACAAAATTACACACACTCTAAAACTATTTAAGGGCAGAAATAGCAATTCACAGCTGCATGCTCTGTTCCTGGCAAACGTCCATCTTAAGACAAGGACGGAAAGCGCTTGATGGATCTGCCAGCTGAGTCAGAAGCACAGAGGCCAATCTGAGGACAGCCTGAAGACATCCGGAAATTTACATTTACAAACCTTCTGAATTACCGATGATCTTGATCTGACGTATATCTTTTGAGTAGTTTTGCTCAGTGCTCGTAATGAAATCCACCTGTAGTGTATATTCTCTGCAGCACACAAAAACAGACCACTAATTAGCTAGAGACTTGTCTCGGGTGTGTTGATGCAGGGGAATCGCTGGAGTGCAGCGTGACCTCAGGACCAAGACTATGAAACACTAATAGAAAGATATTACATTCATCAAACACCCAGTACTTTAGCTGATGCAACACTCTAAAGCATGCATAGGCTTAAACTAAATAAATGAGCTAGCACTGGCCAGAATCCATATTCATATTTGAGGAAGTGTTTGTTTAGATGACTCATACAGCCTACACATTGGGACCATGTGAAATGCATCTGTTATCTATACAACAGACACCATTATCCTGATTACACTCCCCTTGCTATCTTATCTTCTGTTTAAGCAGCATGATCAGCCGATAGCCCTGATGACAGAGGTCCTCAATCTGTTCCAGCTCTCAGCACACGTCACACGGGTGACCGGGAGTGGGTGGTAAAAATCTGGACTAGCTGAGCATCTCTGAGAACTCAACTAGGTACGTGCGATCAAAGACAGCCGACTAAATACAGAATCACTTGTCGACTTGTGTGGTTAAACAGAAAGAGTGCAGGATCACGCTAGAGTCGAGCAGCGCTTCTGTACCTGCTATAATGCAATCATATCTTTCTAAATTAACCCTGTGTTTAATCAAGCACTACTAGAAAACATGCCACAGGGCAAAACAGGTGCAGAGTGTCTGTGATGAGACAGAAGCCAGCTGCACAGAAAATACTGTCCACAGGAGAATGCTCTAAACTGAGGTAAACTCGTACAAGGATTGCAAACATCGCTTTCAGTGCTTCAATGCAACAGCGTGATTTTACTCAGGACTAAACATTTCTTTAATTTTGCACGAGCAAGCACTCAGACTGAACCCTACGGTGAACTTACACAAGAGTTTCATGGAGTCGAATGAAGTGTTTGTTGAACTACTACCTGGATGCAGAACCTAGACTGTCTCCCACTGAGTCAAGCACAATGGCAATGACACTGTGCACTGTTCCCTAGAGCGTAAAGCACACAGCGGAGTTCACTTACACTGTCTCCTATAGATCTGAGTTTGTAGAACGGCTGGATGTAGAACCAGGAGCCCTCGTTTCCGGCAGAATCCAGAGTCACGCGCATGGCATTTTTCTCCAACAGGGCAGGCAGACGCTTATTTACAGTCAGGTACTTATTGCTTTTCAGATGCAGCAACTGCAGAACACAAACAACAGTCTGACACATGCACATAAAACACCTACAATTTGAATATATTTATGATGAGTGGTCATTAAGTGTCTGATTAATGGTTTAACCTGAATGACGTTGCCATACTGAATTACTGTCCCCAGAAGCTTCCTGTTCTCAGACTCGTTCTGTTTTTTCTCCAGATCAGCTGCATGCTGTGAGACATGCACAAGTTTAACATTATAAGAAACAAATGGGTTTAACTGCATGGTAATCTGGGAGGTCCCAGACAAGCTCACAATCCTTTAATTGTTTGAGAAACCGGGCTTGGCATTTTTTCAGTCAACATGCTGCATTGTTTGCAACGTCGCTCACCTTGAATACCCCCCCAGCCACAGCACATCACACTGAGCTTAGGAAATCGGACTTCCCCTTACTTCCTGTCTGTAAGAACAGGTCTAAATTCCTTATAAACTCCTAATACAGAATGAGTGTGTGCCACCTCTGGGGGTTACTTTTCTGCAAGACGTGTACTCTCATCAAGCAAAGTAATCAGAACTTTATTTAGTCAATTGTTATTTTTTGGTGTGTTTATGTGCATGTGTGCCTCACGTGTAGTTTGTTGAGCAGAACTGTGTCTGTAGTGCTGTTGCCGCCAGGTTTTGCTGCTTTCCAGAACTGTTTCTGCGCTGAGTATCTATTCATAGGACACAGCTTGAAGAGACAGTCTGTAGATAGAGAGGAAAAAACGTCATGTGGCACTACTAACACACACAGCTAAGGCAGATACAGATAAGATTTATTTATAGTAGGCTTTTAGTCGTTTAAACTAGTGGTTTTTAAAAGAAGGGTCCGAGAGCTGTTTCATGTACGTGTTAAAATGGGATTTAGGGTTGAGGGGTGCATGAGCAGGGACCTCTCCAGGTGACACAGTGCAGGGTGAGCATGTCATCTGTGTGCAGTTGTGAAGTGTGCACTTGAACAAGATGATTACAGTCAAGTCGTGTAGTGTAAAACTGCAGAAATCTCTATGGGTGCAGTAAAAACTTTTTACGTTCTGGGGGTGGGTATCATATTCTGAAAATAAGTTAAAGGGGTCTCTGCCTGCATTCATTCATTCATTCAACTGAGGATGTTTCACTGATATTACATAATCAAAGGCGTTTGTTTGCTTTATATAAGAGAGACTGTGTTAAACACAATGGTACAAATATTCACACTAAAATGTCAGAAAAACTGGTACAGACGAGCCAGTGCAAAATACATCGGCTGGCTGCATAATCTACTAACATCTCTAAAAAGTGAACATCATGTATGCCTACTTTCTGACGAGTTACAGCCGTTCATGTCCTGCATTCATTCTGAGGGGTTTTTCAACAGGACAATGCATCATCACACACATCTAAAGACACCAAATTATGGTTTGAGGGTGTTGGGTTTGTGGGATTCCCACCAAAGTCACCAGATCTCAGCGTTATCAAGCACAACCGGGATGCCATGTAATGCGCTGTGAAACACAGAAATCCTACACCTCAGAACACAACAGAACTGTGAATCGTTCCGCAGGAAGTCAGGTGTTCATTGCCTACAGAATATTTCTGCATTTCTGCAATGGCACTTTAGTGTATATATTATGCATAGAGTGGAGTCAATTAGATGTAAGTTTTTAAACCTTATTATGTCTAAAGAAAAAAAGTACAGAAAAAGGAACTTTTTGAAAAATCCACCAGAGCAATAAGAGGGAGATTGTACACATAACTAAAGCACCTAAATCCCCTTAAATCATGACATGTATCTCGTCTACATTTTTTATACTCTCATCATTCTAAAAGCCTGAACTCTTCTTCAGCATTCTGCCTGGTGTGTTTCAGTCAGGTTCTGTCTCTTTAAACATGACCTTGTTACTATCAGAAACACAACACAGAGACAGAATGCAAAGAGTTACCTGGGAGTGGAGGTGAGCTTAGCAAAGAGGAAAAAGAGGAATCGACTTAAGTGGGATGAGGATAAAAATAGCTACTGCTCCACAGCAGCACTGCTGATGTACTGATACGGGCAAGAGAGAGACAGAAGAGAGTGAGTGTGGTGAGATGCGTGTGAAAATAAGTGAAACATTAAGAGAGGCTGGCGTGGATTTTTTTTTTTTTTGCCAAAGTGGAAAGTTAAGCTTCTAGGAGAGAGTCCAGGGATCAGTCCATGAAAGAATGAGGAAGAGAGAAGGGAGGAGAAGGAGAAAGGGTGAAAAAATAACATAATGCAGTCCTAGTGCTACACCATGTTCATTTATCCATTCATTCATTCATCTTGTGTCTTAGTTTCAGGACCAGACATGGAAGAATTGGCTGTGAGACAGTAGTACAGCCACACAAATCCCTGTACTTCTCCCATCATGTGCAATATAGAATAAAGGTGATGGCTACTGTCCAGTCACATCACTTTGGATCCACAGCAAAAGCAAAAACACGCAGTGGATTGTACCATTTGATCATATATATATACCATTCTTACACACACATACATATACACATAAGCTATAGACTGAATGTGGTGTATGACTAATACTGGTACACTAGCACCACCTGGCTGTAGGCCAGTTAACTAATCATTTACAGTTTGCCTTTAGCATGACAATTAAATTTTATCTCTCAAAAAGAATGCAGACAATATTATTAAATAACCGATCTGGAAAAAAGTCTTCAAATGTTATTACTCACAAATTATTTATGTACTTGCTACAATTTCATTACTCTATTTTTAGTATCTGGTGTGTATCTTGCACTGGCTAATCCTTAGATGTTCATCCTGCTGTGAACCGCTGAACCACTAATGGTTAATGAACAACCATAATGTGCAAGTGAAGCGAAGACTGTGGGCAGTCAGGAATAAAAATGGACACAGTATTTTATATCAAACATAAATAAGGAATTGCACAATCCAGGATAAAGAGAAAGCTTGAGCAGCAGATAAAAGTGCTTTTAAAATGACACGAGTGGCCTACTGCTGTGAGTGATCTGAGGATTTAAAGAATTTGTACCAACACAGTCAGTGCTGGTCGAGCAAAACAGTCATGAAAAGACACCAAGCTGCGTCTCTACATAGTATACATGAGAGCTGCTAAAAAGAAGGGGCTGGGGCATTCAAATAGGATGTCATGTCCTTTATTTAGACATGCAGCACAGAGGTGTGTAACTTGTATGTCTGGTACATGTCAATCCAGTCATCTTTGAAGCAGGTGGTCATATTATACACCATATTATACACAAAGCATCAAGGGTTTATGTTATGATGCCCTGTGTGTGTGTGTGTGTGTGTGTGTGTGTGTGCCAGGTGCAGACATGTGCTGCACCTGGCACAGCAGAAGAGAGCTGTTTTTAAACGTGTAAACCTCAGCTCACTACCTCCATCCTACACCACCACACCTCAGTGACCAAACAGGAAATGCAGCAACTCTACAGATCCTTCCAATTCGGTGGTGTGCTGCATCTGTTCTGTGACAATGGCAAACTCGTTGAGAGATGCGATGTGCACTGGAAATCAGCACGTCTGCACGTGCACCAAATCTCCAAAATGTCGGTTAACTGCCAAAAAGAAAACCATGTGGCTAAAATAGCGTAAATAATCATTCATTTGGAAAAAGCAAACACCTAAGTATCATTGTAACTAATAGTAGCTAATGTGGACCTCACATGTATACATAAAATATAACAATATTCCACCACTATTCATGCACACAATGTCTAGAGATTATATAAATATACACTACACAGATTATGTAAATATACACTACACAGTCTGTGATTGTGAAAGTGAAAGCAGTCACTTTAAACGTGTATTTATATATAAAAATATCGCAAACTTTTTTTTTCCCTGTATTGATCTTGAATTGACTATATAACACTCACTGCCTGCTAGTGGGCGCACACAAGTCTTTGTCACTTTCAGATGATAAAACCTCATGAAGTTTTGAAAGCAGCTGAGGAAGTGTTAATAAGATCAAAAAAATTATCTGACAGAGCAACATGTTCATTCATAAACTGTGCAGTCGGCAGCTAAGGCAACTTCCGCTGCATAGAAATGCGTAGAAGTGTGAGACTGGCCTGTTGTAGATGACTCTGTCAAATAAGTACATGTGAATTTAAATGTCAAACGTTCAGAGTTGAATTTTGTCTTTGCTAAAAGGTCTACTTCTCTAGCCTGCAGGCCAACAGAGCACAGCTGAGCACAGTGTGTCCGTGTGTTACAGAGCACAAGACCAGCATTGTTTAGGATACTGTATCTCTAACAGGCCTGATGTGACACTTCCTCGTTTGGAAACCCAGTGGGTCATTCAGTAGTGGAGACAAAAAGACAGCGCTAACAGGAATGCATTAATGAAAAATCTCCATGTCTCATGTAGTTTTCTGTTTTCTATTTTTTTCTCTTTTTAAACACGGCTCTTTAATGTCAGAATGTCAGAATCTTTATTTGGCGTTGGACTATGATAAAGCATTGTTGGTTGGCTATTTCCATATATTGATATTGACAATGCTTCTATGGATTTGCTTCACCTTTTTTTAATCATTGGGGGGGGGGGGTGCACACTTAGCATGTGCTTAGTCCGACTCATAATGTTATTACATTACACATTAGATATGATGTGTACCTCAGGTTTATCTCCCTATTATTTAATCCCTTTAGATTAATTATTAGCATCTGCATCATGGGTAGTTGCATCACCAGTGTATCACTTTTAAGTGCCCAAATTTTTGCACAAGACTGATTATACAAATTACATACACTGATCAGCCATCACATTAAAACCACCTTATTAAACAGCTCTGACCTTCGAAGTCATGTACTCCGCAAGTCCTCTGAAGGTATTCTGTAGTATTGGGCACCATGACCTTAGCAACAGATACTTCTATGGATCTTCTGTGGGATTGAACCAGATGGTCTGGCCTTCACCCTCACCTACACATCAGCGAACCTTGGGGACTCATGACCCTTTCACTGGTTCATCGGTTGTCCTTCCTGGGACCACTCTGGTAACCATTAACCACCTTATACTGGGACACAGCCCACAAGACCTGCTGTTTTGGAAATGATCTGACCCTTGTCAAAGTCACTCACATCCTTACACTTCCCCATATTTCATGCCTCCTAACACATCAGTTTCATGAACTGATTGCTCACTTCCTGCCTAATACATCCCACCATGTGACAGGTGCTATTGTATTAAGATAAACAAAGTTATTCACCTGTCAGTGGTTTTAATGTTATGGCTGACTGACGTGCAGTCATGCTTGTTAATGACAACCAATTGTCCACTTTTTCATGACATTTTGAAGGGAGGAGTACACAGCTGTCTTTCTGTACTAATGTTAATGACACTGGCTGTTATGTTTAAATGTCTTGGACACGGTTGCTCTTGTCAAAATAAGGATAAAAGGATAAAACCTCTGCTCATTTTTCACCTTAGTGATAAATGGTGATATTTTGAATTCGGAAAAAGTTTATATAGGAGAGTTGAGGGAGGCTGGGGGAAGAAAAAAATCAAAACTTTAGGTTCATATGTGAAAGATTTGTGGTCTGTATTTAATAACAGGTTTCAGGAGGCTAGATCTGCATATTTTAATGATTTAATAACTACGAACAGATTATGAATAGTTTACAAGGCCTAAAAAATATACTTCTAGATTACTGAATTTCAAAGAGACGTCTGTGCTGATTTTACTGGATATCAGTGCAGCTTTGTTGACCACAATATCTTGTTAGTTGAAATCTCATATATCGTGAACTATATATTAGTGAACTATGAATTGGGTTTAGTTCACTTCCGAAATGCAGCAGCTTAGGGTGCTTACTGGGACAAAAAGAAGGAAGCATATTACATCAGTATCAGCATCACTGCTTAGGCTGCTGGTAGCTTTTAGAATAAAGTTTAAAATGTTTCAGTTTACTAGGTGGTGTGTGGTAATGAATTAGGATATGTTTCCTAAAATGTTAAAACCTTAATCAAACTCTAAGTGTTTGAAATCTTTGTTTTTATAGTGCTTGTGATGATAATGTATGGGCCTGTTCTTATTATGTTTATGTATTTTGCCCTATGCATTTATGCTGTTGTTCCTTTGTAAAGCAGTTTGTGGTGCACACTGCCTCTTGTTTACTCACTTTAAGGCCTGACTGAGTGACCGACATCCCATGAAGTTACAGACACATGAAGTTACAGAGTTTGCAACGCCTAAGCACTGAGCATCCTGAACTGCTTAGCATTTCATATCCAACCATGCTTCTTTTACTCTGAGTGGTTTTGACAAGTCCCTTAGTGTCCGGGTCAGGTGATGGCAACGCTAGGCCGTACGCCCAGACGCACTTAACAAAAGAGGAACTTTTCCTGCTACTTGCATTGTGGATCTGTTACATTAGTGCAGGCTGTGGCTGGTTCTCTTCAGACAGAGAAGCAGTGGAACCATTGCAGGATTCTTCATATTAAAGGTTATGATTTTATTTGCTTGTGTACATACATATAATTGGGACTCAATTTGAAGCCTATAAACTAGGCATTAGTCCATATTGTCAATATTGAATATTCTAGACAGACTTCAAGTAACAAATTAGGCATTTCTGAATATTGTCTTCGCTCAATTCATCAGGACGCACTTACTGTGGATTACCTGCGAGTCTGAATGCCATTGAACAGTTTCTGAAACTCCAAATGCATTGCTGTAAGACATTTTAGACTAGTGTCATGATAAATATATTAACGAGTACTGCAAAAAGAAGATTGTAAAATAAGTTTTAAATGGTTAGACGAAGGGTTTAGATGGTGCAATGTAATTTGTCGCTCACAATCATTCATTTGAATGCCATCTAAATAATATTTTGCAAAATTCTTCATTCATCATAAATGCTAATCCTCAGATTCAAGCGTCAAATACTTTCCCACAGTTAATATGGGCTTGGACAAAAACAGCAAGTCCTCACATGTGGGAGCAGTTGAATGACACTGTGGTCAGTTTTGAGTATATTGTTACAGGAAGTGCCTTTTACTTAAGATGAAACCTTACACAAGGTTTCACACATGTTCTTCTGGGTTAAGTTTAAGTTCTGCTATTGAAGTGAGGTAGACACAGAATACAACCACCAGCAGAAGTCATGACTGAAAAAAATGCGGTGCCAGTTTGTGGTCAGCAATGAGCCGAATATCCAAACATATTAAATGCACTACTGTAATAAAATGCTTTTCCTTTTTGCTGTCACTTATCAAGAGTATATACCAACATAACATTAAAACCACAATACCATTGACAGGTAAGATGAATAACACTGATGATCTTATGCTAGTGGCACCTAGGATAGTAGCATTAAGGGGTGGGACAGACTGGGAGCAGGTTAAAAGTTTGTTGTCAAATCCCATGTGTTGACTGTAGTACAAATGGGTAAGTGTAGGGATCTGAGTACCTTTCATAAGCACCAAATTGCAATGTCTCAAAGACTGGGTCAGAGCATGTCCAAAACAGCGGGTCTTGTAGGGTGTGTCCTAGTATACAGTGTTAATACCTGCAAAAATTTGTCCAAGGAAGGACAACCGGTGAACCAGAGACAGGGTCATGGACACCAAAGACTCACTGATGTATGTGGGTGTGAAGGCTAAACAGTGTGGTCCAGTCCCAAAAAAAAATATCCACAGAACGACCTGTTGCTAACATCCTGGTGCCACAGATACCACAGAACACTTGCAGAGGTCAGGGGCCTTGTGGAGTCAGAGCTTTTAGAGTTTTATTGTTATGGCTGATCGGTGTATGAGATATTACTGGTTGCTGTTCTTGTGTTTCACTGTATGAGGAGAACAGGAGAACCTGCACTGCCTCCTCCTACACTGCAGCACAGACACCATTCCTCCAGCTTGAGCAGAGCACAGAGGCTCAACTTTTTATCTTTCTGAAACTCTCCAGATGCACTGACACTAAGTAGAATTATTCTTAAACATCATGACGCTTTGCAAAAGTGTATTTATTGGTCCGTTTAGTTTAATCTTCTGTTTTTTGCCCCTATAAGGTTTGGTTGCAGCAGAAAAGAGTCGTACAGATGCAGGTACGTCAAAGATCTCTGTGGAGGTTTCTCCATCTCAGCTACTGAACTCTATTACCCTAAAGTCTTCAAATTACCCTCTTGCTGAAGCCTGAGAGTGTAGGAAGTCCAGGGTGGAGAGAGTATGTCACTTATTCTCCTGTCGTCTTTCCATAAAGAACTCTCGGATCTCATAAAAGAGAAATACACAGATGCAGAAACCTTCTAATATCTATATACACACAGAAATAACCCATCTTCACTACATAGTGCACTATTTAGGCTATTTTGCTATTTTATAATCAATGTCTGAAGTTTGGAATAACCGGTGCACTACAGTAGGCTGTTTAAAAAAAAATGCTTGAGTTGAGTTGATAGGGATTAGGGAAACAGACACCTTTTAAACATAAACTAGGTTTTGTGTTCATTTCAACATTTTTTTCAGCTCTGTCTTTCATCAGCACTGGTTTCTAACTGGCAGTGATGATAAAGAAGCCTCTGAAAAAATAACAATGCAGAATTTCACACAGTTCGTTTCAGACTACTTTCTGTTCTGTTCTGTCAGATTTTAATCTTTAGGCAGCGGTGAATTCTGTCTAAGTTTCTGTCCATTAAAAGACCGGAGAACTGAAACACTTGAGCACACAATCCTAGATAACATATAAAAAAGGTGCTGTGAGAATTACACATTACCATGGCAATTCCTGTTATTTTTCTGTAAAATAGTGCATATCTTCTTACATCTATTCATCAACAGAAATATTGGGGCTCCTGAATGCAGTTACGAGATTGTGTTCGCCCCATCATCCGTGGATCGCAAATTCAAACAGCCAGATCCAGGAATCGAAGGGAAGAAAATATCAGCTATTCTTTGAAGGAGGAAGGGAGGGAGGAGTGCCAGTCACTGTGCCACTAGCCAATTGTGGACATCTGTGACCCAGCCGTGCAAAGAAAAACAAACACTAAGGAGCAGTAAGCACATTTACAGAACCTCTATCTGCAGCGCCAGGTGAGCAGTTGAGGGTTGAGTGCCTTCCTCAAGGGCACTTCAGTCTTGTCGGTTGTTGGTATTAAACCGGGGACCTTCTTAACCACCAGCTTATGGCTGTCCCAAGAACAGCAAAATTAATGACAAACACAAAAACAGCTTACAAATACTATATCAAAATATGTGTCATGTTAAAACAGCTTCCAATTCGCTTACTAATCATTTCTCGAGTTTGTGTTTGTGAGGTTTGTATATTTGAACAGAATGACCCAGAAATCTAAGAAAGTGTTAAAACACAGAGCCCATGACGTCTGCCCCATAACTGGAATTTCTGTTCATCTGAAGTCACCACTGTGCTGCTTTGCTATATGGCCAAATAAGGTGTTAAAGACAGAGTCAATTGGGGACATCCTTCCAAGACTGGTAAAAACACGGTATATTAAAACTAAACTAAATTCTCTCTCTCTCTCTCTCTCTCTCATGCATAAACAGCTGCACTCACTCACACTCTCACTCATAGACCCTCAAATACACCACAAACACACAACACACAAAACACAACAAGATCCTTGTCAAATGCCACCATGTGAGAGGAAAGCAAGACTGATCCTGTAGTATTTATCTCTCACCACAAACTGACCATTATCCAAAACCCACACACATAAAACACCTGTCTGACCTGCTATAAATAATTTAGTCTCTTCCACATCCACAAGGAATCATGCCCCTAAGCTGTTTCCATTACTGAACTGCCCCGGCTCTGAATGCATCACGATCATCATTGAAAACATTGCAACACACAGTAGCTGAAAGCCTGCACGTCGCCGGTCAAGTCACTGAGATTCAGGAGAAATCGTCACATGGTACACCTGAAAAGAGACTCAGGTAGAATTTCATCCCTTTAATTTACTCTAAACACCATGTGAATCGAGGTGAAGCTGCTGATTAAGGCAGCTGTGTGCAACACAAATTAATGTTGTTGTTGGAACAGGCATTCAAGCCCTTTGGATTTCTAAGGTCTCTCCACTGCTGAAAAAACCCCACACAGATGTTCTCTCGTCTCTCTTCTTTCAAGCTTTGCTGTTGAATTTCTTTCTGCGGCAACAGGGAAACTCAAACTTCTTCTTGCCTAAGGTCATCCTAAGACTCTTACAATTCTTACAATTAGCCAGTGTACAAAAACAAATTACACACACAATGGCTTCATTTCATCCTTCCTAACTGATAGATATAGCAAGAAATTGCTGAAACATTTAGTTTATAATAACACAGCATAAAAAATATTTTTCCATAGATGAAGTAGACAGGCTTCTACAGGGTTACAGCCCTTTTGGTGAGACTGTAATGTGAACAACATCACATTACAATGTCAAACTAAAATTTTAACAATATATACTGTTACAAGCACAATGAATTAAATAGTGTAGTATAATGTAGAATTTTACTCCAAAAGGTGAGGTGGATTGCATTAATCGTGGGCCATGCTTAGCATGTAATTTAACATAAATTATAGTCTTTGATAGCTAAATCATTATTTGTACCTTTAAAGCATTTTCATCTTCAGAAATAGAAATACACGTAAAACATGCATGCTGTGACAAGAGGAGAAACATCTGAGTGCAAGCTAAGCAATATAATCTCCAAACCAGGACCTGGTGAGGTGAGTACATTTACACGGATGGACAGTGACAGGCAGCATTTTTAAAAACATCCCCAGGAGAAATTCAAGGAAGGAGAAAGTTAGAAAAGTTAGGAACTGCTGCAATAGTAGATTATTTTATTCATTCACGTTTGGTTAAATGTACTTATCCAGTGACTAGCTATAAAAGTGTGCATCCATAATCAAAACAACTACTATTACTAGACATCGAACATGTATAGGAAATTGTCATTTACATCACAGCTTGGAGTCAACACCAAAATTAGCAAGATGTTTTCGTTTCTTCTTTCTTAATAAGGCTTAAATGTTTTGAATGCCACATACGCTGCTCCGCTGACATGTTGGTTTGCATGCTTTAGGAATTTAAAATGAGGCATGCTGAGGTTACTAACTAACTTCTACAGCCTGCATAATAGTAAAGTATCAAAACTAACACGAAGAAACAAGTGACAAGAGGCAGGAGAAATTCACCATTCCTGTGGTAAAGCAGCGCATACATGCCCTTATTTGTTCTCAAAAAAAAGTGAGAAAAGTCAAGGGATCATCCAAAGGATATTATTATCTAGTGTCAGATAAATAACATATAGTTGGCTGCAACTTTTATGAAAAAAAAAGTTCTGTTGCTCACACACAAGCCTTACTGATTTCCTTTTCCTGAGCTCCTCCTGGGTTTCACCAAACTACATGGAAGTGTAATGGGGTTTAATGCCCAGGTAATGATACAGCCATGATGCCACAGTCATAGGTCATAGGGCAAATGAGGCGGAAAGAAAACACAATGTTATGTTCCCAAACTAGCTTCCACCCTCACTTATACAACCAATGCCTGGCTGCTTCTGAAAAGTTGAATAATCTATAAATATAAAATATAGATAGAGAAACGTCACAAATACATATTGCACAACTATAAGCAAAAAAGAGAAAAATAAATAATAAATCAATTGATAAAAAAAAGTCTTTTCCATGCATCTGTAGTACCCAAACCATCAGCACTAACATGTACAGGATGAATCGTGATGAATATATTTGCAGAGAGGCAGTAAAGGGGCTGCAGGGTAACAGTGGTGAGGAGGGGTTGGCCTGCTCATATTTACTAGCCTACAGGGGGCCTAGGTGAGAGGAAGGTTAATTAGCTGCTGGCTGGCTTCATTTTTTAACATTAATTCACATCTCACTGTATGAAACAGAAGCTGGTCGGAGCCACAGATTGAGTCTCAGCTTTACACATCATAAC
>JAOVVF010000001.1:5099620-5118325 GCA_028565595.1 Duopalatinus emarginatus
CACACACACACACACACACACTCCCTCACTCTCTCTCTCTCGTCTTTTCTCCTTATTAAATACACACAGGAAAGGCACTTGAACTGCAAAATAATTCATTACACACACAGGTCTGCTGTGGAGAATAGGTCACTGGAGAAAACGAGTTATGAGAAGAGAGCGGCGGTCATCCTGTCAGGTAATAAGAAAATACGATGAGATTATTGGATCATCTAGTCCATTCCACCGACAATTATACTAATGTTTTATTGTCTGTAATAAACCAGTTCCACTGGAAGGCACAGTGTGGCATGGTTAGAGACCCCTGATCATGGCAACAGCCCTGGGCTCCCATGAACCTGTTGCTGGTTCATCAGATGTCCTTCCTTGGACCACTTTTGGTGTACTAACCAACATATACTGGGACACACCCCACAGTACCCACTGTTTTGGAGATGATCTGACCTAGTCGTCTGGCCATCACAATCTGGCCCCTGTCCAAATCACCTAGATCACATTATCTTGTTACAATGGCACCTGTCATGGGGTGGAAAAAACAGGTACAAGCATAAGGTTCTGATTTTATGTCGCTTTACCTAAAACCACCTGCAGTGTAAAAGGTTGTTTCAATCTTGAAGATCTCCTCCACTGTTGCTACTGCTGAGATACAGATAGTTTAATTACCACTTGTGTACTACAGGGTTTTTTAACAAGGCACTGATGCAGCTGTTGCTTAATTCGAGCACATCGGAGGAAGAATGATGACCTGTAATCAGTTATCCCTGTTCCTGTATCTAAACAAAGCTGTTTTCTGATTCGTGGCTACACAGCACACAGCCTATTGGAGAAATTAGTCTAAAAGGCACTAAACTGACTAAATGGAGTGAGTATGAATAACAGGAACTGGCACTGGCTTTCTGAATTTCAGTGCAAGTCATGCTACTTGAGAATAATCCTACACCGTGTCAGTGAGTGTATATATACTGGGGTGATTTAGGGTCTCTGTTTGAAGGCATACAGTAAGCAAGGGATAAATATAATGCTAAGTGATAGGACTATGCATACACGTGGGGGTGTTTTCTTCAGAAATGTATATCCAGCTAAAGCTTTTACAAATTAAATGAAGTCAGAGACAATGGTTCACTCTGTCCTTTCAGCAGAATGTCTGATTGTCTGTCTCGGTTAATCTGCTTTGTATGCAATATCTGGCAATACTCAAGACAAATCTAATTAACTCCTAGCAATAAGTACTCATGAACTCCTCACTGGCGTCATGTTTAAACAACTAAAAGAACAAGAGAAAGCTCTCTCTGGTTTTGGTTTGTTTCTGAAACTCCCATTTCTGTGGATCATGGAGAAGAGGACGGATCCCACACATCACATCAGGCTGAATGGTGCCTTTGTGAGTTCAGGCAGGATAATGAAGAGAGAAGGTACAGTAACTGTACATCTATTGTTGATGCCATTCTGCACAGAAGGACTGAACGGGTGGGGAGGTATCAGCAAGCTCGGCCGTGTTATGTTTCGTTTTCAAGGACAAACTCGCTTTGATCCGTAGTCCATCTCGCTGCTGTTTCTTCTTCTTGCTCCGCTACCGAGAGGTGATAATAAATCACCAGCTTGGCTCAGGGCTTCCATTTTGTAAGCATGTCTGAGCAAGAACAAGGATTTTAAATCAGCAAGACGTGTTTGTATTCATCAGAATATTACATAAAACAGACTGATCCTTTATCTGTTATATACATGTAATACATTATATTATATACTCATTAATATACAGTACAGACAAGCCATTCCTACCTACGTCACCAGATCTCAGTGTTATCAAACACATGTGGGATGTGATGCAACATGCCGTGGAACACAGAAATCCTACTCCTCAGAGTACAACAGAATTGTGGACCGTTCTGCATGAAGTCTGGTGTTAATTTCCTTCAGTACATTTCCGTATTTCTGCAGTCCTACACATGTGGATCTACTAATAGTACTAATAAAACAACGCATGGCATCCCAGATGTGTTTGATAACAATGAGATCTGGTGACTTGGGTCGAAATGGCAAAACCCCAAACTCAGATGCATGTTCCTCTACCTGTTTTTTGGCACTTTAGTGTATATTTCACATAGATCATCATATAGAAGTACTGTAGGGACTTTCACAAATGATGATGATAAAACGATGATCCTCTTATAATAGTTCTCCTATTCATTTTCTCTGACTCATTTGCATGCTACATTTGTAAGGAAGCAGGAAACTGTAAAGGATTCAGAACAACAGCATCATTAATCATGCAGCGCTCCCAACAGCAACAACTTAAACTCACCCAAATTCTCCATATTTATCATCAGCCAAAATTCAGTATCTACAAACACATGCCTGCTGCCTTCCCCTGGTGCTACATGGCCCTCATTTGCATATTCGATCCTCATTGGCTCTTTTATTCGATGATGCAACAACACACCAGTCATATGTTCAGTGCCAACACCAGCAGACTAGCATGTTTGAAGAAGATGTCTGACTATTTCCTAACAAAACATGGCTGCAGTGTACCTTAATACATTCAACAGACAAGACACGACTAAGGTGCCCTTGAGCAAGGCACCTAACTCCCCCAACTGCTTCCCAGACACCATGGTTTGGGGCTGTCCCCTGCTCCAGGCAAGTGTGCTCACTGCTCCCAAGCATTCACTGGCGTGTGTGTGTGTGTGTGTGTTTCTTTGCACGGACAGGTTAATTCAGCCATAAAAGAGACACTTTATAAGTATCAGCATGACGTTAAACAGTATTCTGTCCAGCACAAACCCTATTTTAACCTCATGTCAAGTTAATGTAATTCCTAGTTATCCCAGTTAGATCAGAGGAATCAAGGATAAAGATGAAGTCTTCCTCATATGATTTTTACGATCGAGAAACCACATCTTCAGGCTCCAGGAGTTGTTCTGGATTCTGGATATACATGATTATGTATTAAATTAGAAAACCTCTCTCCTCATTTTATTCATGAGTCCATCTAAAAGGTTTCAACAGAAAGAGGCTGGATCCTTTTCACCAGCTTCGTTGTGACGTGTCTACAGCATGCTAATTGTTCATGCTTAAGTCCTAGCATGGAGGTGAGTGTGTTCTGCCCTACACCACAAAGCTGTACCTCACTAAAAATAAAAGACAATTATACAGCGATAATGGCTTCTGGTGTCCCTGGGGAAACGTTCTTATTACAGCAGCATTAGTAGTTTTGCTCTAATTATCCGCTGTGGCTCGGTGCTCGGACTGCTCCACGGATTCACGCCCTGATGGCCGATAAGCCTTCGATTAGATTCTTCATTCATTTAGAAAAACAAAAACCATAAAAGCAATGGGGTGGAGGTGGGACCAGTAAGCTGGAGTGCTGTAATGATGCGAATCATTCTGGTGTAAATGGATTTAACGAAGTCCACAATGATATGAAGAGATGTGGCGTGTGTGTGTGTGTGTGTGTGTGTGTGTGTGTGTGTGTGTGTGAGTGAGCCATGAGAGTATGATTACTTGCTGTGCAATAAATCCCACCTCGTCATATCTCTGGGAGGAAACGTGACGTCTTTGGAACACAATGCTCCTTAAACGGATGTCATCCAGTCTAAAATTTTGGCCTGGAGAGCCTTATGTGTGCTGCAGAAGCTAGACCTTGTCATGACGTGGGAGTTCGACCTCTATATTAGTGTTACAGTTTTAGTTTTTCGAGCCCCACTTGGGCTGATCTTTTACTAAAACAGCTCTTGAAACCCCGGTGTGGGAATCTATACAGTATCTCCCACTCGCCGATGTGGTAACTATGGAAACATGTTACTGTGGTATTCTCCTAAGTTCTGAGGAGGGTTCAGAGCTCAGACGAGAGATTGAGAGGCAGAGAAACATGGAGGATAGAACATCTAACTCTGAGCTATTATAGAACATCAATATTCATATTACACACACACACACACACACACACACACACAAGCTATAAAACAAATTAGGGATGTATCAAAAGTACTGATATATTATCCTGCTTGTACAGATACAAATACATGAACATGAGGTGCACAAATCTACATTACGGGCCAATATGCAACATAATGTAACTGGTCACAGAGAGACTATATTCATTAGCATGGCTCTGTGACACATTTACAACACGCCTCCAATAATCCTTAGTAACTGCCTGGTCACAGTCACAGTGGTTAAAACTGTTCATATTTTGGAAAATAGGAATAAAGAAAGGTCTCTATTTGGTGGATTGGTGGATGGCCTCGTTAAGAAATAACTGCAGTCATGCCAGATTTACTACATGTTTTAATAACGGATATAACATCTATACAGTCAATATTATATTGTTACAACCAAGCGTAAAATTTTCACAATCTTACCCCAGTGTCAATCACTCCCTGATCTTTATCGTGGCTGTTTGTTTAACATCTTCTCTAATACTGCCTTCATGGAACTCCTACAGTCTTCTAAAGATAGTCATAAAATAAATACTCAGTGTAAACTGTCTACAGAAACAGGAAATAGGTTAATGTGTTTTTAAAGCAGATGTGATAGTTCACAATTAATAAAACTGAAAATCACATGGATGAACAGTTTAATCAAAAAACCTTGCCGATTAGGTTTGCTGTCTGAAGCTATGCTATACAGACCCATACCTACAGTACATCAATTCTCACTGACAGCCACACTAATATACCATGTGATCTGTTGCTGAACCTGTTGTGTTACTGTTGTGACACACCTTCATTCTTATTCTGCAATTTAGATTGAATACTGTGATCTCTGCCACAAAAGCATATTACAGTCTGATATATTACCTGTTGATTCACCTGAAAAGTATCACACTGATCAAGTGATTCGAATATAAACAGAAACTCAAAATACCTTGCTGTTATTCCTTGTACTTGCTTTTCATTCCCAGAGGCTCCATGGTGAAGTTGAGCTCTTAAAATCTCAGATTGCCAAGAAGGAATTACAAGGTAGAGAGACGCTCAACAGATCTTGCTGTCTGCTTCAACCTTGCTTCAACCTTATCCACAATGTCAGGCCAGTGTGGCTGCAGCTTTTCATTCCAGCCAGGCAGGAGCCACACCTGATTCCCCTTCTTCAATCAGTTCACCTCTGTTTCCAATTAACTATCAGGTGTGCTTCCTATGAGCTTGGAATGAAAGCCTGCAGCCACACTGGCCCTTTGCCAGTTCTCACTAAGTCAAGAACGCAGCATAACAGACTGTAAGCTTTTTTCAGAAACAGGTGCATGTGTATTGATACCATGTGATGCTTTACTTGCACATAGCTGAATTCATGAAGTTTTCACTGGACACTAGGTCAAAATTTTTTTACTATTGTATATAATCATGGTATGTAATCTCAATCCAGTCGCAGGTTATAATGCTGCTGCATGTGGAAAAGTTGCCCATGATATGGCATGATATGATAAAGCTAAAACCGAGAGAGCAGAAGAACAGGAGTCCAGGCCAATCCGAGCATCCCGCACCTCTGGTGTATCCACAGGTGCTGTTCCTGTAAGACAGACTGCCTTCATTAATTCCCCACAACGTGCTGTGTAATCTCACCACAATTATCAGCAGCCGTGACAGACGGGAAGAGAGTAAACAGAGAGAGACATGCGTACAGATGACCATCCCTGACCCTGACCATTTCATAAGTTCACTCAAGTGTACACTCATTATAGTGAAAGCCGTACGGCATTACTAGGGAACAGAAAATCCCTTTGACAGGTTCCAATAATAGCCTGTCTCATATTAAGCAAATACAGAGCTGGGGAACATCTGTTCCAGGTTCTAATCAGCCATAACATTAAAACAGGTGATGTGAATAACATGAGTTACCATGTTACAATGGTTACAGAGTAGGATGTATTAGACAGAAAGTGAACAGTCAGTTCTCAAATTTGATGTGTTGGAAGCAAGGGAAATGGGCAATGTATCAGGATCTGAGCGAATTCGACAGATGCCTAATTGTGATGTCTAGACGACTGGGTCAGTGCATCTCTAAAACAGAAGGCCCAGTATACAGTTTTGTTTAGGAAGGACAACCAGTGACCTGGCGAAAGGATCATGTGCACCCACGGCTCAGTGATGCGGGAGCGGCGGTTATCCAATCTGGGTCGATTCCACAACAGGTGAAGTCATTCAGAGCTGGTAAACATCTTTGTGCCATATAAATCAGGGAAATATATTAATGACCTGGTGCAACAGGGCCAGAAGTTTGTAGGGTTAAATAAAGGAATCAATCAACATCATGCTCATTCTTGTTAAAGAAAACTATAAAAGAAAGATCAAGGAGTGCACATATCAGTGACTGAACACAAACATATACACACACACACACTCAGTCACCTTTTTCAAACTGTCTTCACATTTACTGCTAACGCTGTGCTAACGCTGGTGTTAGCAGTTAGCACTGTAGCTCAAACAACGGTTTGTGATGGTTCATCATTCGTGTTAAAGCAGTAATCTCTCAAAGGAAATCAAGCTAATCTCACTGACAAAACGACTGGCGATAAAAATAGACATAAAACCGACGTGTCACGTAAACTTGTTAAATTGTCGTCAGAAGGCCCTGGGAGCTGTTTGAAAGTGAAGTAAAAAAAAAAAGGTAACCAATGATTAGCATAAGTGTAATGACTCAACACACATTAGTTTGACCTGTCTGTGCGGGTCAAATGAATTGCTTTTGACAGGATTTCTTTTTTCAATCATAAAGTCTAATGGCTGTAAAGGAGCATGTCGGCTAAAATGCTAAAATGGCTAACGCTGCTGGAAAAGACCTAGCATGATCTCATGTACAGAAAGATAATAAGCTCCTGGTAGCAAACAATTATTAAATGCTATTAAGGTTTTCACAGTGGACCGCTCTGACATGAATCAGTCTCTAGCTTAAAATGTGAAATATAAAAATATTAAATGTTATAACAATAAATACAATTGTATCAGAAGCTGTAGAAATAACACAGACATACAGTAATATAGTGACACACTGATTAAGATTGGACGGAATGAGGAATAAATAAAAAAAGGAAGAAGAAACAAAATCGGATTAATCTTAAAATAGCATTAGGCAGTTGTGGTCACAGGGTGTTAAGGACCCAGTGGACAAGATCTGGCATGGAACCAGCGACATCTGCTTTCTCATCAGAGACATAACCCACTTCCGACATGACAGGCTGCCGGTTTCTATTTCTGCTGTCGCCGCTCTCTCTCCGTTGCCCTCACATGTCTAACTGATCTGATCCGTCTGATGGCTTTGAAGCCTCTCTTCACACCGAGAGACTCTTGATTAGACTTGATTAGATTGTGGGAGGGCTTGATTAGGAGACAACAAAATCTCTGCGGAGTTCATGACGACTGGAAGCAATCAGCAAGCATGGAGGTGATGTTCACTGGGTTAACGTGTTAAAAATAACTGAAACTAATTTTTAGAAATTCGTATATGTGTAAGGACATCATGCTACAGTACTACTGGTACATTGGAAATACCACAACCTGGTGAAAATTGCAAATTTAAAGCGTCAGTTTGTAATTTTCAGACACCCCTGTGAGGTGGACTACAATTGTTATGAAAACAGCAAAGAAAAAAGCTTCCTGTTTCCACCAAATGACTACGTCCCTTCTATTAAAGCCAACACCTTATGAGCTGATGTTTGAAATGAACATCTACCCAGCATAGCAGAATTGATTACAACTGTGGATCTAATTTCAGGGCCAGAAAAATCTCAAAGAAGCCCGAAACAAAAAAAAAAGAAAAAAAAAGAATGACATCCATTGCATGTTAGTTATAAAATATCACGTTTATGAAGTCTTCTTTGCAATAATATGATTATTATAGATTTAGAAGCACTTACTAACTGACTTTAAAAATCCCCAAATTCAGTAAAAATAAATAAATAAATTAGACACGTTAGAGAACAAATTTTTTTTTTAAACCATTCGTACCGGTATAATGTAGGCCACCCCAATGCCACAGTACACTCAGTGCTCTTGACACATTGTCCCATATAGATATACAGCCACTTCTGCTTTAAATAAAAACACAGCATGTGGTGTAGTGCACGAGGCTTATGGGCCGTTATGCCTAAATAAACCACTGGCCCACTTTCCAAGAAGAAAATGGGGCTGATAAAAAAAAAAAAAAAAGGCTAACCCCAACAGACATCATTTGGGATGTTTGTTTCAAAACAGCGGGACTCATCTGGCCTGTTTATAAGCAGCACTCGACTTGTAGGAGAATCTAGACGTGGACTCTAATGCTCTGCTCACTTTGATATAAATTACATACGATATTTATGTGAAGCTATACTTATTATAGCATGTCTAATTAAAGGAAGAATTTAGTGAGCTCCATACAGTACAGTCAGTCAGCTAGGACAGTGTTCAGAGCCTAATGTTGCTAACAAGTAATGAAAGCTTCCATCCATCAGTTTATGTATAAAAATGGACTTACACTTTACACGTCACATGCTCGCCATTTAACGTTAAAAATGAGTAGAATAGTTGAAATGGTGAATGTTTCTGTAAAGAGATATTGTTTAACATTTAAGGAAGGAGTCACCAGTGTCAGTGCTTTGTAACAGTTTCCGGGTGAAAGCTACTGTTCAAGAAAGAGAAAACGGAGAAGCTGGTCAGAGAACGACTGTTTATAGCTGCTATAAGGGGGCAGACTTGAGGTTAGGGAATCTGTTATATAACCAGAATGTTGCTGGTTCGGTCCCCTTTATGGACACAGCACCTAACCTCCACATGCCCCCCCACTCCCCGGGCAAATGTGTTCGCTAGTGTCGGGGTGAGACCAGGACTAACTTACTTATGTTTAAAGACCTACTTTTATTCTGTTGCTTTTAACTGTTGAGTGTTGCTATTGTTGTGTTATTAGTATTTTTATTTATTATTATTTTTATTATTTTGTATGTTATTATGTTGTATTGTGAAACACTTTGCGATTTGCTCTAGAAAAGTGCTATATGAATAAAGATTTACTTACTTTATAATTTCAGTTAAAGTTCATGAAATAAGTAAGAGATAAAAAGCTGTCTTTAATTAATTAAAAAAATAGAGTTGTGGTGCAAGAGGAATAAAACACTTTAGGATGTGTGGTTACAGGAATATAACCAACTATTCAGTGGTAACAGTAACTCTACTTCCAATCAGGCCCCATCACACCACCCTGAAACTGACAAGACCGGCAGGTTTTCTCCAAACTTGAAGAAGAAAAAAAAAAACTGGCACACCATTCTAATACTTGGTAGGTCCCCAACAGGAGCATAGGACTGCGGAAATACAATGGGGCATGGACTCCACAAGCTTATGAAAATGTTCAGTAGGCAATGGACACCATACTTCATGCAAAATGGTCCACAATTCTTAGATCTGGTGACTTCTGATGACGGTGAATGACAAAACCCCAAACTCAGTGAATAGTGGTGCAGCTAAGCTTTATGAGGCTTCCATCAATGTCTGTGGTTTTATATAAGCACTGGCGGATACAACCAGTGATGTGCATAGGTGGTGTTGCTATGTATTTTGCATAGCTGAGCTGTGTATTTTTGCACTCGTCTATTTTGAAAATCCAGAAAGGTACTTTAGCATGTGCACTGAACTGCATATGCAAACTTATTTCTTACATGATGACTTGATCAGACGTGTTCTGAAATCTCCTGACATGGGATATTATGATTACCACTGTGACCTGAGGTCAGGACCCTAATGCCTATCCAGCTCTCTGATGGACAGAACCTCAGTCTCACAGAGTCTCCTGTGGCTAAAATGGAATCGTGACGATGCCAGCTCCGAGATCAACGTGACAGTTAAACTGAAGGTCGCTCCATCAGCAGTGCAGGATTTCTGCTTTCACCGGCCAACAATCGCTGTGAAACACTGCCCACACTCGCCGTCCAATCGATATCGCACGGTCTGTTGCCATAGAGACTTGGGAGACTTTGCTTACTCACTTGATGCAATGAGTCATGAGACAGAAGTCAAATTTCAGAGTTTATCACAGACGAGTCAGTACCGTTTCTAACCACTCCACACACCCACCCTGTCCCCCCTCAGAGGAGACAAGGTTCCTTGTGCACTGAAGAGGAAACGCCACCGATACTCTACACTAAATGCGGCTTTCTCAGATGTGTGTCGTAATGTGCCAGGAAGTTACAGAATAGTCGTGAGATGAAAACGGCTTTCACAACAACGCAAACCAGGACCCTACGAACCTGTGGCCACACTCGGTTGAATTTCTTATGAAGATCACTTCTGGGAGTCTGGGAGGCCCTGGCGGAGACCGTGTACTGATGTATTCCAAGGAAGCAATTCAATAGACAGCAGAGAGGAAGAGAGGCACAGTTAATAAACACTGCATATAATGACACTGAAAGCAGCTGGGGGGAGGAGTCGTAAAACTCCATTAACAGTAACCACAAAGGAAAAGAGAAAATATCTTAGTGACAAATCGTAATTACTCAGTCCTAATGCACGCACTAAGGAATCAACGTGCACACCAAACCAGTCAGTTCAGTACATAAGTTCTGACACCCCCTGATTCATACAGGGCTTCATGAAGGTCACAAGTAACATTATGTTCTTTAATTTACCAGATGAAAAGAAATAGTGTCTTCGCTCTACTCTCTTAAGGAATAATCTAACAAAAACAAAAAAAAAATCCTCCTTTTTGCCAAATCTAATCAATCTACCAATATGTGATTGGTGTTAACTTGAAGGTACAAAGAGTACTGGAGGTCTGATCTCTGCTCCAATCCAAACCCAGATCTTGCTGGTCTGTGGTTCCGGATGCACGAACAAAACTTTAGCTGAATATTGGGACAATATACAGGCGGTTATCTTGGATATAACCCAGAAAATGATGGGTGTCAGGATGTGGTTCTTTCCTGTCATGTCGGCCTTTCACTGTCTCTCTCCTTTGGCTTACTCATTAAGGATCTAAACCAACATCC
The DNA here is from genome assembly GCA_028565595.1 of Duopalatinus emarginatus. Classification (NCBI taxonomy): domain Eukaryota; kingdom Metazoa; phylum Chordata; class Actinopteri; order Siluriformes; family Pimelodidae; genus Duopalatinus; species Duopalatinus emarginatus. The sequence goes on from JAOVVF010000001.1 coordinate 5,110,572, forward strand.
AGAATTCTGTAACTAACTTGTGGCAAAGTTGAATCTGACCCAGCACTGATGTTTTACAGATTTGTTCATTAAAATGTCTTTTGAAACAAATACACAGTTACCATGGCAACTTGATCTGATTATGGTAAAAGCATGGCTGTAAGCACTGATAGCAACTTGTATGTCAATTGACCAAAGATTGGGTGTAACAGAAACATGAGCTTACATCCCGGGTGGGTTGTTTGCCTTTGATTTGGCTGTAATGGGATCTTGAAACTTGGGTGATGCTTCTCCAGAGGATCATGAGTCAAGAAGTGACATGGAAACAACTGTTGTTTGCATTTCAATCAAGCTGACATGAAAACTCCTCATGTATCACCTGACACAAGAATCATTTTTCAGGAGAAAACCCATCAACACTTACAGGGTTCCTACTTATTGCAGCGCCACCAGTATTTGTGTGTAACTGTAGGATGGAGTCCTGAGTTCATATACCTGCCTAAGGTTGGCTGCACTGACCAAGTGATTTCAAAAAGCAAGGCTTTGTCTAAATATCACCATAATTGGGGAAGATCAGGGCTCCTTTGGCCTGCCATGGAAAACCATAATATGATAATACATTATAATACCGAGATGGACCATAAACAAAATGTCTGACCGTTCATAAATATAAACTAACAATGCTGAACAAGAAGTTTGGTCCACACATTTGTTTTGGTTCCAAAGTAAATCCCCCCCTCCCCCCAAACTTCATTAAAACTTTGTGGATACCCAATAGATAATATTGATAATATAGATGCTGCCATGTGGCTAACTTCCTGTTTTGATGCCATAACCACTATGACAGCAACCATATTGTTTGCCTATCCAGTAAATTTGCCAGTAATAGGGTTAAAGGTCTAGGACTATTACACAAACGTAGGCCTTTTAAAAAAATAGAGGACATTACAATTCAGCATACTTTAATGGCACTGAATGCATATGAAGTGAGTCGACCCAAGGATTCGGAGTGGAAGATAAAAACAAAAACGTACTTTGACATTTGGCCTGTTGTTGGTGCTATAGAGATGGAGGTGTAAAGTGAGCACAAATCGTCTGTATGTTAGGACTTCAGGAGTAATCGGCAGATCCAGACTAAATGACACGCTTCAGATTTAGTCTGTGAATAATGAGCTGAAAAATGAAGCGGTTAACCCACGAGATAAACCTGGGACATAAAGTTGCCGAGTTGTGATTAACACAATGGAGGTTACTGTGGATTATTTACTCTCCACATGCAGACAGAGTGGATCTGCTCTCATGCTGACGTACCTCGTGTTCTGGTCTTGTTTCTGGAGCCCTGCTCTGCATCGCAAGTCTCTGGGCTAATTAACCCAGATGAGTATATTAATAACACTGGTGAGATGAAGGCAGGTCTTTGCTAAAAGTGGGGCAGAGACGCAGAGGAGAGGGAAAGGAGACGGGATTTAAGAATGACGACTCTGTGAAGTGGGTCACTCCGGCCCCCTCCTCAGTGTGGCGCTGGGGAGTGAGCGCTGTTACTATATCCAAACACCCAGAGGCTCTTTTTAATTGCTTATTACCTCTGAGATTTGACTCCAATGGAAAGTTTTGTTAAAGGGGAAGGTGGTTTAATGCATAAAAGATGGACAGTAGGAGAGGAAACCTGGACTGATGTTTACAACACTGCATCAGGTGGTTCTAAAAAAGTAGACCAGAAACTTTATCCACTGAGGGATAGCTTCAGATCAGTGAAGTCACACAGGCAAGGATACGATAACATACAACCTATAAGCTCAAACAAAACCTCACAATGTAATTCTGTGTATGTACCTATATGCACGTTTATGAAAAATCCCCACTAATGACCACATAACAAATCTGGAGGAAACCCCCACAAACAAAGGGAGAAGGTGGCACCATCGAACTGGTAACTTTGGAGCTGTGAGGTTTTAGTACATCTACCTGTACCACAATCCAGTCAGTAGCGGACAAGTGTGTGTTTAAACAGAAACAATACATATCTGAGTCTCAGGACACAAACATGTCTGAGTACAAGGTCTCTGAGCTGTGATTTAATAAAGACTGTTTCTTTAAGACAGTAGATGGAGGTCAGACATGTTAGCTGCAATACTGTACATGTGTGTACATCATAATGTCAGACTTCTCAGTGCAGGACTGAAATGTCCAGTGGTAAAAAGCCAGTACAGTTCTGTGCGCCACACAGACACACTTTCCTCTGAGGATCTCCTGCACCAGCAGTGTCAGTTCCCTGTGCCTGTCCTCCTGAGTAATCGAAGGCGAGTTCCTCTCCCGGCTCGATGTCTCGGCTGGAGAACAGGGCCAGTCTGGGCACCACCGAGTGCACGCGCACAGGCACCATTGCCAGGTTGGGTTGGCACGAGTGGTTCAGAAAACGCCCCACGTTGCCTATGGTGACCGGGTCCACGAACGTCACACCTAGCTTCTGCGAGCCGCCATGCTCCTGCACAGCAATTATGTAATTCTTATCGTCTGGAGTCTGGGATAGCTGTCTCTTCCGTGCCTCGTCAAACCCGATCACCTCCCCGGCGTACTCGCACACAAAACTGCCACGTTTGATGAATTCCAGGGTCACGACCCCCCAGCCACGGTTCTCGGTTTGGAAAACACAAAGGCGGGTTTGCAGGCCGTTCTGGACCACTCGGGACTGACAGGAGTCGCTACATGCACACAGGGCATTACATTCAAACATAGGCTGGCTGTAAGAGGCGTCTGCCTCATCTCGCTGCTCCAGTAAACCTCCTTTGGTGTACACCAGGCCGAAACGCAGACATGGGCAGCTGGGCGGCAGACAGGAGGACGAGCGACATGAGCAGCCCGGCAGGGTCACTTCACTCGGGTCAACCTCACAGCCCACACCCTGAACGTTCTCTGGAGTGTACTGAAGCACACACATGGAGTTAGAAATTTGTATAAGACGAACAAATAAATAAATAAACAATAAATAATAACATCATTGTCCTCCGTCAACTAGAAAGAATGAGTGACTAAACAAGATCATACATTAAAGTGCCATAAAAACTGGTACACCAGTCTAATACTTGGTGGGTCCCCCACAGGGGAGTTTCCACAAGCCTTCAGAAATTTTTTGACTGCTGACTGTGTCACTACACGTGTGTGGTGGTGAATCGTCCTGTTGGAAGACGACAAGGTGATGTGACTCGTCAGAACGCAGACGTTTGTAGACGTACCAGGGGTACCCACAGAATGTCAACTAAACAAACCCTTTAGTATTATGGAGCAAGCAGCAATCTGTCCAGTTTTTCTGGCACTTCAGTGTATATGAACAGAAAGAACTGGTACTGGTACTGCAGGTGCGTATCTATGCTGCCATCTAGTGGCCGTAAAGAAAAACTGCAACATAGACATAGTACTACAACACGGGGTAAATTAAAACGATATGAAATAAAAACTCGTTATGCAAATAAAACTAAAATATCTGTGAATAAATAAATAGAATAACACAGAGAGTAATAAACCTGTAAATTGTTCAGACTGTCCTCATTCACTTCTGCTGCGATATACACAGGGACATGTTCCAGACCGTTACTGACGTCACCTCCGTATAAACTAATCATTATTTAATATAAAGACTTTAGAGGACACTTTACACATATACACACCCGAGTCTCGGCTCAAAAACATTTCAGTAATGTTAATAATTATTCTATTAATAATAAAGTAACGCGACTCGCAACAGAAAACACGGAGCAACCGGAAACAGGAAGTGGATCAAAATAAAAGCCCAATAATTCAAATGTAAAGTCCCCCTGTGCGTCAGAAACCACACACCAGCCGCCTGTTACATAGTGTCAATTATTATTAAACATTAACACTTTATTTTATTATTATTATTTCACTCCAAGTGGACACGTGGAACTTCATACACTTACTAAATAAGAAATATTTTATTATTATTATTAGTAGTAGTAGTTTTAGTAGTAATAGTAACAGCAGTAGTAATAATAGTGGTGGTGGTGATGAAGATAATTAACAAGAACATTATTTATATTTGTTTATTTTCCATTTTGTATTCACAAAATGAATATCTAGTGCACTTGTAAAATAAATCTCCTAATAACCTTACATCTTACCTAGCAGGGGCAATACTGTAATCAAGTCAGGTGGTTTGCCCATTTGCAAATTCTCCAAATGCAAGAATCTTGACTGCATGGCTGCGTTCACGCTCTCCCCTTCTGCTGGGGGCACCTTGTGGTTAGGGAACCAGCCTTGGGACCAGGATGTTCCAGGTTCAGACTCCACAACCAACAAGACTTGACTGAAGTGCTCTTGAGCAAGGTACCTAACAACCAACTGCTCCCTGGGTGCCACAGATAGGGGCTGCCCACCCTATTTTGGGTATGTGTTCACTAGTGTATATGCATGTTTCAATTCTCCTTTATAGTGGACAAAAAGAGTACTTCACACTACATACACTGAATGATGTGAAACTAGCTGGTGTTAAGTTAGTTTTGCTAGTCAGGTTACAGAGAAACCATGAAGAGGTGAAAACTACTGTCATGATGATCTCAGCTTTACTTTAGACTGTTACAAAGCTCCGAAACTAGAGACTAAATCAACTTTTCACATAACGTTTTATCATATCAATGATTATACTTTCCTCATTTGCTGAATACGTTTCTCATATTTATGAGGAGTGTGGTACAGGACTCTGTAAATGATGCGTTGCTGTGGACATGATAAACTATTGAGATGTGTATTAATATAAACCTGTGGTTTGCAGCTGCACTGCTGTCAAAGCTGCAGCTTTAATCTACATTAATAATAAATGAATCAATGCCTTCTAACTAACCAGAATCATCTGATAATCCCTAGACAGTCTGGTCCTGAAATTTCAGAGGTCTTGTAGAGCCCATACTAAATGTGTCAGAGCTGTTTTGGCAGGTGGTGTTACTGTTATAGCTGATGAACGTATTTACATTCAGATAATTCAGTTGACTCTAATTTAACCGTATTTGACAGTACCAACACCCCCTTTCCCCCCACAAGAAGTCATTATGTAATATGTTACTTTATTTTTTTTTTTAAACCACAATACATCAAAGTATGAGCATTAAAACACAATAATCAGCTGCAGAGAGGCTGTCGTCACTTCCGCTCCATTTAAATTGGCACTTGACGAACTTCTCCTTCGGCCTCTCGCCCCACACACTCATCTCGGCTGTGTGAAGATGTGCTATTGTGTGAAAAACCGTCACAGGGCATGGGGTGTTTCTGCAAACGCAGGCTTTTTGCATTCCAGCAGTTACAAAATATATACACAAACCAGTTACATACACACACATATGGGGCAGATTTTACAGTTACAGGTTTGTTTCAGCTTGTATTTTAAAAAACTAATCATTTGACAAGGCAACTCCCCCCCACCCCATATTCGCTCATACACTTATATACTTATTATATCCAATGTTTAGTGTGTGAATTTCCCAGTTAATAATATCTGCTCAAATTTAATTAGGACATAATGAAGGACCATACGTATGTGCAAGCACCACAAAGACAATAACAACTCGAGTGAGGATAAACAAAAAAACAAAAACAGAACTGTTCACACTGAGGCAGAAAATCTGGAAATTTAAAATGATTACATGTTTATAATGGTCCCACACGTTAAAGCTGCAGTAAGGAACTGCTACAGTCGGACTTAATGCCTTTTTAACTGCATAATACCTAGAGCTTTTAGACATTCCCTTTTTGAGTCCCTTTGCAGCACAGTGCCGCATCAGCAGTTCCTAACTGGGGCTTTAACTGCTAAACTGAGGCAGGTCGAAAAACAGTCGCTTGGTTATTTAAAATGAAAGGGGAAAAAAAAGTGTTGCCATCTAGACTCGTCTCCAGTGTCAGGCGGAGAGGGTTAGGTCAGCGTTTCCCCTTTTGTAACCTTAAACAAAGGAAGACAGAGACAGTAAGTTCAACTTATTGAGAACCAAATTACTCATTGATGATTCCTGTGGGTTGCAGAGTACCGTGATGTTTTCAGAAAATATAAAGAACTAGTTAAACAGTGGGGTGTGCTAATCTGCTAGTTAAATACATTAGCACAGATGTTTATAAGTATGTAAACACAACTAAAGGATGTTTCTTCAGCCCTATGTTTTAAAAGGTGTGATGAGCTAACTCAATAAGCTCAACCTCTCTAATAAAAAAAACAAGTCAAATCGTGTCATTTGACCATAAGTGTCATTTACAAGCAGAACCACAACGTCTTCTCATTTCACAACAAAGGCGCCAAAACACTGTAGCTCTATGACCTACTTAACACGTTCACATTCGCCATCATTTAATAACACAACTCATACTGGCATTTAATACATAAATTAGGAAATACTTAAATTAGCTTACATCCTGAACTTAAGTCCAGATGAGTTAAACTAAACTGTTGCTTTGTCACATTAACTTACTCTTGCCTCGATGTACTCGATCCTTCTCTCCAGGGCGGTTAACTTCTCGTTCAGCGTGGCTAAACGGGACCTGCAGGACATATCTGAGGAGGAAATGGGTGAAAAAGCATATGTTATAAAAGTCCTGATTCCTAAAATTCAGTTTGTATTTAAACGAACTCATTTAACTGCAACAAGATTTCAAAATCTAGATGACAGTAATAGTGAAAGTGAAGTGGTTGACCTTATGTTCTTGCATACAGAGAAATGTGATATCCATATTTAACCCATTCAACCAGTGAAACACAAAATATCGAGTGCACACACTAGGGGATAGTGAACACACATGCCTGGAGTGCTGGGCAGCCCCAATGCACACCACTGGGGGAGCAATGGATTATACAGCCTACAGGTTACAATCAAATACAATATAGGATAGTTATAATTCTTTATCTATAACTAATCTAATTAAACCCATTCCTCCTGGATGAGCACCAGTGTGGTTATGATTATGTTAACATGTCTGATTACATGCTCTCTGAACCTGTTGTTTGTTATGCTAGCTAGAGCTTTGCTAACAAGCTAAACGGCGCTTTGTGTGTTTAATATTCTTCCGACACGTTAAACATCCTCAGGTGAAATATGAAATGATTACAGAGGAATAATAAAGGGTTTAAAAGCCCCAGTCAGTTATAGGGAACAACACAGGAAGCTCCAGTCAGACGATTAGCCACTCCTTGTCTACGACATGCTAGCGCGGTTAGCATAACACCATTCAGTCGGCTGTTTACACCAAACGGCTCGAATTCATATAAACAAACCCACCGAAGGAGTTGAGGAAATCCGCTATTTTCTTGATGCTGCTCGTAATCACTTCAATATACTCGCGGTTCGCCCAGTCCTGGTGGATTTCTCTCTGCACTGGATCCTCCTGACCGGCCATTTTCACTACAGGCGCTTATGTGTTGGTTGGGCGTCGCAAGTTGAGCTCACGCGCGCCACCTGGTGGCAAACAAAAGGGATATCAGAAATGATTCATTTTTGCTGATTCGATTCACGGAAATGATTCGAACCTTCATTTACTGTTTATGTTTTTAAGGAGTCAATGTTAATATTTTACATTTAAATGTCAGAAAAGTTAAGTTTAACTTAAGTTAACTGTGTGAATTGTCTGATTATTTGATTCCGAGCTATTATTATTATTGTTATTATTGTTATTATTATTATTATTATTATTATTATTATTGTTATTATTGTTATTATTATTATTATTATTATTATTATTGTTATTATTGTTATTATTATTATTATTATTATTATTATTGTTATTGT
>JAOVVF010000001.1:5157756-5170027 GCA_028565595.1 Duopalatinus emarginatus
CCTCAGCACTGTGTGAGCTGTCTCACTATAACACCAATATGTAGTTCAAGAGGAGCTCTACAGCAATTTATATTTTTAGAGAATAAATATCAGTATTAGAAATTGAACTTGTATCTCTCTCTCTCTCTCTCTCTCTCTCTCTCTCTCTATCTATCTCTTTCTCTCAGGACAGGAAGCTGTGTGCTCACCCCTTCCTCGAGATCTACAGGAATCGCTTAATCTACTACATGAGTCCACTGGCCAGACAGGGAGATTTCTATGTCCCTGAGGTCCAGAAGGCCCCAAAAAGACAACAGGAGGGTGAGGAGTCCGAGGAGGACAGGAGGACTGACATCACAGGTAGACACTGCCCTTTAATACGGGAAGGTTATAATATATACAACTCTTTATAATGTTTTGAAGAACTGCACTGGCACACGAATGAAGTGCCCTAGAACAACGGGCACTGTGGATAGGGGCAAGTGCAAGTGCAAGTGTGTTTACTGCCCCTAAGGAGGAGATAAATGTGGAAGCCAATCAGTTCACTTTTTCACTTTTATTTAATAGTGTTACTTCTGATTAGCTCCTGTGCTAGTGACACTAAGGTTAAGCAGCTTGAACAGAGTTTAACACCGGTGATTAAAAAAAGATGCACAACTGATCGATTTGAAATCTGGCCATATTGTAAACACAAAACCTGGTGTTCAGGTGCACTACATCATACTTCTAATTTCCTTCCATCTCCTTAATAACATTTCAAGATTAATTAATATTATGAGCTTGAACCTTAACCAGGCATATGGCACTCAGGTGAATAATGTAACACTTCATTATCTCTGCTCTGAATAATGAGACAGGTGTATGTGAGAAGAGTGTGTGTGTGTGTGTGTAATTATGTTTGTGTGTGTGCGTGTGTATGAAACTCAGTAGTGCTGTGTGCTGGGATAAAACATGGCTGCTCAGTTTGTGTTATGGAGAGTGAGAGGTCTGATGGATCTCCCCAGCATGAGCTAAAGGACGTGTTGTACACACCAGCTGGCCCGCTGCTTGCATGTATGCATGCGCGTATGTATGTGTCCGCATGCAGGTCCCCTAGGTGGGCTTCCCACACCTGTCAGTCTGTCACTTTGTGAAATCTGTGGCAGGTTTGATATCAATACTAATATAAATGAACATTAGGAATCACAGAGGTGTTGTAATTGCTTTTGTAGCACGTTTGTGCGATTTGTTTACACCCTGTTTCCCCTCATATCGCCCCCTGCTGTTCACTCCGACCATGTGTGACTATTATTAGAACCGTTAGGAGCCAAATCTTTCAATATAAAACTGCAACGTAAGTCAAGCTGTCATTCTGTATAAGAATGAATTCTGTTAATGTGTATGTAGATGTTACTGAATGATATAAATAAACTTATGTTAGGCTTTAAGATCCAACACCATTTACACACACTAGTAACTTCACAGTCTCTGAGGTACACAATATCCCATTTGTCTTTATATTTTTTCATGTATCTGTTTTTATTTTGTTTTTTAAATACCTGATCCAAAAACAGATCATTTTAGCTAGGTCCTGACAGGAATCAGGAATCAGTCCTGCTGAAAGAAAAAAAAATATAAATAGAAATGGCCTTTTTGTTTTAATTAAGCATTTTAGCATCAGCAGTTAATGGTTTAAATGCTTTCCCAAAGTTCACACAGTCTTGATTCGGTTACGGATACAGAATAATTCAATTGTTCTATCTTGTGTTTGCCGGTTCTATCTAGATAACCATAAATCCTATATATCAGCGCCTTCCTGTTTCCTAGCAGATGGCCAGAAATGAGAGATTACAGCCTACATCACAGGCATCCATTAGGTCCTCTCGGTCAGCAAGTAAATCACAACCTATAACCACAACATCTAGCAGCTTTACAGACGGACTAAGAAGGAAAACGCTTTGGGAATCAACCCCAATTTATATTCATATATGCCACATTATCATGTGACTTGCAGTGTAAATTCATTCATTAATCATTTTACACTGTAATACCACTGACAGGTGAAGTGACTGTCATAGATTATCTCAATACAGTGGCACCTATCAAGAGGTTTGGTATATTAGTTAGCAAATCAACAGTCAGTTCTTAAACTCATCTGTTTTAAAATGGGAAAATGTTAGGATCTGAGTAATTTTGATGGTCCAAATTTTGATGAGCATCTCGAAAACAGCAGGTCTTGTGGGGTGTGTCCCAGTATACACTGGTTAATACCTGGCAAATGTGGTCCAAGGAAGGACAACTGGTGAACCAATAACAGGAACATGGGACACAAAGACTCCTGTTCATGAGGGTGAAGGGTAAACCCTCTGGTCCAATCCTGCAAAAGATCCACAGAAGGATCTGCTGCTAATGTCTTGGTACCTTGATACCTGGCCAGATACCTTCAGAGTCCAGGCCAGGATGGATCAGAGCTGTTCAGGCAGGCGGTTTTAATGTTATGACTGATTACTGTATGATCAATTAATAAAGTGAATTTTATTATATGCCCATGGCAGGCAGTTTCGCAGTCTAATACCATCCAAGTTGGACATTGTGTTGCTATGGGTTTTCTTTTCCACTTTTTTCTTTTTACCCATGTTGCTGTATATTTCATCACCAGATGATGTACCAGATGCCAAGGACACATTCTACAGTGTGGCACAGGGGTTAAAATAAGGTGCTACAGAAATGTGCTACAGCTTCTCAGGGGTGGGGGGAAAAAAACGGGATGAGAAATGCTAGTCTTGCATCCCTTCAGGTTTTCTTCACCTATCTCCTTGAATCAGCACTTTAATGTAAGCGAACAGACAGAGGATGCTTTCAGCAGGCATGATTACATTAACATGTCCTCGCATCACGCAAGTGCAGACACCTACATTCTGAATGGATCAGTCAGACAGGTTTGTATGTTTCAGCATGCAGCCCGGGCCGAGACAGACAAGCAGACGGGCTTCTGCTTATCACAAGCTGTTAAGTTGGACTTTTTTGGTAATAAAAATGAGTGCAGTCGGGTCTAAAACGATGTAGATCGCTTCAAGACCATCACTGTAACTCTCAGGAAGAGCTGGGAAATAATAAATGAATTCAACAATAAAATCCAGGCAAACTGCTTATTGTAGATACTTTTTTGTCCATATAAAATTGGATGTCTTTAACAGTCTGAGATTTTGTGTTGAAGGTGCAGAAGTGAAAGCCAACATTAGATTTACTAGGTTTTAATATAGGGAAGATTTTAATGGGGCTGAAACAAAGCCTCGAGAAACACTTTATAAGACGCTTCAGTAACCAAAATGACCTGTCAAGTACCAATCTAAACACCTCATCAGTCTAATCTGAATGCAGTTGCTCCATCACCAGCGTCAAATCCTCGATCAGCATAACAGAAACACATCCACAGTCTAAAGCCGATCCGAAATGTGTTCAATGACGAGTCTGGAAAATCTAAGCGAAATACATCATGCTTGTCTGTTCTCCACAATCCTGGAGATAATTGAAGAGATCACAGGGTCAAGATGTGCTCTGGTTCAGAAACCCGGGGATAGTGTTATTCATAGTAAGTGTGTTTGCTGAATACTGTCTCTGTGTAGAGAAAGACGAAAGTGGATTAGGATTAAAACTGTTCTGAACCAGGCACAAAGAAGACTAAAGAGGATAAGGATCAGAAACACCTCTGTGATTATTTGGTAACGTCTAGCTGAAGTAAGTGCTTTTCAAAGGGATTGAACCCTGCCGTGTTGGCCCTCATTAGCATCCTGCTCTTCTCCAATTAAAACAGTGCAGCTATAACAGTACTGCTTATTTTGAGCCTATACAGCATCATACACACCTACACATGATCACGCTGCATATGCATGCAGTATGGCATGGCTTTAATTATCCACAAAGGTCGCACGTTCAACTTATTCCTAATTAACTAGCTGTAACTCAGCAGAAACAAACTCCGATTTCTGTATGTATGTGTGTGATTACCTCTGTTTATGTGTGTGTGTAGGTGCAGACTCTCACAGCGACTGCAGCTCGGTCAGCTGTCTGCCCCAGTCGCACAGCAGAGACTCATCTCCAGCTCTGTCACTCTCTCCTTCTGTCCTGTACCACCAGCGGAGGGACTCGCTCTCAGATTCCGACTTGGACAGCCAGAGGAGTAGAAGGAGCTCCACTGCTTCATCCTTTGAGGAGCTGCAGCTGGAAGCGGTGAAAGGCATACCGTCCGACGGCCTGGGGGACGCTAAAATCAGCTCTCGGCGTCAAAGCCTGGTAGTGGAAGGAGAGGAGTAACGTTTGTCAATGGAAAACACATATGAAAAAATAATATTAAGAGACCCATTTGTGTGTCTTGGCTTTTTGGGATGACATGGGCATTTGTTTCCCGGGTCTGTCGTTTTGCCTTCTGACTGGTCAGAAGGTGTTAATGGATTCTCTGTAAAAGCAGCTTTGACACCGGGACACACCACATAATCTGAGGCTTAAAATCAATATGAATATTTTATAATAATTACTCATTATTATAAATTAATATTAATAATAATATAGTGTTGATTAAGACAAAAGTGTCATCATTGATATGGTGAAGTTTAGTGTAGGGAGCCGTTTAATATTAATGGAAGGAGTCTCCAGTGTCAGCCCACTGGGAATGTCTAGGGCAGAGGAAAGAGCAAACATGATTCTTATTTAACACAACAACAGGATGTGTTAAAAAAGTATACAATATTGATCTTTAACAAATTTCAAATGGTAATTAATGTCGGTTTGCTGAGTTATAAGAGAAATAAAATTGTGAGGATGTGCATTTAAGGCATAATAATCAGCTACGGCATCATTGAAACTGGTCTCGTGCACACGGTGTTGTGTTTATCTTTTATAAAGTTTTAAAGGAATTACACTGATCAGCAACTGAATACTGTTTCAGACGCGTACTGACCTACAACTCTGAAGTGGCCTAAGATCAGATTCGATGTGTATTCTTAGCCTACTTAGCCACAGACCTTTTGGTTAGTACTGGATCAATATCAGTAAATCTGAAAATGAAGAACTGTTCAGTCTAGTGCTAGTTTGATCTAGAGTTGAAATGCTTGCCTACTCTAAAAGTTTTGTCTTTAAGGGGCTGTATAAATAAAAATGATGTTTATTATCTGTTTTAGTTCAGGAGTTTCACCTGTATGACTTGAAAACTGCACTTAAAAAATTAAGCAGGTAGCCTGGATTCTTGAACTTCATTCATTCATGATCAGATCTTTAACTGGTTCTAATTTACAGAATGTTGATTGTTGTGTTAAGCAAGGTACTTGATTATTTCCTCATTTTTTGTAACCTGCATTTAATTCATATAAACATCACTTTAGCTGGAGTACTTGGGATATTCTGTTTCTACCAGTTTCCATTAGTGTTGCTGGCATAACATGAAAGCATTCTTATAGTTGAAATAATCTGATTGGCTCTGATAGCCTTATACATCATTCAGCCATATCATTAACACCACCTGCCAAAACAGCTCAAGACCTTACAAGATTTCTGAAGATGTTCTGTGTTATCTTTGGCACCAAGACGTTAGTAACAGATCTTTCTGTAGATCACGGAACACCTTCAGAAGTCAGGAACTGTTTTGATTGTTAATGTTAATGTTGTGGCTGATTGGTGTATTTTTATATGATTTATTCTACCACTGATCAACAGTAATTCTACAATAAAAGATTTAAATTACACCAGCAGTATTTCTCTGTACTTGATTTTTAAAAAATGGTATTTTGTTCATTTTGCTGTTTACTTGTTAATGCTGTGCTGGTGTTCTGACATGGTTATTTGGAATCATTTGCTTTCCTGATTTCTCCTGTTTCTTTGTTCTCTCATGTTTTATTTGTAAAAGAATCTAACCCATTTAGATTTCTATGTGATTTGTTATGTGAGATTGTGATTTTCTGGTCCCTATGAGTCCTATTGAGTCCTTGTGTGATATAATGGAGTGTTTTATATAACGTTCTAACTGGTTGTCAGTGTTAAGATCGTCCCAGTGTTAAGAATGTAAAAAAAATACCAAGTGAAGATGATAAAGTGAGTTTATGTCAACACAATGATTTGGATCATTAAAATACAATGTGGAAAAAATCGCATGGTTTACAAAGTGATTGTTTTTAATGTATCTTTTAAGCACCCATTCACTGTTTTTAATCGTTAACTGCATTAGCTATAAGACTGCGGCAGAAGCCATGCAGAGGTTCAAACATCTGTTTGGAGTATTTCAGGGTCAGTGTGTTATTTAAAGCGTGATGTGTACTTCTGTTGCAACATTGAGCAGAATGAACTCAAATAATTGCTGCCTTCAACTTCAAAGTGGAAACCTGAAACTTGGAATTCTGTCATTTCCAAGTTTCATTTGTACTACAAAGTGGGAAACCCCTCCATTTTTGTCTATGTTTGGAAATCTAGCCAGCTAACTGTGATGAGTAGTGTATACCAGTCATAACAGTACACAAAACCACAGATGACAAGAATAACATTGATTATCTCATTACAATGGCACCTGTCAAGGGGTGGGATATTTTAGACAGCAAGTGAACAGTCAGTTCTCAAAATTGATTTGTTGGAAGCAGAGAAAAATGGGCAATTTAAGAGGCTCACTGATGTGCTTGGGGTAGAGGTTAGTCAATCTGGTCTGATCCCACAGAAGACCCACAGAAGGATCTGGTGTTAACGTCTTGGTGCCAAATACCACCTATGGAGTCCTGGTCTCGAAGGGGTCGGAGCTGTTTTGAAAAGTGGTGTTAATGTTATGGATGATCAGTTTATATTTAACTGCACAAACCAGTGAAGTGAAAGTGGTATAGATTTAATAAGCAACTATGTCAAGGTTGATTGATCTAAATCAAATATTAGTACATTCGTTGATATGCTATGAGAAGCCATGATCATTTGACGTCATGTGGATGGAAGGAATACTTTGTTTCTTATTTGGAGCTCAGAAATTCAAGTTACAAACTGTAGTCAAACCCAGCAAAAGTTTACCATTGTCTACTTTACTAATATCTGTCTTTCTCTATTCACACAAATGCTGAAACATTTTCAACATTATACAAGTTAAAGACTCCTAATGAGACATTAAGATGAATTTCGATGAATTGCGATATTTCAAAAATATAACTGTAGGAAACAGTTCTGACAGATGATTGCAATGCAACTTGGACCAGCTACAGATTTGATTCTCATAACCGCATTTGTGTGTGTGTGTTTTTTTTTTGTTGTGGTTGTTGTCGTTTGTTGTCAAAACAGAGCCAGTCTCTCTGCCAACCAAATTCATTCCCAATCACATTGGGGTCTGTCCAATACATATACAGAAGTGCCAGAAAAACTTTGGTTGATGAAGACTCTATAATGGTATGAGCTTTGTTAAGCTGGCATTTCATGGGATAACGATGAGATCTGGTGACTTAAGTAGGAATGGCAAAACCCCAAACTGAGTTTTCCTCTAACCATAATTTGGTTGTGGTACATTGTCCTGTTAGAAGAGGTCAAACCTATAAGAATGAACGCAGATACAGAAAGGAGGCATTTTAGTGTATTGTTGGGGCAACATTGAACACAATGTAAAAGGTTAACCAGCTGACACAACTACATTAGTGGAAAACTGTTTTAAAAATGATATTAAAAATGTATAAATTGTATAATTAAATTATTTAAAAGGAAAATAAAAATAGAGGATATAAAATTAAAAAGGATGTTATTATTGTAATAATTGTATTGTAATAATTGTAATACATTTTACTAATAAATAAATGTCCAGTTCAAAATTTTAGCAAATCAGGTGCTTCATCATAGCTATAAAAATAAAAGACTACAACAAAAAAGGTGTTAGACTTTGGCATGTCAGAAGAGTATATTGTGACATATTTATCACAATATTATATACTGTCTGGATATGGAGGCAATATAAAATATTGATAATGTTGCCTGGAACACACAACAAAGCTTCCTTTATTGTCGTTTACTTTCCATTTCTCTGGCCTTTAAAAAAAAAAAATCTTAGTTTCTCTCTCTCTCTTTCTCTCTCGCGCTCTCTGTAGGTGTGTGAACTCGCCATGTTGTTAACAGCATGAATTTCTCTATCGGTCATGTTTAAAGCAGCCCCACATTTCTGCTGCCTGACAGCTCTCAGCTTCTTTTCTTCTTCTTAAACTTAAAAGGCTACTCAAAGAAAATAACATGCATGTTCCTGCAATGTCAGGAAAGCGTTGTTTTTCCAGCAAAAACTGGGTTACATGCCTCATTTGGGGGGAAAAGCCTTAATGCTTGAAATATGTGAAGAAAAATTGTAAAATTGTAAGAAATATGAGCTTGGTTTCTTGCTGCCTTGGGCTTTAAACACAAAGACGGGTTCGCATGAAGGTGGAACTGAGACGCATCCATATGTAGAGGGACTGTGAAGGAACTGTCAATGTTGTACTGCACTGAATATGTTAAATATATATTTAAAAATATAATCTATAACAAAGAACAAGGCTAAAAAGTGACATTTATTACATATTAAGCTTCACTTTGCGTTAGCTGACCTGCAATCTCAAGTGGTACTTAAGGTAGAAGGGCTTCAGCTAACAAATGCTTTCTATCATACAAAAATTCATAGCCAAGTACATATACAGTGTTCAGTGGCTCTGTAGAACAGCGTTATTATGATATGAAAAAGCAGTAATTCTTTGACCTTCATATGACTAGTTAAGTCATCATGTTCTTAAACGCTGTCAGAAACGACCACATTCAGCAACAAGATATTTAAAAATGACTTTTCATACTTTTTTTTGTATTTAGCATTCATTTCAACAGATCCACTCAGCACTCTTTCTCAGCCGTTCATCTTGGTCAGGGTCATGGTGGATCTAGAGAACATTGGGCACAAAGTGGGAATACATTCTTTACAGTTCATTGCACACCCATCCCTATACACACATACATACACACAGACTACCCAGGGGCAATTTAGAATATCCAGTTCATAATAACTTATGGAAAACCACATGGACACAGCAAGAACATATTTGGATCTTTTTGCTGGATCGGACGGTCTAGACTTCAAATCCTACGCACATCAGTGAGCCCTGAGCACCCACGACCCTGTCACTGGTTCACCAGTTATCCTTCCTTAGTACTACTTTTGTTAGCTACTAAAATCACTCAGATCCTTATGCTTGTCCATTTTTCCTGCTTCCAACACATCAACATTTCACTTTCTGCCTAATATATCCTACCCCTTGACACCTAGAAGAACTCTATTCTATATTGATGATATATGCTATTGATAAAGGAGTGTGATTTCCACCACACAACACATACGAATCGGGGTGATTCATGGGGCGTATGCATCATAGACACCATTGTCTAAATCACATTCTGACATTGTTAAAAAACCCTTCAGAAATGATGTTTCCCACATGTAAGTGTTGTGTAATTTACGAAGCAAAAAGTAACATACACAATCTTTTCCCTCACACATTTACTGTCAGCGGATTTTCTTTTTCTGGTGGTAGAAATCCATACTATACAGTGAATAGGCAACACACACACACACACACACACACACACACACACACACACACTGACTTCAAATGTGCAGAACTTTAACTCACTTTGACTGACAGTAACGTCTGACTGCTGTCAATACATTATGTAAGAGAGCTTCATTTTTCAAATCATTTCTCATTCTCTATCTTTAAATAATAATAAAAATAATAAAAACCCACTTCAAAATGTTTCATATTAATCCAGGATTTTAACTCGTACTCAATTTCCTTTCAGATGTAACCCTCTCAATAAATAATAATATTCCAGATATGTATTTTGTGTCAAATCCTGGCTAAGTTAGTAAAGGGATGAGGATGTGCACATCCATGACAGGTATGAACAGGAAGTCAAAGGGGTCATTTGCATGCAAAGGAAATTACCATAAACAGAGTAAAGGGGCCTAAGAGTACTTTCACTATTATATAAAGTTTATATTATATAAAGACTCCACAATTAGAACCTGTCTGTGGCCAAATGTAAGAAAAAATCTATTATGGCAAATAAAATAACTGATTTACACCATTCACAGTCTGCTGAAATACTACACTACAAACTTTCACCACTACAGCACATAAGTTGACTGACTACACTGATCAGCCATAACATTAAAACCTACTCCCTAAACAGCTGCCAAAACAGGACTTACCTGTTGACTCATGGACCCCACAAGACCTCTGAACGTGTTCTGTGGAATCTGGGATCAAGACGTTATTAACAGAGCCTTCTGTGGATCTTCTATGAGATGGTCGGATCAGCCTTCAGCCCTGTGCACATCAGTGATCCTTGGGCACTCATGGACCTGTTGCTGGTTCATCACTTGTCCTTCCTTGGACCATTTTGGTAGGTACTAACCACTCTATACTGGGACACACCCCACAAGATCCTCTGACCTAATCATTCTGACATTACAATGTTGCTCTTGTGAAAGTAACACTTGCCCAGTTTTCCTTCTTCCCACACATCAACTTTGAGAACTGAATCTTTACTTACTGCCTAATATATCCTACCCCTTGACAGCTGCCACATTAATGAGATAATCAATCTTTGTCTTTACATGTCAGTGGTTTTGTGGTTTTGGTGTTATGGCTCATCAGTGTATAATTAAATTTAATTTGATTGCAGTGGCAGCTTGGTGGTGCTGGGATTGGAACTCTCAAGCTTTTTTTTTTAACAAGGCCCTGAACCCTTAACTGCTCAGATAAATGTAAGTCACCTTGGAAAACAACATCTTCTAAATGCTGTAAAAAAAATAAGTACAGCTAAATAAAAGGTTAACAAGAAGTAGCATTTAACAGATGAGTGGTTGAAGATTGGCTTTTATACAACAGCAACACTAATACAATGAATTCTGGGAAAGTTTTAAACAGCCATTGAGCGGATAGACCACAAACTGTATTTTGGATTCACACATGTTCATTGTAATTAACAGTCATGGCAATTTGCATATGAAACCAATCACTGATTATGTGCCTGTTTCATTCGTTATGTATCTGTGCTGTCTATAAGATTGGGGATATTTACAAACCTCGAGTTCAACATTCTGGGATTTGCTTACCTGAATTTTCAAGCATGTAACAATCTCTATAGTGGAAGTAAGCCTCTGGATAACACTACTGCAGTAACATGAAGTTATTTATAAAGGTAGATGTGTTTTCACAGCCACACGTTAAAGCTCTGTGCAAGAAAAAGGTTCAGCGGTGAGTCACACTTCAGCAATTTAGTCCAGAATTTATGTTCATTTACACATAAGAACCAAAAAACACCTGTTCCAGTCAAAATCTATTCCAGTTGTTCAAATCTAAAGAATCCTAAAAGCTTAGGACTAGACAGTATCCTATGTCATCCCTTCATACAAGATATACTGTATATATATATATATATATAATCTTCCCGTCATACAGAATAAACTGTATATGGAAAGCAGAAAAACAAGCTAATCATTCTTCATCTTATACAGTGCATATCTACGGACAGTAAGAAGTTAGTAGCCAAATATGAAGGTATGCTTTTATACTAGTGGGTCAGTGTGCATGTTCAAGTATGGTTGTATGCAAACCAGGACAGGAGAGGAAGTAAGTAAGTAGGTAAACCTTTCATTTAAAACCCCGAAATCACTGAAATGATCAATAATAGCAAAAAGCTCTATTACAGGTCCTCTGAAAATACTCAAGGGTTCGTGTGAGAAAGAAATATCCTGCACTGAAAGACACTTTTCCAGGCAGCTGATTTACTGCGACATGTTAGTATGCCACTATACAAGCAGGCTTTACCAAAAATATGCCTAAGGTATGGTTCAGTTCAGCCTCCTCCAGCTCAAACTGCAGAGACTTGTGTACACAGTAGAAAAGATGACTGACCAGCAGCAGTTCTCAATTCAGAAGCTGCGTGACATTATAGTTGGAAAAAAAACTGTGTGCTCCAGACACCTGGGGAACTATCTGTTTCAGTAACTCTGCTCAGTTGAACAGCATGGCTCTCCATCAGATCCATGTCTTTTTTCCTCTCTAGTGCTTTCAATAAGCCAAGTATAATGAAAAAAATAGACCTGCCATCCTCTTGTAGCTTATATTTTTCTATTGTTTTACCACAACTCTTTTATTTTATCATCACCAGTTTTTGTATATGAAATGTCAGGTTTACGTATACTTGTTTTAAGGGAAATGTGTGAGTTGCAAGCAGACTACATGAAACATGGAATCAGAGCATGTGCAAAAGTAAATGAACCACAGCT
>JAOVVF010000001.1:5171973-5191186 GCA_028565595.1 Duopalatinus emarginatus
TATATAGATAGATAGATAGATAGATAGTAATGCATTAAAACAACACACACATCCTGCACCACAGCACATAGTTGCCAAACTGTGCATTTTCAGCTGCTCAGTTTGTTTGTTTTCTTGCTTTGGCAAAACTGATTTGCTTCATGAGTTTGTATGTTTAATCAGATAATTGTGTAGATAATTGGTGTGTTAGAGCAGAAAAATCAGTAAACTGTGCTGGACAAGGACATAGCGGATCCCTGCAGGCCTCACTGCTGGACTGTGAGCTGCAGTTTTAACGTGGGTGAATTAGCACCAGGCGGATTCCAGATTTTGTTATACTTGTTTACTGGTCTAACTCACTGCTCATTTATATAACACACTTGACCAGGAATGTGCAAATACTTAATACTCACACCAATATAATCATCTTCTACACAGTTTTCATCCAATTTTTGTCACAGCCAAATTCCACCATGCCGGTTAGTCACAATCTCTGACCATATTCTGAGGTGTCCATGCAGGGGTGTGCATTATTCAAACATTGTTCGTATATGGAGGATCATCATTTAGCGTTTACGTGTTGCTGGTTTTGGTGTTGATGGCCTATTATGTTGATATATTTACTACTAAGGAATTCTTATTAGCTGGTATTAAAAGTGATAAGCAGAACGCCTCCTTTAGGTTTAGTTCTGGTAGCAGGCCTGCATGTATTTTAAGGGCGTGGCTTTAATAACAGTTAGTGTTCAGTACCTTTCACCAAACATCACTGACTTTTCACCTAATTCTAAAGGGATACCTTTAATGATGCAAGAGTCCATTTAGCACTGAAAAAGTGGCACTTGATACCACAGCGCTGTTGCATTCTTGAATCTAACAGTTCAGAAAGTGTTGATTAATTTTTTTTATAATGGCAGCTCCGACAAGCTCCGGCAGCTCCGACAATCATTACATTAATGAGCTTATTCTAATGCGTTGTCTCTATAGCAACAATTCATTCACAAGAACTTGGGTGCTTCACTTAATCTAAGACCAGTAAGAAACAAACAAAGACATATCGTATAACCAGTGATCATCCGGTGACGCTTCCTATATAGAGATGGAATAACATCTCGCATATATTGACGGAGTCTCCAGTGTCAGTATGTTGTGAATAACCCATTCGGACCCACCGTCCATTGCAATAGACATGACATATTTCTGTCTCTAAACCAATAAATACCCTGCAATTTAATGATATCAGTACTGCTGGTTACTGACTAGATCCTGATTATCCAATCACAATCATGTCATGACACTGAACACGCTCTGAGAGAGTGATAGACATTAGCTAAAACAAGATTGCCATTTTCAATAAAAAATATAAATTTATGCTTATGCTGGCCAAACAAATTTGCTGTTTAATTTGCTGCAAATTAATTTGTAACTATTACAAGTGATAATATTTGAAGTTATTTTGAACATGAGTCATATCATAAATTTACAGGATTTTTTAAAATTCTGATGTCCATTGCAATGGACATCAGGAGTTGGGTGAGTCTAGCTAACAGTCACATGTTTAGTGTCAGTATATAAAGAAACAGAAAACCTGTAAGCTTTCCATAAGTAAAGTATGGTGTCACAATTTACTCACGAATCCCTGAGGCTAACCACAAGTTGTATTTTGACAACTATTTCACAACATACAATCTTCTGGAGCTTCCACGTTTTGCTGCCACTGTTTTAAGGACTCTTACCAGACACATTCATCTTGAAATAAGAGAGAGATCCTGGATGACTTTGGTCTGGATATTGGCCCTGTTGGTGTCCAGCCTTGTGGCAGAATGGATGAAGTGCAGCGGTGGGACAAAAAGAAGGTGGTGTCCCATCCAGAATTGGTTAAGCTGTAACACTAAAGCAATGGGTGGCGTTGACCTGCTAGATCAACTTCTTGGTCTGTACCACACCCTGATACCCTGAGAATGATAACACATGCTTTTGATATGGCTGTGGTCAACAGTTGGTTGGAGTACAGTCTGGACGCTAAGAGAGCCAATATCCAGACCAAAGACATCCAGCATCCCCTTCACTTCAAGATGAATGTAGCCCTGTGTCTGGTGAGAGTCCATAAAACAGTGGCAGCAAAATGTGGAAGACCCAGTATGTCTCCAGAACCACAGCATGCCCCAATGAGACCAGTTTGCAGAACATTTCAGGATGTAAGGCCTCTACCTGAAGTGCAGTATGACATGGTTGACCATATGCAAAATGAAAAGAAAAAGGCTACCAGATACCAAACTGTACAGGAAAAACACATGCAACATGCAATGTGCTTTGTGCCTCAACGAAATTGCTTTAAAGCTGCTCATTGAAAATACATGAAAACATCTACAAGCTGACGTCTTCTCAAGTTCAGGATCCAGTTCCAAGGCACCTAACTCCCCCAACTGCTCTCTGGGTGCCGTGGTTGGGGCTGCCCCTCGCTCCGGGCAAGTGTGTTCACTGCCCCCTAGTGTTGACTGGTGTGTGTGTGTTTCACTGCACAGACGGGTTAAATGTGGAGGTCCACATTTGTCTGTGTGCAGCACAGTAGGCAAATAGTTCACTTTCACATCATTTATCTACACTCATACATCTTGTGTTCATGTGCATATTAATGTGCATTTTCATGTCATTTTACACACACTGTGTTGTGGCGTCCATTGGAATGGACATGAAAAAAACATAATCCTTACATAACCCAATGAACAGTATAAAACTAGCTGTATAGAAACTACCTTAAAACTCTACAGTAGCCCTATCAGATGGAGCAGTCTGTTGCTCTCACTTCTGCAACTCCTTAGTGCGCCTGGAGAGGAACGGATGGAGCTGGAGCGAGCGCGCGCGCGCGCGTGTGTCTAAGCGCGCGTGTTGTACAGACTCCACCTTTCGCCGATGATGAGCAGAGCGAGCAGACTCGGGGTCACACTCTCACCATCGCATCACATCACATCATACTAGGAAACACACACTTACGCATGCACACACACACACACACACACACACACAAAAACACGCACACCTGTACACACACATCCAGCAATACGCTGTATTTTTTTTTACCGAGCCTGAGCTTTGGCAAACTTTCCTTTCGGCGGCTCAGTACTAACCGGATGAGTGACTTTACCGTGCATGTGTGAGAGAGAGTCGGTGTATGTGTGTGCGCGCGCGTGTGTGTGTGTGAGAAAGGATCGCAGGCGCACCGGACCGGACCTGGCGGCTGCGCGCGGTGGAATCATGAGGCGCACCGGAGACACGTTGTCATCCTGCAGCGCGCGTGTTTAGACTTTACTGTGACTCGGCTTTGTCGGAGCTCGAGCTGGCTTTCACTCATCACCTGGCTTTAAATCAGACTAAAGAAGAGAAACTTCCTCATTGTTTTGGTGGAGGCAGAAAAACTTTCACTCTTCACAGGTAAGGAAGCGCGCGCTCTCTCTCTCTCTCTCTCTCTCTCACACACACACACACACACACACACACACCTGCATGCACGCACCTACATTTCTAACCTCATTCACGCACACTGATCACCGTGCACCGCATGCAATTACCAGAGACATCACACTATAATAATAATAATAAAAAATAAATAAATAATAATAATCCGTAGGTCATCATAATTAATCACTCCGAGCTGTGTCTTCATTCTGTGTTCACAATACAAGTCAATACTAAAGGTGTCCACTTCATCCAAATAACAGGTTCAGATGATCACTATTAAAGCTCCAGCTTTATTAACAGCCTCCTGTTCATCACAGGAAGTCCTTACTTCCATTATAGGTTTGTTCGAAATAAATGTCTCTGAAAACTTGTTTCTGATATGTTAAATCAAACATGTAAAAACACCAAGACCTTATCATCACTCCCAGAAGATAGCAACGTGCACTTTTCAGTCTACCTTCAGCGTACATCCATCACCTGGAAACAACGATTAGGGGCCCGTAAATGGATTTTCAGGACCACCTTTAGATGTTTACACTGAAAAGAAATTCACATGCATCAGGTCAGAAAAACAGGTATCCCTGCGCCGTCACTCCAGCAACAAGGAAAAGTACAGATTGATGTATAAGAATGGATTGGAACACTCATTATAATTCATTACTGAATTCATACTCATACAACATTAACTGCAGGAGAAGATCCAAAGGTCAGACATCAAGTCTTGTGCCTTGACCCTTACTGAAAAATAAAATAAAAATTCCAACCACACTGCTTTTTGTTTGATACAAACGTCTCGGGAGATCAGGTTAACTCACAGAACGTTGAATTAACTCATGAATTATATAACGGAAATGTGGGTGTTGAACCAACGCTCCTTGTGTTAATTACACACTTTGGATTTGCTTGAATGAATCATCTCTCATATACAATGTTGTACTTCTTATATCTACAAGACTTTGTTTCTTTAACTTGAACTCAGCTTGTCAATTTGACCAGGATGCATCACTACTTTCCTAAGAGCCCGAGCGGCGGAAATGATTAAACTTGGCCAAGGCACACGGGCTGTCACTTCTCTATATGTATATCCGCCCTCCTACCTAAAAGCCTCTGCGACGCTATTCAAGATGCTTGGTGTGTTTTTCACGCCTGTCACTGCTCTATTAGAGGAGGCTTAATGCGTCTTTAGTGTTCTTGCTAAAGAGATGCAGTGTGTTGTGGTGACAAGGGCTGTGCTCCATTCATGTCATATATATATAGCTGCTCAATACATAAACACTCTTGACATGACAAGTCTGGTGGAAAATGAGAAAAGGTCTGGATGATGATAAAGTCTCTACAACACGGTAGTGTGAATAACCCTGTTCATCCGGAGCGGACTTTTCTCCCCCACGGGTGAACAGAAGAGCAGGGTTTTCTCACCTTTATAAAATCAAGCCCACTTCACTAATCCTATAGCAGATTAGGAGAGCCTGGAGTGTCACTATCCTTAGGAAGCCATGGTAACTTGCAAATGTTGAAAAAGGCAACACCATATGGTATCTTTTTAACGTGTGTAAATGCATCTATCTATCCAAATTTCTGCAAAATTTAGTCAGTTTATATTGTGGGCAGTCAGGAACAAGAAGTAAGTCTGATATTTATAAGGTGAAAATGTTTACAAAAACTATAAATATACTGTATTTATATCTACTGAAGGCATTTTTGCTTGTATTCTGTAACATTGTTTGTATGACTTAAAAATCTAAACAAGATGCAGTGTCAGGATCTGTTTCGCCAATTCAAGATGCTTCCAGATGTATCAAAATTTCTCTCGCTGCAGAGTCCCGAGTTAAATTCTGAGCTCGGATACAGCTTCTTCTGCTGTATTTCTGCAGGAGCCTTGTAAATGAACCCTACTTGTGCTTCGCTATCTGAAAGGTTTTCAATTAGAACTTTTTTTTTTACAAACTACCCTAGAAGCATTTTCATCCAACAACACCACTTGAAGAACCCTTTGTTTACCAAAGAGATTTTTTTTTCACACTTCTGCTGGAGGAGTTCCGCTGCTTCCGCCTGTGATTCTGAGGTTTGCACTCATAGCCAGGAAAAAACTCCTGCTGAGATCAAGCCGTTTGTTTTTTTCCCACGACTCCATCATGTATGCCATTATCCAGCCTCCCTGCGGTTACCTAGAAACATCCCGGGTTTGAGTGGTGAATTCCCTGTCCGGCGCTGCTGGAGGTCTAACATGTAGACGAAGCCCAGTGTGGCACTCTTCGACAATCAGATTATGCCAGAATGGAGGAAACGCTATACAAACAGAGCCATTAATCCTAATTATCGGTTGGAAACGTGACAAAAACAAGAGGGTCGACGTGCTCGATTTGGAGGCGTGCCATCAATCTTATAGTGGGGATTCTAATCATTTATGTAATTCATTAACATAAATGCTCATCTGTTTAATTTGGCTTCAGGAGATTCAGGAGTAGCCTGTTAATCAAACACAGCACACTGACTTCATTACCAAGAACTGTTTCAAATTCATCTCCTTCTTTCAAAGCATATTTCCGTAACATGATTCTACAGTAATATGAGCCAGTCCTTTGGATGAACCCCTAGAGTTCTTCTCCTTGGAACCTTTTCTGACAGGGAAACCTCAAAGGTTCCCATGAAGGGACAAACCCTTAAAGACAACGTGTGTCTTTTGCGCAGCATTAACACTCAAATAAATTCAACAACAGCAACAACGTAACTGCCTCCACGTCCTCAAGTGCCACTGGTGTAGTAGGAGTCAAGCAGTCCTCTATATATGACTTTGAGTTAGCATCTTTATGTTTAGATTTGAAACATTGATAAACCTATCGAAATTCTAAAAGCCCTGTCCATACAAATATGTTGTGCTACTTGCAGGACGTAAACAGGTGTAACTTACTAGAAAAGAGCCATACCTAACTTTCACCTGTCAGAGACACTTGTAGATGTGCCAAGGGTGCTATTACATGACAGCGTAACAAATATACCATTATAGAGCCAACATCAGTCTATGTATTTTGC
This sequence comes from Duopalatinus emarginatus, assembly GCA_028565595.1. Classification (NCBI taxonomy): domain Eukaryota; kingdom Metazoa; phylum Chordata; class Actinopteri; order Siluriformes; family Pimelodidae; genus Duopalatinus; species Duopalatinus emarginatus. The sequence continues at coordinate 5,178,442 of JAOVVF010000001.1, forward strand.
ATAGGGTCGTCTGCACCAGTTTTTCTGGCCCTTCAGTGTACGCGTATATTTGGTATATACTGTTAAAATGGGTGGGAACGCCTATTATAGACAGTTATTGGAAGTGGAATTGGACTCCCATGGGAGTGTTCAATTAAGATTATGGCTAACTAAAGGAGGCTCATCCACAAGGAAAAACATGACCATCCTACTATCTTCTCTAAGATTTCTAATAAATATATGTAAATCTATTAAAGTTATCTGTTAAACTATAATCTTAATATTATATTAATGAAATCACAAAAATGGTCTCCCTGGGTCCCCCAAACGAAAGTCATCAGACAGAGGTCTGACCTCCCCATGGTTCCAATTACAGTCCATTATAAATGCTCATAACTCCAGTGGCTCGTGAGCCCTGGAGTTTAACATTAGCGGGAATGGCATGAGAAGGAAAGGACCTTCCTTTCAGTCCATTTAACCAGAGACCCTGGATTTAGTGCTTGACATCACTGACCAATTAGAGGAACTAACTGCACTGGTGAATAACCAATCAGAGTTTTGAGGAGTAATTAATAGTGTCTTGTGTCATATAGCAGGGATAAGAATCATGATGTTTAGTAATGAATGTTTTTCTCCATTGGAAGCTAGCTTTGATGATTATTGCTAATAAAGCAACAATAGAAACAGAGGATGTTGTCCATGTTATATTGAATAAACAATTTTACGATTTGAACTACAGTGAGAAGGTTAGGGTCAAAGCAGCAGGGAGACCAGTTGGTAAGGTCAGTGTGTTCATGGTGTGAGAAAATTAAACTATGTAGTTCAGACCACCCCCTGAAAATGTAAAAACTGATTTCACAGCACAACAGTAGCGACTTTATACCACAAAGTCACCAATGACAATGCTAGCAAGCTTTAGTTAGTGATTGTTTACTGCGCTGCTGTTGTATTTTGTAAATATTTTAGGTTGTTAGCTCACTTGTTGAAAACCAAAAGTCATTACTGCTATTTTTAATTGTATCTGTGTTTCACACGTGCCTATATTCAGTAATTTACTTCCTTCCCTTTGTTTATAACCGTCAGCTGACACCGCCTATGACCATAACAAGCAAAAACTTCAGGACAAGTGAGTGACAAGATGTCCAGGCTGCTAACATCTTTCTGTCAATTATTCTCAGTAGATTTGGATGCTGTGGACTTTCCAGTGATGCTCTTCGGTTTGCATCATGTTGCACAAGCGATGTGACACGACTTTCAGTATCACCACAGACAAGTTTTTAACAAGGTTAAAAACTATTTAATATCACTTCCCACGAGTTTTCTTTTATTATCAGGACACACTAAGCCCCATTATTTTTGGTTCAGCATAAGGAAAGAGTTTTTCTCTTCCTTGCTCCTAATCGTCTCTTCTCTGGCTTGATCATGCTACATTACCTTGGCATGGAGTGTCCCATTAACACCAGGCCTCAACCTTGTTGATGACACAGAGAGTCCAGCTGCTCCCATCTGCTGCACGAAAGCCGAGGAAAAATTTGATTTCAATGCCAATTAAATATTTTATGTGGTCGTAGTTGCTGGACCCTGCTGGTTGTCTGCATGGTCGTGAGCCAGAGCGGAAGCCGTGACGAGGGTAAGACAGATGTCAGGGATAGTTGCCATGAACAAGTCAGAAAACATCTTGGACCCCCCCGGGCTCACTTAAATCGGAGATAAAAACAGCCAAGGAAACAATGTCAGGCAAATCCGGTGTTACAGATCTGATATTTGACCTTATAAGTTGCAAAGTGTCTGTACACATTTACATTTTGTCATGTGATCTCTCAGGTAGAACCGGTACTCGGCGGTGTTCACATCAACATTCAGCAGCGTTTGAGTCAGCTCGTAAATCAGGGTCATGGTGGAATTAGAGAACACTGTATCCCCTAAAGACTGGGTGTACACCCGGATTGGGACACAAACATCTCAGGGCATCATGCACCAAATCATTTAGATTTTTTTAAGGACCAGTAAGAGGAAGGGTATCACTGTGGCACCGCAGGTACTGTATGTGCTTTACAGCTTGTGGGTTAGAACCTGGCTCTGGTCTCTGTCTGTGAGGAGTTGTGTGTCCTCGCCGTGTTCACCTGGGTTTTCACCATGTGCTCCAGTTTCCGCACACATATGGTAGGCGAATTAGATGTGCTAAATTGCCCAAGGTGTGAGATAAATAGTGTGTGTGTGGTGCCCTGTCCAGGGGGTCTTCCTGCCCTGCACCTAGTGATTCCGGGTGGGCTGAGGACAAACCTCAACGCTGACGGACAGACAAACCAGATAAGACGATTCCGAATTAATGATTGGCTAACAGGACCTGAAACGATTCCATCTGTGGTCAAATTAGGGATCTGTTTATCTTTACCTAATCTTTACACATCTGTCCCTCAGGTCAATGTGTTGTGTATTTGATCTCAGATGGTAATATTTTTTATTACTGTCATGCCTGGGGAAATTAAACCCCTATGGATTTGTGATTGCTTCACAGTGGCATGGCATCATTAATATTTCATGATTTATACTTTTTTTCCGGTTTTAGGCTATCCCACTATCTGTTGTGTATCTGTCTTTTATTTCTTCGGTTCACTTTAACTTTTTAAGTCAGTTAACAAACTTTTTTCCTGCCTCCACATTTATTCATGTTTTTTTTTAAAAAAGCATTCCGTTAAGTATTCCGTTATAAAAAAATCCTGTTTTTTCCAGAGCATGCTGTGTTTGTTCTTGCACGATGAAAGATCTCAAATTAATTGCTATATGCTGCTTACCTTTATCACGGCACCTTGTTCCCCCTGTAACATACCCACGGTCTGCAGTTTCCATGGTAACGGAGGTCGAGGAAGAACACTTTAATAAATATGAGGATGTTGCTTCATTAGACGAGCGGCAAGAGTTTGGCATGGAGAAAAGACGGATCTGTGGAACAGAAATACTACATCTGAATGACAATAAAGCAAGGATGACCTCTGTTCGAAGTTTCTAGAAGGAAAATGTGTCTTTTTATTATCTGGGGTATCTGTCTTCTAAAAACCTTCTCGGTTAAAAATAGTCCAAACTTGCATTTTATTAGCAGGTTGTAATTCAGGTGTGCTGGAATGCTAATGGTAACCCTGGAACTGACAGAACTAAAATTGAAAGATTAATTTTAACAAAACAGATCTAAAAATGTTCCTGCTTTTGGTTCTTTTACAGAATTAGACGCACTCTGATGACTCAAATAAAATAATCAAATAATTAAATAAAATTAATGAGTCAATAAAAGCAGCCCAGCCTCTATGACACAGAGGTCAATTCAATTAAACGGCTGGATGGCTGTGTATATTTTCTCTGCCTAATGTGATGTCTAATGATTAGCACAATGTCTGGGTTTAATCAGAGATGTTCAACTGGTAGGAAAAACATTAAGCAATGTTAAATGGCCAGATTAAATTATCACACTTGAAAGATACAGACAGATACTGATGATCTGTTAAAAAAAACTCCAATGGCCTTGAAACCTTTATCATTTCCTTCTTTGTTCCTCTTCCAGGTTCTGATATAGACAAAAAATGCAAGAACATTCACTGGAAACCTTAACGATCCATAAAATCGAACGTGTAAACATCTAAAGCAACAACACATTCTCCACAACCAAACATGGATGTGCATCCAGGAAAGATCTCCATCATGGCTCCTCTGGTTCTCCTCATGATGGCCATGCTCCTGCTTGTTCCGCCCATCGTAGTCCAGGCCAGCCCAAGATACATACCTGCGCTACCTGGCGCCAAACGTGAGATCATCATGGATGGTGACCTGGTAATCGGTGGCTTGTTCCCCGTACATGAGAAAGGTGAGGGCACTCAGGACTGTGGGAAGATCAACGAACAGCGTGGGATCCAGCGTCTGGAGGCCATGCTCCTGGCACTCGATGAGATTAACCAGGACAACCACATCCTACCAGGCCTCAAGCTAGGTGCCCACATCCTAGACACCTGTTCCAAAGACACATATGCGTTGGAGCAGTCGCTGGAGTTTGTCCGCACATCGCTCACTAAAGTGCACCAACCGGGGTTCATCTGCCCTGATGGGTCCAACCCTGTGCCAGAAGAGGCACCACTGGCTATATCTGGAGTGATCGGGGGATCGTATAGTGATGTCTCCATACAGGTAGCTATGGCTTCCCGAAATCTAACATACCTCATAAGTTCATGATTAACATTTATAATCCAATCAGTTGTAGCATGCAGTATGACTGACAAGTTTCAGGAGTCAAGATAAAATTGCTAGTTGCATTTCTGGTTTGTTTAGCATAAATAACCTCAGACAGATCTTATCCAAACTATGATTCCCTTTTTAAATACCTTCATTTGGCTAAATGGCGTCTCATTAGATGATAGGTTTCTGAACACCTGACCATCACAGCTGTATACTGTATGCTTGTTGATCTCATTCAAGATGTATTCCTTTCTTCTGTTATAATAATCTGGTGTGGTGATCAGTGTTCATTCAGCCACAAGAGGTCAGGCACCGATGTTAGGTGAGGAAGGCTGGGGTTCAGTCAATGTTCCAGTTCATTCCAAAGGTGTTCAGTGGGGTCGGTTTGTTCACAAATGGCTCCATTTAGCAGTTTTTGAGCTTATTTTATTCCATGCCCTGGGACATGAGCATATTTAAGGCTTATTTGATGACATCTTTACATGAGTGCACGAAAGAAAAACACCAGCATAAAATAAACTTCCACTGAGGTTATTTGGAGGCAGTTTTGTCAGTTAAGAAGTCTTAGATTGTGTGAGAAAGAGATTTGAATGAACACCAGGGTTAAGCAATAAACACCAGAACGGTCCACAATTTTGTTATATTCTGAGGTGTAGGATTTCTGGGTTCCACAGCACGTTATATTGCATCCCAGGTGTGTTCAATACTGGTTAGATCTGGTGACTTAGGTGGGAATGGCAAACCCCAAAACTTATGAGTGCTCTGCGAACCATAATCTGGCATCTCATGTGTGGTGGTGCATTGTCCTGTTGGAAGAGGCCAAACCCATAAGAATGAATGCAGGACATGATCAGGTATTTGAGTAATTAACTCTCCCTCAGGTAAAGTAATCAGACAACAGGAAATGACCCAAAGAGTACCATAACCTCTTAAGATGTCAGCCCGGTGTATTAATAGCTGACCTGTCCATGGATAGTGTCATGGCTTTACTGATGCCTCAAAGCCATTTCTGTGGTGTTATAAATTCTCTCGCCACTTTGGGTGTTTCCTGATCTGGGATTTCAGCCTTCCTGAACCCTGACAGGTCTGTCGGCACTCAAGTGTCTTCTTCTTCCTGCGCTTCACTGCATAAATGCTGTGAGCTGTGAGTGTAAGCATGGTTAATTACTGGCTCCTTCCTTTCGGCTGTCACTGGCAGAGAGAGGGCCGAGCGATAATTATGTTCCCGTTGCATAATTATGTCTGGAACTGAGTTTTGTCTGCAGAAACGAGACCACCTGATGGATTTGTAGTGGTTTGGTGTTGTGAAAGTCAGGAAAACGTTAGCTGGCGAACTGTGCAGTGGTTCGATTTTTATCTCAAAATATCCAGGAGGAAAAAAAAACATGTCATTACTAGAGATGCAATTATGCCCCAAAGATAGCTGTAGCTAATTGATGTTTCTAAGACCTATTCTTGGAGTGGTCTTATTTACATTTGTAATTGCCTCGAACATAAATGAAACAAAGCACAAGACTGTGATTGGAATTAACTGCATGCTATTTGTGTTGCTGTGGCAAGTTTCTTGATGTATTAACAGAACAAACATCAGCACGGGTCCAAATAAAACAGTTCATCAGGTGATGTGTGATTTAATTGTGGTCATCTGTTTACCATGTTTATGAGAATATTCCATATCAGTGGCACACATTTTGTGGTCTTTACAAATTTCCAGAAGTAGAAATGTACACTTGTGTATGCTATTTTCATGATACAATTCGATTTTCAGAAATTGTAACACTATAAAAGCAGTACACAAGAATTGTTAGATTGTCCAGATAGTATTTGTAGATTTGTACACTATTTGTAGTATTCATTAATCACTACACAGAAAGTCCCTGGATAATGTACTCCATTGGGAGACATAAAAGTATGCAAACATAGCACACTGTGGTCCGATGTTCTATTATATAATTAAACTGGAGCTGCGAAGGCATTCAAAGCTGAAGAAGAAAAAATGACAAGAAAGTTACGAGTCAGCTGTTTACAACAAGAAAAATTAAAATGTTAAGTGACTGACCTACTGTGCTTGCACACAGAGGAATTTGACCTCCGCGTTTAAGTGAAACACACACTAGTGAACGCACACACTAGGCTGTGGACACATTTGCCCAGAGCAGTGAGTAGCCTCTACCCTCGGTGCCTGGGGAGCAGTTGTGCCTTGTTCACCTCAGTTCTGTCTTGTCGGTACGCAGAATCGAACTCAGCAATTGTCCAGTCATAAAACAGGATCCCTAACCTCAGGCCAAGGCTGCTGCATAGTATGATTATGTACAACCCCAGCTTTTGTCTGTACTCAGGCTGAATGTAGCTGCCTGCCTTGCAGGGATTCAAGTGTACCAAACAGGGATGTATGGGTGGTGCCAGGAAGAATGTACACTGCTAAATGCTTGTCCTTTGAAAAAGTTCTAGCTATTGGCAAGTAAACAGCAAAGCAGCTCTTTAGTCTCCACCACTGTTGTTACTGTTAGTGTTTTGCGTCAATGCTAGTGTTGCGTGGGAAATTATAGAACGCGACCTTTAATTTAACTAGAGCTGTTATGCAACAAGAAACGTACGCAGGAACTCGGCCCAGGGTAGTGGTTAGTGCCTATTGTGATTTTATTGTTATATAACATACCAAATAGATACAAGTCACACACTACTTGCTGTAATCCAACAATCACACCCACAGAATTCTCTTTGCTCTAGATCACATCATAGCTCACAGCAGGTGGAATTAGAGCAGCTTCTCGAACCGTTTCCTCCGTCTGTGGAGGGACTATTGCAGCCCTGGAGACGCTGCTTTGGCAGAACCAGAGCCACCTGTCCTCCTCTGAGTAGAAGGAGCTAAGAGGAGCCTTCAGGCTGTCTGGAGCCCAATCAGCTTGCTGGCATGAGAAAGACGGTGCTTGGCTCGAACCCTGAGCAAACATGATGTGGATGAACACGCATATAAAACAGACAGCACATGGCAACAGACGTCCCAGCCATTTTCGGAACTGGGAGGTTTTTTTTTTTCCTCACTGCATACCATCTGGATTGTGAGGTAGGAAAGAGAAGGAGGGAGTATTAGTCACTAAATGATGTTAAGGAGTAGAGCCTGACCAATACAGGTTCAGTAATATCAGCCGATGTTCATTTCTTATTAAGATAACATGATTGGAGATTTACGGAACCATTTTCCACCTCTCCGTTTCTTTTCAATTGTCATTCATTGCACATTTTTTTCATACGTAGCAGAAGGTGAAAACAGGTAGTGTGTCAGAATACATAGTATTAATTACAGTTAGTCCCCAAATGACGTACTACATTAAGAGGCATTTTGAACAGAGAAGACCTATCCTATAATTCAACCGGAGCTGCAAGGGTGTTCGAAGCTTAAGAAGAAAAATAGTGGAGAGAGAGGTGTAAAAAATATAAGTGATTGACCTACTGTGCTTGCACACAGAGAAATCTGACCTTTGCATTAAACCCACCCATGCAGTGAAACATATACACTAGTTAACTCATCATGCCCAGAAAGTCCCCAGTGTATTCACTGCCATCCAACAATCACTGGCTCAGATGCGCTTGGTCTATCTTGAGGTTTCTTGACCTAAAGTGACCTTATCTCATTTAACTGACTATATCCGTCTGTAATGTCGGTGCACTCTTGCTATGACACATCCCACATGCACATATCAAGATCTGGACACTACTCAGTAGCTTACAGTTTTTCTTGAATTGATACCTAAAATAATTGAGCAAATCACATATTTTCCTACCCTTCCACTGAATAAAGTCATTGTCACTGTCCTCCACTGTTGCTTTGCTATGCTACTGTCTCTGGATGAAGCTGTATGAATTACTATTAGAGCATTCTCGTTCCTGTCACAGTGCCACTGATCAGATATGTACCAATTTACAACTTCATATAAAGTGTCTCAAGTCTGATGTGAAAATATTTTTTGTTTACACACAATCCTGAAAGGTGTGTGAGCGAACGTCCCAGTTCTATTACAAGTACCTGTTTTGTGGTTAAGTTTGGGTGCGTGGGTGTGTGTCTGATACTGAGTGACTGTGCTATATTCGATGTGTGTGTGTGTGTGTGATATAAAGATCTATATTTGAGTTTGTGTGTGGGTGAGATTGGCAGACTGATAGCGTGGTTTTCTTGAGAGCGGAACACCCCCCCTCCCTGGAGAAGTAAACAATAGAACACACATTTTTGCAATAAACACTGAATTAATATGAATACGGAATCTTAAAATGACACTACGACAGTCCTTGAGTAATCGTGCATTACAATTAATTCAGCTCATGCGTAAAGCCCGGGGCACTATGGAGTTTTCATTCCGGGTGCAACATTTCCGTCTGGATCTGTCACTCTTTCACTGAATCTGCCTGCACTCTAATTAAAGTGGCAGAATATTGCCTAGGTTACTGTGTCTCTGTATGAAAGTTGGGCAGATTCTCCAGGCGCATCATAGTTCACACCGCCACTCATACCGCAAACCAATTGTTAGTCATGCAGCTTCTTTCATCCCCCCCTGCTCACATCACTTCCTCCAGCAGGTGAAGGAATAAATTACAATATATATTTTACACAAAACCGACCTTGTGCATGCAGAGTATTAGGAATAGTAATTGCCATGCAGTAACATACACAGCAAAACTGTCCTTGAGGGTTGCGCACAAGTTGCACATACATCTTTTTCTCCTGTTAATCCTCTAACGATTGCAAAGCGGAATTATTATACAACATAATTCAACTGTTTATATATTGAGTCTATTACACAAATGCCACAACATTAAAACCACTGACAGGACGTAAAAAACATTGATAATCTCATTACCGTTGTACCTCTGAATGGGTGGGATATATTAGACAATGTTCCTCAACCATGTGCAACCAGTCAATTCTCAAATCTCACATGTTGGAAGCATGAAAAAGTGGTTAGTCCTACCAAAAGTGGTCCAAGTAGGGACATCTGGTGAACCAAAGACAGGGTTGTGGACACCCAGTGCTCAGTGCACTGATGTGCATGAGGGTGGAGGTTAAACTGTCTGGTCTGATCCCAGCTCCAGACCAAACAGGAAGTGAGAGAGACTCAAGATGAGGCATATTAATACTGTTACTTCTATTCAAAAGAGTCATCTATCCTCTCCGAGTTGCCCAAGGTCACTCACGCCGAGACCTCACCTGTGCTTCGTGTTTTAGAGAATGCTAATAAGCAATATGCTGCATGTGAACTCACCGAGAATATGCACGTCATTTAAAATACACAAATCCCATTATGGGAATTTACAGCCAATATTCAGGAGATTAAATGCCAGCAGATTTCTAATGTGACTTCAATCCTGTGAATCTGGAGGACAAAATTTGATTTTCTGTCCAATTGTTTCATCTAAGTGACTGTTTGCGGAGGGAGTCTCTTTTAAACTTCTCTGGCTGAAGCCGTAGCGTTGTAGCTGTGTGGGATGCCCACACGCCTGGCGCAAGAGTTGATGAAACAGATGGGCCTTTCATGTTAAAAGCAGGATGGTAAAAAGCGTCCGAACTGCGTCATGAGACACTCCGCTTTCGATTCCCTCACATGCAGGGTCAAACCATCACACCGCCTCACCCATGTGAAGCCTTTCAGTTTCCTTGTGTAGCGCTCGCTTTCCTGTTTTATCCCCACTTTCTTCACTCTAGTTCGCACGCTTACTATTTTTATCTTTATCATCTCTCCAACACTTCCTGTCTTTTCTTCTCTCGACTCCCATCTCCCTGCCGGGAGCTGTTTCCATTCAGTAGCTGCATCTGTTGAAGGTCCCTTTCTCATTCAGGACTTGTGCTATTAAACACTTTCACCTTACATATGTGAGAATAAATCCAGAATTAGCAGCAGCTCTGTTGTGTTGATGAATACGACTAAACATAGGCAGTTGGCAAGCTATGGTGAATAGCAAGTTTGCTACATAAGATGTAGGCTCACAGTCATTAACTTCTAACTATCCTTCCCTTTTCTGAGCAATGTAGAAGGCTAGTGAGCATGTAAGCTAGCGGTATATGAAAAATTGCCATACACTGTAAAATTATTTTAGGACTAGAAAGTTAGCTGTGTAATTTAGCTAGATAAGGTTGTACTGTGTTAACGTTTTCATATTAACTAGCGAATATTAGCTAGCGAACTAGCAGGTTAGTAGGGTCAAGTTACATACATTAATTGCTAATTTTATTTTATTTATTTTAATTACAAATGGTGTGTTTTTGAGTAAATTCTGATAGCATGGTGAACAGTACCGCCTAGAAACAAGATTGCCTAGACTGAGCAGGACACCTGCAACGTGACCCTTAAACTGGCAATAATAAGAAGCTGCTTCCTCAGAATTGGATTTGAATACATACCCACAGTGTCTCCCTCTGTCTCTGGTACAGGGACAGTTGGACTTGCCTTGCCTTAGTGAACCCAGACAGATGTCTGTGAATGCTCCAAAGGGAGACCTGCATACACACATACTGGATGAAAAATATTCATTTAGGTGTGTAGAGATCTGATGGCGACAGTGGGTGAAACAGAGAGTCAGATCAGTGATGTTTCTCCCTTGCTGGTGTGTGTCTAGAAAGTGCGCAGGGTGATGGACTGTTAACAGAAGCTTCAGAGAGGCTCTGATACGCTCTACTTGAGATCAAGGATGCCAAAAGAAAGGGAAAGAAACAAATGCCAAGTGACAAGTAAATGAAATCTTAATGCACAAAAGTACTAAGTATGTATCTGAACAGAAAAAGTCTCCCTCAGTAGGAAGTACTGATAGCGAGCCAGTGTTTTGGTCCTCTTGTGTAAACAAATTATATTCACTCAGTTTCTCCTCTTTAGGTCAGTGATTCATCTGGTCTCCAGTGGCCATAAACCCGCTGGGCTCCTTAAACATGGCTGTCGTTCAGTGTTAAGCATGTGAACGCCAAACATATCACATGTAACATTTATCAGCATGAGGACAAGGCTTTCACGTCACATGTTCTTCTTCCATTAGATAAAAGTGATACCCTAGGGGGCTTTGTGTTTATGATTTGAGATTTTTTCTTCACTCATTTATTTATCTCTAGTAAGTACTTTAACCTGGTCAGGGTCACTCTCCCAGGAAAACTGATGAGACAGGAATATACCCAGGATAATACCCAAGTCCACTGCAGGTCACACTTATTCACACAGTTAACAGGCATTACTGTTACTAGACAGCAGAGAACTAACGGAAACCTACAAAGACATGGTGACAACACATAAACCTTCATATGGACGGTAAAGCCAAGCTCAGGATCGAGGCAGTGAAACATCAGTGCTACAAAAGGGATTTCCTCTCCTGTGTACACTGAAGTGGCAGAAAAACTGGTACACTACTCTAATACTTGGTAGGTCTCCTAAGAGGCATTGACTCCACAAGCTTTTGGAAATATTCTGTAAGCAATGAACACCATACTTACTGCAGAATGGTCCACAAATCTGTTGTATTCCAAGGTGTGGGATTTCTGTGTTCCACAGCATGTGGTATGGCATCCCAGATGTATTTAATAACATTGAGATCTGGTAACTTAGTTGGGAATGGCAAAACTGTGTTCCTCTAAACATCCAGATATGTTTGGCAAAGCATTGACCTGATGGAAAGGGCCAACTACCATCAGAATAAATGCAGGACAGGTGTAACTCGTCAGAAAGAAGATATGCATAGCATTCACCCGTCATAGATGTTTGTAGACGTACCAGGGGTCCCATGGAATGACAGATAAACAAACCCTATACCATCATGGAGCCACCACAGGCCTATGTATTTTGGACCAGTTTTTCTGGCACATCAGTGTAGAAACTTTAATGGCGTTCACAATATTTAACCCGTATGCATTAAATACAGCCATAAACTAGGGCAATGTCACATGATGCATTCTTTCACCAGTACAACATCTACACTTTTGGAAAGTGCCAGAAAAAAAGGGTTTTACAGGATTCTTTTAGTAAATTGTCTTGAACTTATAACTATCCAAATAACCCTTGAGAACCATTTATTTTTGTTTGAGATCATTTTAAACTATCTGGAATCTTACACAATGGCAGGAAATCATTCACCACCTTCAAAAGCGTGTCCATGAAGCCATACAATCTATGCTTAATATTATGGGATTTGTTTAGCTGGCATTCCATAGGACCCAGGTACATCTACAAATGTTTCTGACAGGTAAACATCTTGTCTGGCTTCTTTCTGACGAGTTACACTCGTTTATGTCCTGCATTCATTCTGATGGGATTGGCCTCTGCGCTGCGACAATGGACTGACACACACATCTAGAGACGACAAATCTTTGGTGGTTTGGCTTTGATTCACCTCTTTGGTGGTTTGCCGATCCCAGGTCTCAGAATTGTGGATTGTTCTGCATGGTGTCCATTGCCTACAGAATATTTGCACAAGCTGGAGAGTCCGTGCCCCGTCACATTGCCGTAGCCTTACACTCCTGTTTGGGACCAAGTATTAGACTGGTGTACTAATTTTCCTGGTACTTCATTGTATG
>JAOVVF010000001.1:5191575-5204309 GCA_028565595.1 Duopalatinus emarginatus
GTGTGTGTGTGTGTGTGTGTGTGTGTGTGTGTGTGTGTGTGTGTGTGTGTGTGTGTGTGTGTGTGTGTGTTTATAATATATATTTAGATTACTTTAGCTTGATGAGGAATCCCTCAACCACATGCATGCAGATATACAATAACAACAGACGGACATGTCTGGGGGCTAAATTGTAATAGATTTGCCTTAGGTGAAACTTAAAATTGGAATTTAAGTTGGGAGGGAGAAATTGCCCCTTAGGAGTAATGTTATCGGATTCAGTCTACTGAGCATTTTTCGAACTCATGAACCAAATGTATGGAGTGTCTCAGAGGGAAGTCTGACCTAGGGTCAGGTCAGAATGTCCATGTAATTAAGTCGTTAAAATACAAAAGGCAAAAATTGATCTTCAAGCAGAACACTTAACCCGAGAATCCTCAGACTAATGGTCTTTTAATGTGAACAGCCTTGTGCTATATGCGAATCCTCCTGGACACTGTCTTTCAGTCATTACTCAGACACTCCCTACGGGCCTAATTGTAACTTCAATTTGTGGAGTGAACGGCTTTCCCGAGTTCCTTCAGTGATTGCTCTGAAGCTTTGGGAAAAGAGAATGTGGAGGTAATATCCACCTGAATGTCCGCCTTACAGTCCAGGCACAAATTGCAACTATAACAAAGCTAATCAAAGTTAATACATTTTTGCATGCATATCAAATGAAATGGAACAACTCGACCTTTCCGACAAAGCTAGGTAAATAATTTTATCCTAGTTGAATCATAGTCACAATCTTCACACCTATGTTTGAATTACAGCCTTAATCTAAAAACTAATTTGTCTGCAAACATTATCATATCAAATGACAGAAGATCTGGTTAGCCTAGACTGTTCTTACAATGACCAAGATAAGCGTAAAGTTAGTAGGGTTCATAGGGTTAAGGAAGAAATAACACATCCAAATGTAGATAATAATTTTAAATAATTAAAATGCTCTTTCCTTGTCCTTTGAAATATCCATATGAACGTTTTAAGTTGACAGCCAGCAAAGTTGGATAAACTCAACAATTCCCCCACCTACCATGGCCACTTGCAACTATTAAATTGAACCATTAACACTATATTTCAACACCTAAATTAAAGCTGATTTTGCCATGGGATAAACCTAACAGTATTCCTTATCTATTGTTTTGGGTTGCCGCTGTTATCTTGATCCATCAGAAAGAAACCTACATAAGTCCCACGGTTAGGCAAGCAGAAATGATTGACCCAGACGAGTTAGATAACGAAAGACAATGTAGGCTTTGTAAGATCCAAATCCCTCTCCATGCTGAGAAGATACACAGCCAGAAGCAATCTTTTCATAGAGTAAGGACACAGGCAGATTTGGAGATTGGAGTGTGTGGCTGATTGCCTGTCAACCAGCTATCCATTGGGCCCCTGGTTATTTATCTAAATTGATTTGTGTGGAAACAATGTGACTGGTGGTGCAATATGTTGGGAGGAATCTAGCGCTATTAGTGCAGTAAACCTTCTTAATATTCCAGGTATGTCAGGATGTCTTTGTTTTCTCTTGCTGGTTGTCACCTGACATTTTACGGCACAAAAACAGTAACTGCATAAGGTAGAGTCTGAGATTATTGGATTACACCTGCATCCAGTATATGCAACATTATTCATGGAGTACCCTTAAAGGCTAGGATCATTTCCCCTTTTTTATTGTTAGGATATCAAGGACAAAATCTCCCCTTAATGTCGCTATAAAACTTCCCTGAGTCCTGATAGTGTTTGCAGTAGGACATCAGTACTGTCTTTTCTTCTCCCCAAATCTCTCCAGGTGGCCAACCTACTGCGACTCTTTCAGATCCCTCAGATCAGCTACGCCTCCACCAGTGCCAAGCTGAGTGACAAATCCCGCTATGACTACTTTGCCCGAACAGTACCACCAGATTTCTACCAGGCAAAAGCCATAGCTGAGATCCTACGCTACTTTAATTGGACCTACGTGTCAACAGTGGCCTCGGAGGGTGACTATGGCGAGACAGGCATTGACGCTTTCCAGCAGGAAGCACGAGTGCGCCAGATCTGCATTGCCACTTCAGTCAAAGTAAGTCGGTCAATGAATCGGGGCAACTACGATACCGTGATTCGCTCACTGCAGCAGAAGGCCAACGCCAAAGTGGTGATCTTGTTCACACGCAGTGAGGATGCCAGAGAGCTTCTGGTTTCAGCAGCACGCATGAATGTCACCTTCATCTGGGTGGCAAGCGATGGCTGGGGGGCCCAGGAGAGTGTGGTGCATGGCAGCGAGAAAGCAGCCAACGGGGCCTTCACCATCGAGCTCGCCTCGTACTCAATCCGCGAATTTGAGGACTATTTCACCAAGCTCACTCCAGAGCTCAATACACGCAACCCCTGGTTCAGGGAATTCTGGGAGCACAAATTTGGGTGTCGGCTACACGAGCCAGGCTGCGCCAGACACAGCCTGAGGGATGGCTCGTTCAAGCAGGAGTCAAAGATCATGTTTGTCGTGAACGCAGTCTATGCCATGGCGCATGCTCTGCATAACATGCGGCAGGCTGTGTGCCCCAACACCACACGAGTATGCGAAGCCATGAAGCCCGGCAACGGCAAAAGGTTCTACCGCGAGTTCATCCTCAAGACCAAATTTGATGGTGAGTGACATGACTGACAGTGTTTACCGTAGCTTCATTAAAGGATACTTCAAAATGAATAGCAAATCACTGGAAGCTAGTAGGACCAATTAGAATGATTTTGTAATAAATAATGCTAATTGCCACGTACTGTCGTTCATTCATTTAATTAAAAAATGCTTTTCCGTAAATTATTCACTTTTTATAGAGTGGATAGCAATTTAAATAAACATTCAGGCATCACTCAAATAAACAGTCTGTGCTGTATTGTGTTTTGAATTATAATTAAAAGGATGAATGCTAAATTACAGATTTAAAAACTGTAATTATTAGCTTGCCACACAGCTCCAGCCAGCCTCGCTGCACATACAGAAATTATGATGAGAAAAGTAAGCACAGAGAGGATTTTAATATCTGGTAGAGCCTAAAAGAATACGTTGATTTAGCCACAAATAGCGTTTAAATATTTCATTGTTTTTAATCATTGAAAGCCACACTTCATACATGTAATACATCAGAGGCAGTGTACTCTGTTTCAACAATAAAGCCCATCGGGTTTCAGTAAATTAGCCCACCGCTGATGTTTCATCTCTCTAAGATCAGTGGAGATGCTGTTCTACTCCCCAGCTGTTTTTTTTTTTTTTGTCTGAAGATAATTTGATTGATGTAGGTGTTAACCATGGCCTTCAATGACCTATAATAAAGAGCATTTTTTCACAGCATTAAATAAATGTACTTTAAAGTGTTCCGGCCAGCAGGTGGTGATAATTAGCAACCATAGCTCACAGCCATAACACTTAAAAAAACTTGGCTAAAGGCAGGATGAAATCATTTTCTGGCTAGTCAACGTGCTAATGAAGGGAATTATTTTTCCAATATTTTCTGTCTACTAAATTTCACTTCCCTTTATTTTGCTGTCTTTCTACTACTTTGCTGCCCAATCTAGCTCCATTCAGACCTGCTGATACAGAGAATGTGGTGCGCTTCACGTCATTGGGTGATAGCTTGGGCCGCTACAACATCTTCCACTATCGGCAAGAACACGGAAGGTATGCCTACAGAAAGGTGGGGTACTGGTCTCAAAGTCTGGTTCTTAATACCAGCATTTTACACTGGGCTGGTGGAGCAGTGCCAACCTCCCAGTGCAGTGACCCGTGCCAACCTAACGAGGCCAAGAGCATGCAACCTGGGGATGTTTGCTGCTGGATCTGCATCCCATGCCAAGCCCATCAGTACCTTCTGGATGAGTTCACCTGTGAAGACTGTGGCTTCGGAGAATGGCCTTTGGCCAACCTGACTGGATGCTATGAGCTTCCAGAAGAATACATCCATTGGTCAGATGCCTGGGCTGTAGGACCTGTAACCATCGCCTGCATGGGGATGATGTGTACCCTGGCTGTGGCCGCAGTTTTTCTACGGCACAATGACACTCCAGTGGTGAAGGCTAGTGGCCGTGAGCTTTCCTACATCCTTCTGTTGGGGGTTCTCTTGTGCTACGCCATGACCTTTATCTACATTGCAAAGCCATCCGCAGTCGTCTGTGCGCTGCGACGTCTCGGCCTTGGTACCTCGTTCGCCGTGTGCTACTCCGCCCTGCTCACCAAGACCAATCGTATTGCGCGGATATTTGGTGGCGTGCGAGACGGAGCCCAGCGTCCTCGCTTCATCAGCCCCGCATCACAAGTGGCCATCTGTGGTGCGCTGATCTCTGCCCAGCTGTTGGTGGCATTGGTATGGCTTCTGGTGGAGGCACCAGGCGTCAGGAAGGAAGCGAGTCCTGAGAGGCGTGACGTGGTGACTCTGAAGTGCAACAGTCTGGATTCCAGCATGCTAGTGTCACTCACTTACAACTGTCTCCTCATCGTCCTGTGCACGTTCTACGCCTTTAAGACCAGGAAGTGCCCGGAGAACTTCAACGAGGCCAAGTTCATCGGGTTCACCATGTACACCACCTGCATCATCTGGCTCGCCTTTCAGCCCATCTTCTATGTCACAGCAAGTGACTACAGGGTGAGTGAGAATTTTTAACAGTTATTCTAGGCAACCAATCCAAAATGATAATGTTTTATTAATACATGTTTTTTAAACAGTTTGTGCCCCATTTACAAATTAATATCCACTTGGAAAGAAAGTATGTATTTTCAGACAACAGACAATTTATTGTCATCAAAGGTTTCTAAATCTATAACAATCATGTTTCAAAGAGCTTCAGAGATCTAGGCGATACTGCACAAGAACAAAACACATTTTTTACAGTTTGGACAGTCGAACTAGGGTCATTTGAGAGTGAAGTATTTTCATTGTTGAGTAAGTCTTTGAGAAACACTTTCTTTTTAGAGTCGATGAAATGAAACCAGGATTTGATTAAGGACAGAAGCTTTTGAACTTTACAGTCATTCATTTTCAATACTTTATCCTAGTCAGCATGGATCCAGAGACTAACCTGAGAACACTGGCCAAAAGTTGGGAGTACACCCTGGTTGGGAGGGTAGTCCGTCATAGGGTACCATGTGCACACACAAACACACACACACACACACACACACACACACACACACACACACACACACACACTAGGAGCAAATTAACGCAGGCAATCCACCCACTAGGTTATTTTTGGGATGTATGAGGAAACTCACACAGTCACAGGGAAAACATGCAGAGAGTAACCCCAGCTCATAATCAAACCAGGGACTGTGAGACAGGAACATTCCCTGCTGTAATACTGTGCTGCCCTTGACCCTGTAGTAGTCCCTACATGGTAAGCTGTTTTCCATAAAATCACACAATTATATTGCTAAAGCAACAAAGTATAACAATTTTGCAATCTAAAAAAAGGGTTTATGCTGTTTAAGTCTTTTGCACACTACTCATAGAAATGCCAATTTCTTAATACATACAGCTGCAACATGCCACACTGGACAGGGCATTAGGTGACAGATGGCGTTTCACACTGACTGCTTAACCAGATAAATTCAGCACATCAACCAAGGCAAACACACGACTCACAGAGGCGTGAGCGCGTAACACTCGAGTGTGTTACGAGTCCCTCCAGGAGACTGTGGGCGGCCTGTCGCACTTCATCAGCTGACTCGTTTTGCTGCACGGTATAAGATGTCAGAACTCGGTTAGCCCCACAGTCATCAAGAAAGGGTCCAAGTCTGTGTTAGCACTAATGCCAGGCCTGCTGTAGGAAACAGCTGTCAAAAAAGATTACTGTGGCAGTAGGAAAACCAGGGTTTCTTGATCAGAGACTGGATTGAGTAAAGAATTGTCTGAGGTGATGACTATAGGAAAGGGATTAATGTATTATGTAGTGAGACTGCAAGATCTGTTATGGCCTTAAAAAGGTCGTAAATGTGTCATAGGTTGATGCACCAGGTATAAATTTGAATGATGCACAGAAACAGTAAAAAGCTGTTAATAGGCAATGTTAGGTAACACAAAACCTTTATAGCTTAAGTAGCTCAGTGCATGACTGATGGCATGTTTTCCAAACTGGCGAGGCATTTAGAATGTTGTGAAAAAAAATATATTGTGTAAAAGAATTGTTGTTACAATTTTGTTATTCTGTCTGTTGCTAGATATGCATATTAGTAGAAAACATTACTTTAAACGTTTGTAAGGAACATGACCTGTCTCTAATCGGTCTACAAAAACCAGCCTCATCATCCCCTTGCCATAGTCTAGACCTAGTGATCTGTGGCATCAAGATACAGCAGATGTTTACAACAATCTAAAAATGCATGCTAATATGCATGAAGCCTTTGGCCATGTTCAAGATCATGAAAATCTAACTAATAACTAATGACGAGCTCTGTCTCAGTATGAAAACAGTCTGGAAGAGAATTAGTTTTAATATATTCTGGCATAAAAGAGAGGCTTGCGGCGATGGGATTCAGCAAGGCACCCTTGGCCTCACAGACGGGAGCAAAGTGCAGCGATTGTCAAGCGCCAACAAAGAGATCCGTATTTGCCTCACGCTCCCTTTTCCTTCCCACAGCGGTTTGGCTCCTGTCAAGCCTCGCTTTGGTATTTTGTCCAGCACTTTACTGCTTACCGCAGAGTAGCACAGTGGGGTGATCCCAAATGAGTCCTGCTCATCACACACTAGTGTCTGTTGAGTTTGCAGCAACAAAACAAAAAAGTTTTAGGACAAAAACAATGCTGGAAGACAAATAAAATTCAGAGCCTGCACACTGAGACAGTTTAAGCTAAAATGAGCGAGACATTACTGCGGGATCAACTGAATGTTTTTCATCTGCTGGGTTGGTATGTGTGTGTCGTACAGCAGGTTTACACTGTACCATTTCTGCAGACAAAAACTGCATGATGTAATAACATTTTTTTATGAGCTGAGATTGGCGATCTTGCTGCCACCGTGGTGGCGATAGCCAAATGTTATAATAATGAACGAAAGCATAATACATTATAGATGTATTTGTGTTAGATGAACTCTTTTTCCACATTGCACAGACTGATGCTGTAAGCAGTAAGGAATAAGTCATTTTCTGTAGTTATACTGCAGAGGATCTCCACTGTATTATCAGACATGGAGAACATGTTATGACATGTAATAAAAGCACAGCAGAGGAAATGAAAAATTAACTGTCAGGGAGCAGGAAGGTCTCCACCAAGGTTTTAGGTGCTTAGGCGAGGACCTGCTTGCTAAAACTGAAGAATATAATATCACTGCAAGGAGTCATTGAATGAACTTCACTTAGGCATTGATTCAGTTAGAGGTGTATTAAAAGGATGATTTTAAAAGATGAGAGGCATCATTATAAGATCTAGAGATAAATAGTTAGGATGTCATTTAAAAAAAATGTTAGGTTCTTTTACTTAGGTTCTGCTATAATCGCGTTCCTCTGCCTTTTTCAACCTGTATCCAGGAAATCAGAAAAAAGATGCAGACAAGGTAGTCAATTTTCACTGATCCAAATTGAACTTGAGTCTCATCTAAAGTATTTATACAAACAAAAACCTTAAACATCCAGCATGTGAGGGACTGAAACTAGACAAGGAAAGTTCCTTCCTCAGTAAAACCCTATCATATATGGTACTTTATGACATCAGTCAGACACCAGTCATCAGACATATTACAAAACATCCTGTAATTAGTAAGTCTGCATACAAAAAGAAGTCTCATATCAGGACAAGACT
This sequence comes from Duopalatinus emarginatus, assembly GCA_028565595.1. Lineage (NCBI taxonomy): Eukaryota > Metazoa > Chordata > Actinopteri > Siluriformes > Pimelodidae > Duopalatinus > Duopalatinus emarginatus. The sequence continues at coordinate 5,199,369 of JAOVVF010000001.1, forward strand.
GTGTACGAGCAAATTCAATTAACAGAAACGACTCATAGGTCTTATACAGCCCGCACATAGCCCCCCACATGGCTTATACATTATTGGCATCAATGTATACACGTGGGTCATCGCCCAGGGAGCACTTATAACCCCCACTTCGAGGTGTGGATGGGTGAGAGGTGTGTAAAGCCCGTTCTATAAGCACATAGAGCTGGCCATTTAGATGGGAGTTTACCATAAAGTTTTACTCACACAACCAAAATAGTTTATTCTACAATAAAGCACTGATGAATAAAATGTATAGAAATTATTTGTGTTTTGTCTTGTTTATTGGCTTTTAATACATTAATAAATCGGATTTAGAATAAAGTTTTAGGCAAAGAAAAGGAAATAGGTGAAGATTTACAAAGTGATTTCACTGCAGATTATGCAGGCCACTTAATAACTTTGAGGTTGGTACATGGCTTTCCTGTGAAAGTGATTTTATGTGAAAATTGCTGACAAAACAGGCTTATGACTGGATAAAATTATCCATGATCCTACAAGGCATTGAAGTTAAATTTAAATAAATATTTCAGTGCTATGAGACTATCTCCTCTATCTTCACTGCTTATGAACGTCTCACCCCCTTTGGATTACTCCGCAGGTTCAGACCACCACCATGTGCATCTCAGTAAGTCTAAGCGGCTCTGTGGTCCTTGGCTGCCTCTTCGCCCCCAAGATCCACATCATACTTTTCCAGCCACAGAAGAACGTGACGACACTGAGAGCCAAAGACAACCGGTTCTCTACAGCCGCTACAGCCCCCAGCTCCACCTACTCACACGGTAGAGACATATCTGCTTCCTTATCAGGGTTAAAGGGATACTCTGGATACTTATAGTTTAACTTATGGCATGATAACTAACCATTTAGTGTTTATTATTTTATTTATTTATTGATTAGTTTAAACATTTATAGACGTCCATTTTAAATATGGTACATATCAGTAACGATTTACTTATTTATTTTCAAAATTCTCTTATGTGATAAAACATACACTATAAACATGATATAACTACATTTTAAGTTAAAATTGCTGTCATTATAATACGCTTAAGATTAACACTAGTAACAGTACACTGAATTCCCGCTCTATATTAGCTCAAATTTCTTCAGCGGATTACATCCGCGTAGGATTCAGTCTTTTGGAAACAGTGTCAAAGACCTTTAGATGCTTGAGTGATCAGTGTGGTTACACTGTGATTGCATCATGTTTCTGTGCACAAAAGGTTAGTAGTTGAAATGTCTCTAGAACTGACCATCAAACCTTTGATATTTCCTGATATTTCATCCACAGCCTCAGCTGCGACCGTGGTTCCCACTGTGTGCAATGGACGTGAGGTAGTGGACTCAACAACATCATCGTTGTGAAGGAGAAACCACACAACAGAACCACACCATCTCCAGTGATGTCATGGATATAATCTTTTATCAATGCCTCTTCCACAAAGGGTGCTTCTGACATCCATTTCAGGCACTTACTTGACTATCCGACAGTTAACAACAATAATGAAAATAAATCCTGTAAATGTGACTATGTGGAAACAATGTGCCAGTATGAACTAGTATGTAGGTTTGTTGCCACATCATTAAGTTTTTTTTTTTCCATGGTACAAAGTTGAAGTGGTGACTAACGTTTGAATGCTTGATGTCAGGATGTAGTCTGGAAATAAAAAGTGTAAAACTTTAGTTGGGAAGCAACTTTAACACGACTCTGTCTCGACATGCCCTCACCAGTCAGTGGCCCCCAAAAAAGCAGCTGGGCACAATTAGTTGGAAATGTTTAAAATTTAAATTTGAAAAAAAGGATTTTATTTAAGTTCTGTAAATATATATTATATTAAAGGTATAAGTGGTCATCAGATGCAGGACCATGGCCCAGATATGGATCCAGCTAAGGGTTTCAGCAGAGGGAACCAATTTTACTTTACTAAAAATATTACCCAGTTACATGCATTTACGTAAAATTATTCCACTGGAGGCAGCTCACTGGTAGCATGGCAACATATTGCTCCCAGCTCAGTTTACACTGGGAATATAGGCCAGAAATGCTCTTCACAGAATACATTGCTGGTACATTCTGAGGGTCAAAGCAAACGGTGACCAGTAGCTATGTGCAATGATGTGAATAAAGCGTTGTTTTGAAATGTAGTTTTAACATTCCTGGCAGTGATATAGCTAGACACAGCGATCTGAGCAGTAGTTGCAACACTAGCAAATAATAAGGAAGAGACGCTGTATTTTAGGATGTCTAAAATTGTCTGTTAAAGGCAAAGACATTGTTGTCTTACTGTGAATATGATTTGGGAAAAGCCTAAATTATTAGTTTTTATACAGCTTGTAATTAGTCCAGTTCATGCTTGACAGACTCTGTTAGATCAGTGCACTTGTGTGCCCAGCATTTCACTCAATTTTACAACTTAACTGAATATGTTGCCAACATTACCCAAAGGTCTGAGATCAAGTATTAGTTCTGAGTGCTGTAGTGTACAATATATAGTAAAATTGATTTTACAGAATTTGTAATAGACATTTACAGACACAGGTTGACAATTAACAGTAGACCTTCACAAATCTTACCTGCTGGATAACAGGAGATGTTTTAAACAGGGAAATAATATCAGAACTTTTAAACAAAGGCATATGAACCCTCAGTCCTCCAAGGACAACTAACAAGTTTCAATTAAGATAATGAAGTGAGCAACCATCAAAGAGAATTAGGGAAATTGGTGAGGGGAAGTCAACAAAGGTGTGTTAAAAACTGCATTTAAAACACAGTTGTATGAAGTGTGTTAGAGACGTGAATGTTTTACAGTGCACTTTGGCGTTTAAAGAACATTAACAGTAGATACCTGACTTTAAATATTTATAAAAATCTTAACCTCACTGAATGAAGCTTATCAGGTAACAATATTCTTCGTCAGTGACAGCACCAAGACACAGACTTTCCAGAGTTTTGCTGTAGGTACAACCCTGAAAAGTTGTTCTTAAATATGTATAATGGTTTTAGAGCCACAGAATGTAGGTAAATTATTGTAAAATTATATAGACCTATATATTCATATAATTATTCTCAGTGTTTGCTGTTAGATTAGTTCAGTGTAATTAATTGATAGCACTGAGATCCAGATATTGTATGTGCAATGATAATAAAGTAAATAAGCAACTTTTCAGGGGGTGTATTTACTTTGTCATGCCACTGTTCATGACTTAAACATGAAAGAGTGGTAGTTGTTAGATCAATTACCAGAAAACGTTTTTCATTTGTAAACCTGACTTGAAGCAGAGCTCTGGAAGAACAAGAGCCAGACCTCTGCCATGTTTTACTTCAGTAGCTCATTAGCAGATTTGCGTTGTTCTTTACCTGTGGTTAATGAAATGTTTTCTTTCCATGCACTAGTTTAGTGGAGATGCAAGAACAAACCCCTATAGTCAGTATTTCCTTTTGAACTTGAAGACCAAGTCGTTAGTGTGTGAGATTTGAATAAAGTATTTGAAAGTAGCTAATAATCTAAACGGGAATGTGTTTCAATGTGAATTTTGGTGAACCCGTCAGTGCTATTCTTGTAATATATGTAAATAAACTTTTTTTAATGACAAACCTGTCGGTTTCATTGCAGCTTTACGAAATCAAGAGCCACACTCAACACCATCATTATCCATGGGTTAGCTTAGCATTGGGTTATGTCACTTATGCCATTTTCAAAGCATTTCCCCAAGAATCGGAGTCTGTTCCCAAGTCTGTATTGGATACAAAACAGTAATTCATGAATTATTCATAGAAGCACTTACACAAGCAATTCTAGGCTGAGACATTACATATCCTACTCCTGCTCCCGTGTGAAAAATGCAGTTAGCATTTTAACTAATGTAAACCTCAACTGATCGGGTTAGTGCACTTTTATACCCAGGTTACGCTTTTTAAGTTTAAATAGCTTACATATACAGTTACAGTCAAATTCAATCAAACTCCTGTGAAATCCATGTGATACAGAAAGTCATATAAATGGATTTAGAAAAAAATAAAAATAGTAGTGTGCAAATGTCTCAGACACATGACAGAAATGTTAAAGATGACTAGTAAGTGCAGTTCCTGCAGAAACTGTTAAGGCTTTGCAGTCTACGTGTACCAAGTCCAAGTGTGCCGATTTCAGCAGTTTTTTTCTACGGGTTGGGAACCTTGTTCCTCAGAAAAACAAACGTAGTGGAAGAGGGAAAGAACATTTAACTAAATTGTATACAAGGACACTTTTTAACATGCTGGACATTGTAGCCTTTATCCTGCATCGACATTTTAAAATCATAAATAAAAACCTGAGAGAAATTAAGTCTTTACTACTTACGTAATATCAACCACAGTTCTTCTGGTTTGACTCTCACACTTGCTTCTATTATAATTATTATTTTCTGAAGTAATGTAAGAAAATTGGAGGCGTGAGACTTTTACACAGTAGTGTTCATGTCAAACATATTTCTTTTTCACCTCACTTTACTCACCCTGTGTGTAATGTTGCTACAGATTTGTTGGCGGTTGTTATGCTGCTGAATAAAACATATTTTCACAGACCTAAGTCAAAACATTTACTTCTTCTAATCCTGAGGGTAACTCCTGTTTAACTCCGCTTTTTCAGCGCTGCTAACATTGCCTTATATGGAGATTTGTGTGCGTCGCCAAATGCTAATCAGCTGTGCCGTGCACGAGCCTGTTAATTGACGCTGGATTGGCGTTCATCAACGCGCGCACGCGACTCTTTTTAACAGAGCCGGCCCGAGGCATACTCGAAATACGCAGCCGCTTAGGGCCCCTGGACCACCAGGGGGCCCCCAAGAGCACCAAGATATCTTGATAAAAAAATATATATTGTAAAAATAACATTGAATAATAAAACTAAATGGTATTACACAGGTAAAAGTGAA
>JAOVVF010000001.1:5239453-5250103 GCA_028565595.1 Duopalatinus emarginatus
ATTGCACATAATGTATAAATATATAAATATATTGCACAGTAGGCACACAATGTATAGATATATTGCACAGTAGTGATCAGCTTATTATAACTTATGATCAGCATTTTTATAACGTATAACTAGTAATCGTCTGGTTTTTGGGTCGAATCCTAAACTGCTCTTTGCTTCCTTCATACGGATCTCACAAGTGAACCTTCAAGCGACTATCTACGTCCTACTTAGTGCCCTATAAACACAAGTACACAGCATTCAGGATACGGCCAACTCCGCTGTATTAGAAACTACAATATAATGTTATAGCGTAATTACGGCTAAAACACTAGTTAAAATTATAACCAGGAATGTTTCATGATTTAACAAGAACACACCAGGATTAATAACTTTAATCCATACCAAAGTGACACGCTTTAACCTCTAGTCTGACATGTAGACAATAATAATAAGTGTATTATTTGTTATTTTTTGCTAACAACACAAAGAACACACATTGGTTACGGTTATGTTAGCTAAGCTAGCGAGGCCTCTTTATAGCGGTTAGCTTCGCGGCTAACTCGGTCAATTACTCTATTAAAATTACACTGTCCGGTTTAATACACACACGGATCGTGCCCGTTAAATTCCTGTTTATAATTATTTTAGTCTTTTGGTTGGTCGGACGCACACCAATCGCCATCTGTTACCGAGTCCCATCCCCTCTCAACGCCGCGCACTCACCGTCTTCCCGCTGTTACCACCGCTGATTGGCTCCAATGGCGGCGCGCGGAGCCCAATCACAACTCTCTCGCGCACAGGAACACAGCGCGGCAAAATGGCGCCCAGTGTGAGGAGGGGGGATGAGACTGAGCACAGCGCGTTTGGGTGGGTGGGGCTCCATCTCTCTCTCTCTCTCTCTCTCTCATATACACACTCGTTCACTCACACAAAACACAAAAATTACGGTTATCACTGCTGCACCAACAAATAGGAAATAAAGAAATATCTTTATATGTCTTTGAAACTCATAATTCTTGTAAAAGATTTAAACTTGTTCAGCTTCACACACACACACACACACACACACACTAGTGAACACTAGGGGTCAGTGAGCGCACACACCCAGAGTGGTCCACAGCACCCACAGGGGAACAATTGTGTGCCTTGCTCAAGGGCACTTCAGTAGAGTAGTCGGTTGCAGGGCTCCAGACTAGAACCTTCTGGTCCCAAGCTAGTTTCCTTAACGACAAGCCTATGGCTGCCCCAAGACCCACAAAGAGGGACAGTATTAAATATGTAGATGCAGCCATGGGCTTGCGGTTAATCATGTCTAACTACAATATAACAATATTTGGAGACCTGGGTTTGATTCCTGGTCTGGGTAGCCAGTCTGTGCTACACCAATAAGGGCAAGACTGGGGTCTCTCACATGGGAAGACTCCTAACACTATGTTGACCCACCTGTAATACCAGTAACATTGTAAGTTGCTCTGGATAAGAGCGTCTGCCAGATGCCGTAAATGTAACAACGTTATAGCGTTATTATGGTTGAAACACTAGTTAAAATTATAACCAGGAATGTTTTCTGATTTAACAAGAACACATCAGGATTAATAACTTCCATACCAAGGTGACACGCTTTAACCTCTAGTCTGACATGTAGACAATAAGTGTATATTATTATTTTTTGCTAACAAACAAAGAACACACATTGGTTACGGTTAGCGAGGCCTCTTTTTTGCTGTTAGCTAACTGGTCAATTACTCCTTTCTTTGGTCGGACACACACCAACGGTTGAGGAACCAGACTCGTGACTAGCCTGCTGCCGGTTTAATCCCTACAGCCGACATGAAACGACTGCAGCAGAGCGGGCAGCCGTGGCCTAGTGGTCTTGCGACCGGATCCCAAGTTCGAACCCCCACACAGGACATGACTGAGGTACCCTTAAGCAAGGCACCTAAATCCAACTGCTCCCAGGCGCCATGGTTTGGGGTTAGTGCGTTCACTGCCCCCTGGTGTTTACTGATGTGTGTTTCATTGCATGGATGGGTTAAACGCAGAGGTCACATTCCTCTGTGTGCAAGCTCAGTAGGCAAATAGTTCCCTTTCATGACATTTCCTATCAGATGTTTCCAGGGAGGCAGACAAGACTGTCCTCTGCTCTGGGGAAGTGTGCATGTATACTGCATGGATGTGTTAATTGTGGAAATTAAATTCTATTATGGGCAAGCAGTAGGTCATCACTTAACTTTCATTTTTAATTTTACCTAATACTTCACTTTCATTTAAAAACAAACCTTAACTATACCTTAAAAGATAAGCATAAGAGAGGCTGGTGAGGGACGACTGGTTATAGCTTCTGTAACATAAGCGATAACAGGAACTAACGTGTCTCACAGATGTCTCACAAGATCCAGGCATTAAATTGCATCTGATCAGTTGTTTACAATAATTTGTCACACAGAATAAGAAACCAGAGGTTACACTATAAAATCAGATTTATCTTGGGTTTGTTAAGCCTCTCAGAGAAAATTATACTCACACAGGAAATAAAACCAGCATCTTTATAAATTTTTAAAAATTCTTTATTCTGATTGAAAAAAAAAAAAACAACAACAAAAGGACCATATAAAGTTCTCAACCAAAAATTGACATTTTTTTGGGTTTCTGAGAATTGGATTAAGACTTCAAACATATTAAATGTAGTTATGAACAGTAGTTTATCTGTACGTATTTTATTTACAGAACTGGAATTAAAACGTTTTATTCCCCTTTACATTCAAAAGCGGATGCAGTAAATTCCCAGAATTACCCCAGTAGCACTGAAATACTGAATACTGACAAATTCGTCCAGCAATCAAACACTGAAACTTTTTTTCTCATCACATTTTAAAACAAGGGTGAAAACCAGGTGCCCCTGAGACGTGTACCTTTAAAAAAGGAGTACCATAAAACATCCTGTATTCACATCATATTTGGGCAGATGCCCTCCTGACAAATCTGTGCACTCAAGTGTGTCACACTGACAGTTACATGGACTGGCCTCTTGGGTTTTATTTCCCGACTGGCATAAAATCTGATATGCAAGTGACCTTATATGAAGCAAATAACACACTGCATTGTTTTGCAATACTGTCAGGACACTACACCGTGTCGTAGTTATGATTAGACAAAAACAGTCATTGTATTAATTATTGCTATGAAAACTAATTATATATCCACATTTGTATAGTAAAAACATAGGTCTCACACTCCCTTTCATTCATTTTGCTCAGCATAAATCACTTACTACTTATTACAATCCTTATTCCCGCAGGAGCTTTTTTTTTTGCCAGTGCACAACTGCTTAAAAAAATCTTAGCTTATTTTACAATAAAATGATCTCAGTGGGTCATCAGTGAAAACCCACAGTGCAGGTGTAAAAGTACCTTCGTCCAAGGAAGTAACAGGGAAAGCTTGAAGCTGTTGAAATGGCGCTTATTCATCATACCTCATGCATCATAATTAAGATGAATGACCACAATCTTTGCACAGCATAATCATTTAACTTTGTCTAGCCTGTACAAACACGAATACACTCCTTGAACTTTTAGCTTAGTAAACCGTTATTGCTTTGTAATACTGCTGCAATTACTCAGGCTGAAGTTTTACATGTATAAAAAAAAAACATGGGTATAAAAATGGCACTGGTGTATCTGATCCAAGTCTAGGATTTTAGTAAGACTGTATCAGTTCCAATGATAGTCAAAGCAGGGCTGCTTTTGTCTTTCTCCTTATCACATATAACTTATTTTTAATATTTTTTTTATTCATTTCTTTTTTAACTGCACTGAGAAAAAAAACAGCGCTGGTTGCTGGTGAGTCAGGAAGTTTTTTCATGAACTATTCAGACTTTTAGGAGAAGGAAGAATGAGAAACCCATTATTGTTAGTTGTGCGACACTGGTATCACATGGATACACAACCAGAACTACTGTGTAATTGACACCTTTTCTCAGTACAGGGAAACAATTAGAAAACTATTTCTTAAACTGCAGTATTCCTTTAAAGCAAATGTGCTGTGCTTGCATGTTATTATCAATATTTGCATTAAAGTAAAACCCTACATAAAGTTTTTTTTAAAAACATCATCTCTCACTGATAATTTTCCATTCATCAGCCTAAAGGATGCCATTACTGGACACTGTCTGTGTCTTAAAAATCGAACCCACTGACCCGCAAACTGTCAAATTATAACCAGTGAAGTTGTCTGCTGCAGAAGAAACACACAAAGACAGAAAAAGAGATGACCAAAAATACAACAGTCATCACAAAAATCCACCAGTCGCCTCCTGTCCAGTGACTGGATCCAATTAATTTGAAAAAGGGCTACGCTTTTATTTCCCCATCCTTCAGTAAACTTGTCCAGGCTGCCATTATCTCCAGAAAAGTTTAACTTTTACCTGTTACAAATCAGGGAACCTAGACACATAAATAATTGAACATTACTTATGACAGACACACATACATGCTTGATGAGGGCACTGCAAGGTATCCAGGACGCTCACTAGTAAGCTTTAAGACAATACCTGAGAATTTCCTGCCTTAATTTTCAGCCAGAAGGTCCTACAGAAACACAAAAAATAACAAGTTTACAGGATAATTATGTTAAGAATGAGACAGTGCGTCAACATGTAGGTCCTAAAAATCATGTTGGCATTAATACCTCATCTGAGTCATCATTGTAATGTGTCTTGTCTGGCTCTGTAGCTTCAACATCATCCACACCTTCAATGGCATTAGCCTCCACATGCCTCTGCATTTCTGAATAACGGTGTACCAGGAACCTAACACATGCACACATGTCTGTTAATATCAAAGTGATGGAAAAAATGACTGAATTCCGCTCAGTTTATATAATTCAGTTATAACTGAGATTTTTACCTTCCTCCACACACATACTTCTTGATGAGCAGGACCCCAGCTACAGCACAGACCAGCAGAACCAGGACAATGACAGACACTACAGCAGCCATGCTTCCTGACTGGGACCCTGACTGATAATCATACTTCAGATAAGCTCATGCACACATCTGGCTCTAATGTGTCCAAATTTCAGTAAAGAATTATGAGTACGGTTCTCTCACCAGTAGCTCTGGACGAATCAGGTTACTGACACACTTCTTGCTCAGGTCTATGACTTTCCTCTCTGGCTGTGTGCCACCCTCACACCGGTTTCCTGGGATCTTCCTGTAACTGTACAGCACAGTGGAAAGCATAATCAGAAACAACCATCATAAGAAAAATCTGATGGTGTAAAAAAGTTTAGGCGAAGTTATTTCTCGGCCAGATGGTAGACTTTACACAGTAGCACCCCTATTAGTGTAAGTCAGTGACATACCCCCCACCCACACACACACCCCTGTAGGCACATCCTTAGGGGAGAGATGTGTGTTTGAGAAAGCATCTTGTGATACAACAAAAAACACTAATGGTGTCAATGTTGAGCTACTGATGCTTTAGTAACCAGAAAATCCCTCATACCCTGAATATTAAATGTTATGATTATTAACGATAGACTGCAGTAGTACCCGCTGGTTTGGAGCTGTTCTTTACGGCCGTGCAGGCAGAACTCAAGCGAGTGGCCCTTCAGCTCCGGCTGCTCCACGCACTCCGAGCTGTTCATGGGACGGTAGTAGCCAAAATCACTGCAGGATAAAGAGAAAAAGCTACACTGAATGCCGTTGAAATAAATACAGCTGGCTTTCTCGTGGCTTCTCAAAGCAGTAATACAAAAAAGCGTTTCTACACTTCTGCACCAAATCTCACCACTGGAAGTCATCCAGGGTGCAGGGGCAAAGCGTGGGCTCCTTTGTGACGATAAAATCCCTCCGGTTTCGGCAGGCTGAATCTTTTCGCAGTCGTAAATATTTTTCTTTATATCCTAGCAGACAGCCATCGGTCTGGCTGCCAGTGTTATCGGAGTGGGCAAGCCACTGCACGTAATCCTTCTCCCCACCTGCAGGGGGGGAGAGAGAGAGAGAAAGAGAGAAGGAAAGAGAGAGCGAGCATCAGGGATGAGTGAGGAATTTTAAGCATTCAGAAATACTATAAACACAGACACACTAGACTGCAAAGCAATGTGTTCGCTAGATTAATCACAGCCTCTAAATAGTGGAGAAATATTTAGTAAAGCACACAACACAAAATCTCCCTGTAATGAAAACGACCCACTATTGAACTCATTTACGACTGGAGATATTATAAGAGCACTTAATATGCCTGTGGCTGGGTGGCATTAATTTACATTACAACACTTAACGGCTTCTTTAGTTTGTATATGTACATGGTATCATGCATGCATTTGGAGTGTTTGTAGGTATGTGGTTCTGTAGTTATGTGTTTGTATGAGTGTATGTAGGCATGCAGTTCTGTCACACACACAGACACACTGTCTCATGTACTTACAGTCTCTGGAGAGCAGCTGGTGGAAGTCTATAGTGATAGACACTAAGTGTTGGGTGAACACTGGCTGTCTGAAACCCCACAGGCTGAGGCTCATTGATCGAGCTCCGGGCTCCGAGGCCAAACCTGTAAAGTACAGCGGTGTGTCGGTGAAGTTATATACATGCCAACATTGGCCCTCATCCGTGGAGAACCTGATGGGGGGGAAAAAGACAAAGGGGTTAAAAAACGTTAAACAAGTACAGGGTAAGAGTTCAGTTCACATCAAAACAGAAATACAGTTTAGAAGTGAAATGGAGATAGTAGCAATAGAATAAAACGGCAAAATAACAAGCACACCAGAAGTCAGTCATAAGCCGGAATATATGTACTTTCAACACTAACACACATTTAAAAATTTTTATGATGCGCTCCATTTCTAATAATGTAATATTAACTAATTTCAGTCTGTTTAACCCACTTCAACGTTGTAGTTGATGAAAACATGCACAGACAAACAAACAAACAAAACAAAAACAAACAAATAAACAAAAATAATTAACAACAACAATAGTTGTTAACAATGTGCTATAACAATCACCAGAAATTAGAAAATAAATCCCAGATCCCTACACAACTCGTCTGTGTTACTGCTGAATTTGTGCTGAGAGAATCTTTTTTCCTGACAGAAATGCTGATATTTTCTGATCACTGTGCACCAAGTAAATGTGTTGAGATTAACTCGACTGTTCAAAGCAGGCGTCTACCAGAGCTGGGAATGTGAATTAACATTACCGCTTCCTATAAACCAAAGCTGTCAACTGGGAACAAAGACCTTCTGTTAGTCCGATCAAACCGTATCATCTCAAGCTGCGACCTACTGCTGAGCGACTTCAACACTGCCACTACCACTACTACAGATAAAGAATTCTTAGTAAGTTTGTAGAGTCTCTCAATAAAGGTCAGAGTCAGTGCGGAACAGTCTTTTTACAGTTTACAAACAAAAATTTCATATACAACTGAAAATAAAAACTTTTGTTGATGTGAGACCATCAGGCCTTACTTGATCTGCGAGATGGGCTGAATGGGGTTGTGTTCCAAGGCCACCAGCAGTCCTCCGGAATCCAGGATAGCATAATGGTGAGGACCTTTGAGCGCTCGTGCCCATGTGTACCCGCCGTCATCAGACACATAAATATCAGGAGACAAGATGGACACGGCGTCCCCCACGCTCCCTGAGGAGACAAGGTTCATTCAAAGGTACGATCTGTATTATTACTCTAAGATTGCAGCATTAAATGTCTACACACACCAAATGTGTTCCCTAGAAAAAAAGACAATATTGCAAACCTTGTAAAAATGTATTTCTATTTTCTATACTATAAATTATAATAATAATACAAAAAGAGTTTGGTACAATATAGTGCAACATAGATGGTTTTCAAAGATCAGAATACACAATAGGTAGTTTGAGAATTGAAATGTATGTGTGTGTACCATGAGCTAGGATGAGACCAACAGCGCTGGGTTCAGTCAATGGCAGCATTGGCACATTGAGCCTCATCGATGTGCTGTAGGAGGCGTGAATATGCAGACTGCACTATAGCAACACACACACACACACACACACACACACACACACACACACACACCCCTTACCATTTCTGCCATGCAATATCACAGTCTAACCTCTGACTGCTGTATAATAACAAATGAGCTGTTCACAGCCCTGATCAGTTTTAAATCAGGGACACGTTGGTGTGTAAATAAGACCGAAACGATGAGCTCACAGAGTGTCCACAGAGGCAACAGTGAACTGCTGATGGCATTTTAAAATGTTGTAACGTCTCTCAAAGTTCTTGCAGTTGCTATAAACAAAGAAACACAGTACCAATGCTGGACAGAGTGTTTGTGTCCTATTATATGTCTGCATAGCTATAAAGAGTCAGTTTTTGCAGGATGCTATGATTTAACACTCAGTGTCTTCCATGTGCCTGCTCCAACTCCTAATCCTAATCTCAGATGTTTTGAGTGCAAGTTAAATTGTGAAATTGTGCGTCTCGGTATGAATAAAATGCTCAGTAACAAACACAGATCTACTATTAGTATTGTTCGGTATTTAGAAGCGTTTCCGTCTCCACGCTATATACCTGGCAGTACACACAGTACCAGTGAAGGAGGCAGGGCATCGGTCCTCAAGAACAAATTTACGATGGTATAAGTCTACTCCAACTGTGTGCCCATGCTTGGTTTTCTATTTATAGTAGGAAAAAAAAAACAAATCTCTCTCCCTTATGTCTGTTTTTTTTTTTACTCAAAACCAGTATCAAAAATACTGAACGGATATAGATAAAAATATAACTATTTGCACAGTACTATATTATAAAGCATTGTATGTTATTGTGCATCAAGCCATACATTTTAGGACATACCCAAAAAAACATTCATTAGATACACACTGCCAGATCTAAGCACAAAACAGATACCAGAAAAGCGAGACTCTTGAAATTAAGTAGCTCAGGCAAAATATGCAAAATGACCCTGCTGTTGGTGCAATTTCTTTAATCTATATCTGTAATGTGTATTCTATAATCTTTTATCTGTAATGTGTATATGTGTGTTTTTGTGTGTGTGTGTGTGTTTAAAACGACTCACTATGTCCGGGTCCTTCGCAGTGGAGTCACACTGTGCGTTCCAGGGCTTCCTCAAAGGCCTCCAATTTCCTCCCTGATTAAACGTTACTACTGTCTGAACAGAACCATCTGACCACAGACCAACACACACACACCTGTTTACATTACACCCCCAGTGTACACACACAAGCACACACCAGTATCTTTTTCAGAGCTCGCAGCAAATAAACCAGCACACCTGATGCAAAACAGACTGACATTAAAATTTAGATAAAATAAACCATGTCTGTTTTGCGTATTAGTTAATTGTGATATTTTATAAATGTTTCCCATTTGAAATAATAATAAATCAATAACATCTAAGTACATGTTATTTTTATTAAATATTATATTCTTTTATCCTAGCGGAGGAGAAAGTTCAATCCAAGTTCAATCCAATCAAGTTCAATGTGTGGGTGTGTGTGTGGGTGTGGGTGTGGAAGCATGTACCGTGAGCCAGCACGCTGGTCATGTAGACGCCCCTAAGTGAGCCGACGACAGTAAAGTCAGTTTCGCCACCTGTGGACGTGTAAAGATGACGCTCGAGGGACTTTGAAAAGACAATGCCTCGATAATCAGACACATAGATTGTGCCCATCCCTGAGTCTGGAGATGATGTGAAAAAAAAAGATACACAATCAACAACCTACTTGGATTCAAATTTACAATTTTGGTGCAGCCAGTTCAATATCCAGGACAGAATACAACACAAGTCTCACTAAACTGAGGACCGTATGCACACACACATGCATGCACACTTACAAAACACTGACCTCCAGGTTCATCCACGTGCATGAACACCATGTCGTTGTTGGCAGACAGTATGGAGTAAAACTGGTCATGTCCCACATCTGGGAGCTGGGCCATATCCCAGTTGTCACCCTGATCCACAGACACATGAATCATGCGCATCGAACTCTGAGAAGGAAAAAGAGAGACAGAAAGACAGACATACAGAGAAAGAAAACAACATAAAATTGTGTTAAGCAGCTAAATGTCTTCACAATTCACATTTTAATTACAGGGAAAATTAAGAGTTACACAGAGTACACAGACAAACAACAAAGGCACACCTATACAGACACAACCAGACACACACAAACAGATATATGAGCGTACCGTGGCAGACATGATGGAAGCAAAGAGAAATCTGCCACCTAAGCCGAAGGAGTAAATCCTTTGCCCTATAGTCTTAAAACTGCGACCGAAATCTGTGGTCTTCCTCAACTCCAGTGTACCCCTTTCACCTTACAGTACAACACACAAAAGCACGCGCACACACACACATAGACACACAGAGATGTATAATAAGCAAGTGTATGTAGACAATTGACATTTTTCTTGGCAATATGAGAACAAGACTCACTACAGGAACCGTTTTGGTTTGTGGTGAAAAACAGCGTGTCAGCAGTCCCCCTAAAACATACACACACACACATACACAGACACTACTTAGCAACCTTTTTATTTATTTATTTATTTACATACCAATGTCTTATATATATGTGTACTTGGATCTACAATGGCAACTTGATAGGTCAATCACTCTTGTCGCCATTAGCCAATCACTTTCAAGCATGTAT
>JAOVVF010000001.1:5270588-5283297 GCA_028565595.1 Duopalatinus emarginatus
TATATAGGTAGATATACTTTACTGATTTGAAAGAATTATTATTATTTGATCATTAATTACTAAATACCAAAAATACAGTATGTTAAAGTTTAGATAGTGCATACTAATTTATTCAGACATATATTTATAATTTTTCTTCTTTAAAAAAAAAAAATATTTTATTATGTTACTGTATTATTTCTTTATCTTCTTGTTTTTATTATTATTAATTTTTATTACACATGATTACAATCCTAGCAAGTGCAAAACTCAATTAAACATACAGTGTCTGGAAGGTAATATTTATTTATAAGAAAAAGGGCAAGACTTGTTTAGATGCAGGATCTGAGGTATATGCTGCCATCAAAGCTAATTTCTGGGCCAATTTTGCACAGATCACTCATCACCTACTTTCGAGGCTTAAACAATCTGATCTCCTGCTTAAACCGGCCATGCAAATCACTATGATGCAAATTTCAGGCATGTTCGTCATATACACCCAGGCGTTCCTCCTTCAGCTTTGCTGGTACTGTTACATGAACCGAATCACAAGTTGTCATTGGCTGAATATATCGGTTCCGTAGACACACTTGAGCAACAGTCAGCATAACACCCTGGAAACCTTAATGACCCCCCCCTCCCCCCCACACACACACAGACATGTACACACCCACTTACACACCCTTTAGTGATATTCTCAGCTCCAGCTGCTCTGCATCGCAGCCTTATATCAGTTACAGTTGTTCATGTTTGAGCACAAGATTAAAGCATGGAGAAGGTTTTCACATACGTGCCCTTTGTTTAAATACAACTACAGCTAAACAAAGAATAGCTGTGTTTACCATGTAAATACATCTCTTTTTTTCCCCTCCTTATGTGTGTGTATCAACTCTAACAGTGAACACATAGTATAAATACTGTAGTGATCTCCTCATCACCAGAAAAAGAACGGATTGAAATCCGAACCACGTCAAAGAAAGGATTTTCTAATTGCAACGTGTGTGCAGCTGTACTCTAGTTCCCCACCACAACGTTTTACACAACCTGCGTGCTGTAAAACAGTAATATTAATTAACAGGTGTCATATTTCGGGCAGTGCTGAAAACCGGCCAAGGACCCTTCTGTAGTATGTGCATGTGTGGAGAAGAAAACCAAGCTGTCTTACACACGTACACATGCTTTTATTCCTCCATCCTCCCCGTGGCCTGCAGCGCAGGAATAAGCATTCTCAGAAAGGAAGTTTCTTTTTTGTTTGCTTAAGGCAGGAGAATAGGAATAAGGTCCTGGGCAGTTTGTATTATGAAGTGGGAGGGGAGTTACCAGGAAATGGGCCGTGTCCTGTTTAACACACACAGCCTTGTGGTGGCTGACTAGTCCACAAGAACAAACAGGTGGCTAGTTTGGTTTGTTTTTTCCGCCTGATCGGAAACTTCTTACAAGAAGTTGAGAAGCATGTGTTAAAAAGTAACTAGGTGGTTAAAGATAAACGACCTACTATGCTGTATATCAGTGTAAGAGATTTAATAAAGTGACTGTTAAGCAATCACTTCATATTGGAGGTGTTCCAGAAATTAAATTAAATAATAATATAATAACATGATTAGCCATAAGATTAAAACCGGTAAAGTGAACAACATTAATTATTTCATTACAGTTGCATCTGTCGAGGTGTCGGATAATTTAGGCAGCAAGTGAAAAGTCAGTTCTCAAAGTTGATGTGTTGAAAGCCGAAAAAATGGGCAAGTGTGAGAATCTGTGTGACTGAGTGACTTTGACAAGAACAAAATTGAGATGTCTAGATGACTGGGTCAAAGCATGCTCCAAAACAGCAGGTATTGTCTGGTATGTCTCAGTATACAATGTTTAATACCTCCCAGGAGTTGTGTAAAGAAGGACAACCTTGGATTCCACAACAACTCTGAAGGTCTTCTGTTGTATCTCGGACCAAGACGTTACCAACAGATCCTTATGTGGATCATATTTGTGGGATTGGAGTAGTCAGTTTAGCCCTCATTCTGCATGCACATCAGTGAGTCTTGGGTGTCTATGAGCCTGTCATTGATTAAATCGTTATTAATAATTAACTAAATAAAAATTAAATCCTTGTCAAAATCACTCGCTTACACTTGCCTATTTCCTGCTTCCAACATATCAACTTCAAAAACGGACTGTTTTCTGCACCTGAGTGTTTTCAATGTTATGGCTGATTGGTTTATATGCCTAGAATGTTAGGAGGAAGATAGATTTCAGTCTGTAAATAAATAAACTATTTAGAAATTAAATCACAGTAGAATAGTAGTGGTAGAATAAAATATAAATAGTAAACATATTAATCATGCACTCAAGAAATATGACTGTCACATGCCTAGTGTGTTATTTAGTTCTTTAAATAACCTGGACACCATCCCACTGTTTTCCCAGTATTGTATTTTGAAATCTGTCTGTAATCTACTTTATGATGTGGCTTGCATTAACACAGAATGATGGTGATATGATCCTGTGATGTATGAAGCGCACTTTAAAAATGTTGCAGTAAAAGAAAGCTGTATCGCAGGAAGGCTATAATCCTTATAATAATAAATGTGATGAATGAGCGAGGAACTGAATGAGAGCTTGTCAGCAGCAAGAATAATTCAATTTGTTCAAAACAAAGCCGGTCTTTAACGCAGCGTGTAGGTGTGCATTCTGGCGTGAACGTGGCACCATGTGCTGGTGGTGGGTGCCAGGACACCACCCGCCAAACACCTGCTGTGGAGAAACAGTGTAGATGAAGTGTTTGTGTTCTGTGGCCTGGTTCTATGGCGTGTACTGTACAGCTGACAATAGCTGCTTCTGGTTTGCTTTGCATGCAGTAAAGGAAAGTAAAAGTGTTGACTAAAACTTCAGTGTGGAAACTGAATCCTGACTCCACGAGAGTGGTTTGTTGGTGCATTCAATGTTTTACCTCACAGCTTGCTTTAAAAGATATATGTTTTCCTGTGCAGACTCTGCTTATGTCACATTGGTCTGTTTGAAACCATTTTAAAGCATGTGGTTGTGATACGACGTTCTGCTTTGAATGGTATATGAAGATCGTACAGGTTCTTGCATACCTACAGGTCATACAAAGCAAAAAGCCTTTATGTAATGTGTACCAGCGTGAACAGCCATTAATTCGAGGTCACACAATTTTCAAACTCGTCTCCATGCAGTAATGGTGCTATTTTATGCTGGGATCAGACTACACAATTATGTTCACTATGTCAGATTAGGCAATAACGGTGTCATAACTGTATCGTGTCTCAGTGTGGAAACTGGCAACACTACACGCTTGACGCAGATCATTCATCGTTCACATTCTTGTGTGGGTTCATAGGTTACAGAAAACCCAAACTCAGAACCAAACAGATGAGTGTTCCATTAACCATAATTTGGAGTCTGGAGTGTGTTGTCCTGTTGGAAGATGCCAAACCCATCAGAATAAATGCAGGACATGAACAGGTGTACCTCATCAGAAAGGAGGCACACATAGAGTTTACCTATCAGAGACATTTGTAGATGCCATGTAAAAAAAAACATACAGTTTTGGAGGCATCACTAATCTAGTGATCATTTTTTTTTAACCTTTTTTTTGGCACATCAGTGTATTTAAGCCATTCAAAGGAAATGGCTTAATTTATAAATACATTTTGCTCTTCAGGAAGAGGTAGTGTTTATTTTGCAGGACTAACACAGGACTTTTTTTATTTTTTATTATAAACTGACCTGTGCTTCACTTGGACAAGGACAGACTCCTTAAACTAACTCCTTACCCCATGACCTCTTTGCACCCACCCCACATTTTGCTCAGCTTTAGTATAGCTACACTGAGGGACACAACAGAAAATGAAGCTTATGAGATGTGAAAGGGAAAGGTGTGAAAAATCTGAAACCCAGACCGCTATGCCAAGCCCCAGTGATATGCTTCGACAGGCCAGCATTTGACGTGACCCTCTCCTGTGGGAAAATGCGGTCGTTCGTGGTAAAGATTAATCTGGCAGCGGAGAGGGGATCTCCGTCCTGTAGGGCTTAATTTTGAAGCATTTTAATGTTTGTGTAATCATTAAACACCGCCAACCATCTTAAGATCTGATTATTGTTGAGAAATTCTGAGGAAAAGATTCACATGCAGATAATGACCAATTAAAACAATTTACTAAACAGCATTTCAGTGGGTTGTG
The DNA here is from genome assembly GCA_028565595.1 of Duopalatinus emarginatus. Lineage (NCBI taxonomy): Eukaryota > Metazoa > Chordata > Actinopteri > Siluriformes > Pimelodidae > Duopalatinus > Duopalatinus emarginatus. The sequence goes on from JAOVVF010000001.1 coordinate 5,274,767, forward strand.
GTGATATGACTGTGTGTATATCATGTCACTGGGTTTGTTTTTTTTGTGCTTCATTCCTCCTGGATAATGTAGCTCATTAAATATGCCACCAAAAATAACCTCTACTGAATGTTTTAGCAAAGAAAAACAACAAGGTTACTGCAAACATCTGTTCGAGGCAATGCCATTTTTTACATGTAAAGCCACCAGAGAGTAAGGACTAGGACATCCATCTGGAGTCGACCAAATAAGATACATACTTAAATGACAATGTCATGACCGGATCCTGTGACAAAAAATAAATCTTTCTGATAGCGGTAGCTGTATTTGTTTTGAGTCCAAGTGCACTATCTATAACTGCTTAATGTACATTAATAAATATGCAGTTCAAATATCCCACTAAGCAGGTCAAAATGTCAAAATAAGCCACTGTGCACCAGATACAAGGCCATTTTTTTGGTATTTGTGTACAAGAGGCCTTCGGTCTCTGCTGACCCCAACCTCCCAGTCTCCCTGTCAGCGAAACAGACACCAAGCTGATGACTCAGGTGGTTCCTAGAACGACCTGCAAACACTTACTTCCTAAGAGACAGGAAGTGGCGGTTACATGGATTTCATGGTGGATGCTGAGTCAGAGAAATACAGCATGTATACCAGAATGAAGGAAGGAGAGGAGACAGATTTTTTTATTAAAGAAATGCAATCAAAAGCATACAGTAAATGTGTACAACATATACTAAAATGTATAATATACATAGTGTTCCAGTATGAAGCCATAAACATTGTATTTGCTGTAGACACAATTTACTACCAGATAAGATTTATTATCATCAGTCATGAAGACTAAATGAAGATTGTTAGGCGTTATAGTGCCACATCAGATCATGTAATAGTGAACGTCCCAGAAATACACACACCGTTATTATTAGTTATATTGATAATATATAGCTCCTTATATTCTCTTATCAGGAACGCTCATCTTTCACTGCTGCATGTTTGTTTTACTCGACCACACCTCTGATTGGTCAAGGGTTAAGAAGAAAAAACAAAAACACTTTTCATCGGTTTCATGCTTTCCCAAGTTTGTAAGCCACAACGCGAACAAAAAATGCTGACGGCTGTTTTCTGCCCACGCTGCTCTTCCTGTAGGATTAGACATAAAATGTACGCTGGCAACTAGGAAGAAAAATGCTGTGTAAAAGCAGCCTTGCTGCACAATCACTCTGAATACATGGAAAGATGTTATACTGCCCTAATATGTGAGGGATAATAATAATGCTCAGTCAGGTGACATGAAGGTCTTGGAAAAGTCAAAACAGTACTATTAGAGGAACAGTTTGGGTTTTGTACTGTCTGAGGTTTGCTTTCATTTGCTGCAATACACGCCTCAGTCTTTATATACCTGCTTTAAATAACAGCAGGCTTATACACTGATTTATACTGTAACACTGCAGGTCTGTGTGACTGCTGAAGAACCAGATGTAGATCAAAGAACTTGTATTGGCCAGTCGACTACATTTGGGATAACATAAAAACGTGATTGCGATGTTAAATTCACGTCAATATCAGAGTCTAATTTTGTGTTTGTGTTGCAGTTCTTCACCATCTTCGCCTTTGCTACCACTGGTGGATATGAGGGCTCTCTGATAATGACTCTCATCTGTCCAGATAAACAGGAACAAAACATTACTGCAAGTTTCGGCTATCCGTTCAGGTAAATGATAATAGTGCAATCCAGCAGACATTTTTTCTCTGCAGCCATTCGACACCGTTCTAGGATGCACTGCTTTCTGCTTTCTTTTTGCTTTCTGTTTCTATAATAACAGCTTACACACACATTTCTATGCTCTTCATTATCTAAACTGAACGAGAAACATGTCATCTAGTTGTTAGGGACATGATGTTTATATATCATCTATGGAAGCAGTCTTTATTGTCAGCGATTACTAACAGTCCAAGGGCTGAACTGTAATAGGAGAATATTTTCTGTTGCAGGCTTTTTCGCTTTGTGGTTGCTTAGTAACACAAAATCTTATTACCTTCAAGCAAAAGAAAAATAATGGAGCTGGTGAAGGAATGACTGTTACTGAACGTAGCTGCTATAATATAAGGGATAACTGGAACTGACTTGCTTTGTGGATGATCCACAGCATTAAACATGACCATAAATGCTTAAAAAGCAGGGCAGGCTGTTTATTAATAAATAAAAAAAATGTGTTGGGAATCTGCTGTAGTAAAAGACGATTTGTTTCCAAAACATCACTTCCTGTCATGTTTTATTCCTCACACAGAATGGTTTGACGGCCACAAAATCACTTCAGTATATCCCTGATTCACTAAATCTTTTGCACCTGTGTTCTTTATACTATATTACTCTACTTTATACAGTGTGTACATGCCCAAAATCAATAAACATCTGTTTTATTCCCTCTTTCTTTTTTAGACTTCAGAATTCGAACTTTAAAATCCCGATCTGCAACTCCACCCGCTTTAATAACACATTCCTGACAGGAGATTATTCGTCCTCTGCTGAGTTCTTTGTCTCCGTGGGCGTCTTTGGCTTCCTGTACTGCACCTTTACCCTCATTCTGTACCTGGGCTACCAGCACATCTACAGAGAAACCACCCGAGGACCCATCGTTGTGAGTGAGGGGAAAAGAGTCTCCAAAAGCACAGCAAAGTGACAAAAATGAATACAATGCCCATTGGATATAGAGGGATGCTGTGCAGAGGATATATATTGCATTATATTACATTTGTTAATTTATCCATAGTAACTACACAGTCGGGTCACAGCGGAATAAATTACTACTAGATTGTTTATATTTTGGGGAAATGGGACAAAATACATTTGTTCGAAAGCTGCACAAAATGCTTCAAACAAAAATTAAAACCACCAAGCCATTGACAGGTCAAGTAAATGACACTGAATATCTCATTACAGTTGGTGTATTGGGTGCAGGAAAAATGGGCAAGTGTGAGGATCTGAGTGACTTTGACGTAAATCAAATTGTCACGTCCAAGGCCAGAACATATCCAAAAGGTCTTGTGGGGTGTTCATATTATGCAGCGGTTAGTACCTACTAAAAGTGGTTCAAGAAAGGATCACTGGTGAATTGGTAACAGGATCAAGGGCACCCAAGAGTCACTGATGTGCTTGTGGCGTGAAGGACTGTCTAGACAGTCTGATCTGATCCCACAGAAGATCCACAGGACAATCTGTTCCTAACGTCTTGGTGCCAGATACCAAAGAACACCTTCAGAGATCTTGTGGAGTTAATACCTTAGTGGGTCAGAGCTCCACTGGCAGCAGTTTAGGCAAGCAGCATAAAGTTTAGACGTAACGGTTGATAAGTGTATACTTAATTGAAGAGGGGAAAAAATCACCACCTTTCCAATTTAAGCCACACCCACTGGTTGTTTAATCCAAATAAAGATCAAGGTGTTTCACAGTAGGGATCTGCACATATACAAGAAGTCATGTGTATAAAAACATGCAAATGTTTTTAGTCACTAATCCCACCTGCACTGTTGCTGTGTTTGTTTCCCTCCAGGATCTGATTCTGACTGGGATCTTTGCGTTCCTGTGGCTCGTCTCGTCATCCGCATGGGGAAAAGGACTGAATGATGTAAAAGGCGCCACCAGCTTAGAACTACTGGTCACCTACTGTGAACCAAAGTGTCTGCCCAAGCTCGTCCCGGCCATGGGACGCCTTAATTCCTCTGTGGTGAGACACTAAATATATACGTAAGTATAATAGGCAGCTGTGTGAGTTTATAAGACAGTGAAAATTTATGTTTGTTTTCTCAGGTCTTCGGCTTTCTCAATCTGATCCTGTGGGCGGGAAACTGTTGGTTCATCTTTAAGGAGACTCCGTTCCACAAGCCTGCTCAGCCATCCTCTGACATGGCCCAGGGAGGTAGCTCCTAATCAGATAAGGCAGATTTCTCCCACTCAAGCCAATCAGAAATTAGAGAATGCCACTGCTGGGTCACACAGACTCGTTCTAAAGTAAAGTAAAGTTTGATATAAGAAGGTTTCGGCTTACAGCTGGTCCGGTCCGGCTGTGTTTTCACTGTGCAGAATGTTCACTCTGGCTGTTCGGCTTGTTTGGGTTTAAGCAGAAAGCATCCATCTCGGTTGTGTTTCCTGGTGCAGGTGTTATGTAGGTCCCATAAAAATAGTTCTTGCATCGTTATGAATCGTTTGTCGTTCACTGTGTATACAGTTGAGTGTAGATTGTTTTCTTGTCTACCAGCACTAAAACAGAAACGTTCCTTTATCAGCAGACATAATAACCAATGTTCAGAATGTTAGAATTTAGATATAGGGATAAAAGCTAAATTATCCAATCCAAAGTTAGTATCCCCCTTTTAGTGATTATAAATATGATATACTCCTTTAACTCCTTTAACAAGCACCTTTTTGTTCTTTCGGGTTATATCCTGTGGTGTTAACATTTAGCCACAGGATTTACAAGATTTACAGCTTTTCTTATTTCTTGTTACAGTGATACAGGAGACACTAGAAAACATTTTTGTGCACAGACTTATTTGCTTACCCTGACGTTCTCTCTGGTGTAATCAGGGTTGTTGTTATTTTTGTTTGTTGTTTCTCAGGATTTTTATATTAGCAATGTTGGTATCTCTGTATATCCATTCAACACTTGGAAATTTGCTTTTCTTGTCAAAATCACTTTTAATTACAGCGATTAAATCTAGGGTCTAGAAACTAATGTTTGATTTGTGCCATTGTCAGCCACATTAGAGTACACGTCTAGAAGCTATTTTCAAAAATGATGGGGGGGGGGGGGGGGTTACAAACTTTCACACTCAACTGTATATGCACCTATAAGACACTGATGAACTGTGTGTTTCTTGTATAAATATGTTTTTTGTTTCATATTTTACATGAAATTCGCTCTCCTTGTACCAGTCACTAGCTTTATACAAGACTAATACGTGCCTTCCGTACACACGTGCAGTCTGACTGGGTCTGATAGACCCAGTTTAACCAATGCAAAGCATAAAGATGTTTCAGACTATTTATATCGACAAAGTGCCTAAAAAAAAACCGCATCCGTTATCTCATTGAGACTTTGATAATAACCCCTTTACATGAGAAGACTAGAGATGACCCTCGCACTAACTCCAGATGTTAACACACCTTCCCGGTTCATTTAAACTGTATGCATTTGACTGTGTGACATCTGGAGATAAATTACCTGCCTTCAGCCAAATGATTGTTCTGAATAATAAAAAAAAAAACAGAACCATTAAACACTAATTTCCTTTTTTTGTATGTATATGTTCCTGTTTATTCAAATCAGAAATGTGCTTAGAGGTTTTTCTGTGAAATTACACCAAGCAGTTGTCTTTCTCATGGTGTCAACATGCACATTTCGTACAAGTAATTTTTTTATTGAGCAAAAATTTCACTAAAGTGTCAGACAAAATATTCAGTTTGATTAAGCTGTGTGTTATTCGAGAGTAGGTACACACCCACTCTGCAACAACATCCTTTAAAGCAGCCTGTGATGTTGCATTAGACCTGATTTCTAGCATATGTTTCAGTTTTATAAAATTAGTCTCAGAAAAAGACACATAAACGTCTTTGTATAAATTGGTCTAAAGTAAGGAGCCTAGAAAATGTCTGAATAAAACAGGGGTAGTAATGACCATTTAATAATAATGTTATGTTTTGTGTTATTGATTTACTAACACATGCCTTATTTAAGAGTACTTATATCATCTATATGATGACAATTTACACTTGGCCCGAGTTGTTATAATCCAGTCAATGGAGAATAACATGATCACCCATCACATTGCCATTTCTGCTTATTTTCTTCAGTGTTTGTCTTTTTTATGATCATTATTATTATTGATGATTCAGCGGCTTTGGGCTGTTAATTTCTATCTTCGCTCCTGCACTACAAAACCCTTAAATTCACTGTGCCTTAATCTCTAATTTTCGCTTTTTTTAAAATAATAATAATATAGTATTTCACAGTATATTTCTAATTGAGTTTTGTTCTTAAAGTTCACAAACATGTCAACATGAAGCAAGACAGAGGAAACATCTGTCTCTGCATTATTTAAGGGAGCACAGGTGCCTGTTTTTGTGTTGCCTTGGTTCTCAGGTGTTTTAATAATACCTGGATACACTTTAGGTTAAACGTTGTCTTTTTTCTAACAGGATGGTGAAATACATTGTTCCTACACTGTATGTTCTATAAGAAAAAATCACAATAGTTTGCGTTTTGCAGGTTTTTTTGTTTTTGTTTTTTTTTTGGTTTTTTTGCATTTTCTGTGTTGTAAAGTATTAAATGAAGAGAGCTTCATGGGTTCTGTGTCTGTCTTTTTGTGTTCTGTTGAACAGAGAAACTACTGTGTGTGTTTCTTAACCACTAGATGGTGGTACAGTCCATCTGATTAAAGCGTTCTAATCATTTTGTAACAGGGGTGTAGTAACAATACATTCTGGTCATGATTTGATTCAATTGTCACTTCTTATGTTTTAACCAAATTTAAATAAAAAAATGTCTATATAAAACTAACTAAATAAAAATCTGGTAGAAATTTAGGATTGTAGGCAAAGGGTACTACAGGTTCAGCATATCTTACAAACATATGGAAAAACTGAAACAAGCTCAAACATGTTTTAGCTGAAAATAGAGCTCCAAAATCAGCTAAAATGGCCAACCTCCGCTGCATCTTTCTAAGTCACTATGGATTGCATCGCTGTGGAGCTGGTGTCATCCGAAATCTATACACTTATAACAGTTTAATGTATATAAAAATTGTATAATGTAAAATTCAGTGCAATCTGACAGCATCAGTCACTATTTCCAGGCACAGACGCTTCACAAAAGAATCATCGGGGTGCTTGCTCAATATTTCTATACAGTGTTCCTTACACATTATGAACTGCACAGTTAAGTAGTGCAGGAATCATGATTATAAATACATGTTAATATCCTCACAAATTCCATATCATAATTTCAGAGCTGTGTGATTAAATATGAGGTCATTATTTCTCGATTGATTGATTGACTGGTGCGCTGTTCCTTATAGTACTTCATCAAATCAGGTTATGTCTTGAATAATCGGATATATTTGGACTAAAAGGGGAAAAATACCTGTTTTTGACCCAATAGATTCAGCATGTGGGGGCTTCGGACAGTCTACTTTAATCTTTGACATCTCTCCACTATTCACACTGAGAGGCAACTGCGAAAAAAACACAAACAAAAATGCCACAAAACAACTCTGGGCCTTTAATCTGACAGTGGACTATTTTTTTTTTGACCACTGTGCAGTGGTATTGACCTCCACTCATATACACATTAGGGGGCAGTGAGCAGCCTCTATCTGCAGTGCATCTCAGGGAGCAGTTGGGAATTAGATGCCTTACTCAAGGGCACTTCAGTCTTGTCAGATCCTGGGGTCAAACCGGGTACCTTTTGGTCCCAATGCTGGTTCCTGATAAAAACAACGCACTGCTGTCTAGTAAATAATAAATAAAACGTGTGACTAATTACTACTGCTTTTCACATTCTATCAGAAAGACTATTCCATACACATAGAAGTGTTATAAATGTGTAATTAACCATATATTATAACACAGTCTCCACTGGACATGTGGGGTTTGAATTCACAGCTCCTTTGAACCATATGAGAGCTGACTAACACCACTATAACTGTATTAGGGTCACTGTACAAAAAAACCCTTATATTTCGTGAATAAACTGGAAATATCAGATTGTTTAACTGTTTTTAGAAGTGGCCCTAACACACACCACTGCTCTCACTCTTCTTCCGCGTCTGATTTCATTAGTTAGTTTTCTATTGAAGATAAACACACCGCTGTGGTGTATGTTACTGCCACCTAGTGGTCTGTAGTAACCATCGCGACCCGATCTGTACCGCGCATGCGCTAACGGTTTAAGGCGCGATTTAATTCGTGGCGCATGCGCAAACGACATTACGGGTTACAAGCAGCCACGTTTGTTTGTATTTGTTTATTCGTTTTGTAGAATAATGACACAACAAGCTACACTATGGTTAATTACATAGAACTGTACACACATATACAATCTTTATGCAGTCAATGACCCTTTATCTATTTATAAAATATCCACAGAGCCCATCAGTCCAGATGTGTTTTGATGAACTAGTCACATATTAGACTCAATATTTAAATGTACAGAATAATATGCTGGTTTTTTACTTTATAATTTATAATTCCTAAACTTTCCACTGACCAAACATATCCAAACTGACATTGTTTATAGGTTGTTTGTTTTTCATTTACCGAGGTTGCGATTAAATTCATTCAAAGGTGATAAAAATGCAGTTATAAATTAATTTTACAAAAATTCATCACTGTCCCCTGGGGGCCGCCTGAGCTCCCACTGAGAACCACTAACAGAATAAACAGATAATAGACGAATATACAGCTGTCATTTACGACATTTGGCAGACGCTCTTATCCAGAGTGACTTACAAGGTTACTGGTATTACAGGTAGGCCAATGTAGTGTTAGGAGT
>JAOVVF010000001.1:5318431-5337351 GCA_028565595.1 Duopalatinus emarginatus
AACTTTTGATCTGTGATTTGTGTTCTATTCTGAATAAAATATTGACATTTGCCATCTCCACATCATTGCATTCAGTTCTTATTCACAATTTGTTTAGTGTCCCAACTTTTTTGGAATCCGGTTTGTATATTTAACTGCATGAGTTAGACAGGGAAAGCACTGGTCAGCCATAACATTAAAACCCACTGACAGGTGAAATGAATAACACAAATGATCTAATTACAATGAAACCTGTCAAGAGGTGAGATAAATCTGGCAGCAAATGAACAGTACTTTGTTGAAGTTCATGTGTTGAAAGCAAGAAAAATAGGCAAGTGTAAGGATCAAGGGCCAATGTTTGGCCGAGTGGTCACATCATCTCCAAAACAGCAGACATTGTGGGGGGTGTCCCAGTATACAGTAAAATCACTGTACAGCTACCAAAACTGGTCTAAGAAAGGACCACCGGTGAACCAGAGACTGCACTGATGTGCAGAGGGTTAGCTTGTCTGGTCTGATCCAGAGCTGCCAACCTTGAAAGAATGTTATGCGAACAATCACAAAACAGTCCAAACCACAAACCACCCCTACAATTACAGTTTTGTAATTGTAAGAATACAGGGAAACGTGAGGTTACCATTACAACACACATATTGACTAGATGAACCTTGGGGTAATACTGACCCCAGAAATTTAAACCTCCAGAAAACAATTATAATTAAAATTGTTACCCAAGTTTATGTCACATACTATTTGTTAACTTCTTAAATAGCCTTTAACCCCACCAAACCGTCCACCCTCAGACACACACTACCCCTGGGAGAAAACATTGAATGTGTTTGGAGACTGGTGGCTGGAAATATTGCCCTTCAGTGTCAGCAGCCCAAAGTCTTGCTGTTGCTTCGCCTTTTGACTTGTACACTCCTACCAAAATGAGACACCCAATGTAAGCCTGCATGTGGGTCACATCTATGACTTTTTTTTTTTTAAGTGCCTACATTGTCATTCAAGTGTCATACACGTGCCTCCTCTCTAAATTTGCCATCTTAGGTAAATCCTTTTCAACTGATGGTGTTATGAAAAGCTCAAATGCTGCTTTTACGTATTAGACAGTTCCTGAGAGTGTATCTGGTGGGGCCTGAAACCATTTTGATGATTTAAGCAGCACCAAGTCTACCATGTTGATCAAGTGGGGAGACGGACCATAATAACTTTCCATTTTTGGAAAGTAGTGTATTTGCTGGTGGTTGAGAGACAAAATTATGGTCATCACCGAGGGTCTCATTATCATCAGAGGAGGATGCCTTATAATCAGGGTCCTCCTCAACATCATCCACTGTCTCTGACCATGAAAGTTACATTTATGAGAGCTTTGACACATCCTCATTGATGGAAAACCTTTTCTAAGAAGTTATTTTCATTTGAAAAAGAGCAGAAAGAGCGGGCACACAGGGCACCAAGAAAAACTCAACAGATTTGGTTATATTAAATCAGGGCTCTAAAGACCTAGAGCCCTTAAGTCAGCTAAAACAGCCTGGGGTCAAATTGACCCCAAAAAGCACCAGTACATACAAGAAAAAATGAAAAAAATGCCCAATTATCTGCATTAAATTAGGAAAAGTCATAAAATATGAAAGGAAAAATTGTCAGTCATTTATTTAAAGACGTCAAACATTGAACGGGATCAAACTGACCCCAAAGATAATAGGAGGGTTAACAACACCGTTGGGTTAATATTGGGCTAACTCAACATCTTAGTTTTACCTTTTCAATGTTATCGGCTCAACAGGTGAAAAGGGATCGGATATCTGATTACTCAGCTTGTTATGGCTACTGCGCCTGCGCACAACTCCACAGCGATGGGGGTGCCCGTTACACAAGATGAGTACATGTTGGCAAGTCTGCTGATCCCAAGTCTTGATGTCAGATACCACAAAACACCTTTAGAAGTCTTGTGGAGTCCATGCCACATGAGTCAGAGCTGTTATAGCAGGTGGTTTTAATGTTATGACTGATTGATGTATATTAAATATCTATGACTGTGACTTTATCCACTAATAAAAGTCTCAGTAACTTTGAACCTGCTTAAAGTAAAGAGTGTGCATTTAGGTTTTATTAATAATCTATATATATATTGAAATATATCTTCCATAATAGCTACTAAACTGTGAGACAGTCCTGCAGTGCAAGTTACGAAACTGCACACAGGACTCTACTGTTAGCATTATTTTACATTTCCGTGAGGCTCAGTAAACTCACCTATCAAACACAAAGCGCATGAGCTGAAGGTTGAGAGTCCGTGGCAGGCTGTGGAGCTTTATCCGACGTGTGGCACACTGTTTGCTCTGACAGTTCTCACAGAAGTAGCGGTTATCCCCGTCTAATTTCTCCTCCTGAACAACAACACAGAGACAACAAAGACATGCCAGTCTCATATCACATCACAGCATCTCAACATTTTCAATAAACCCCTACATTACTGTTATTAAACGTTATCACAATTCCAGTGGTAGCATGTCATATACAAATATTATGGATGTATCCCTTAATATTAACATCCTCTGACTACTTTTAAAATATTTCATCTTGTGTATAAGGCACCGTGTTATTTAAAAGCTTACCTTGAGGAATTCTGTGACGCACTCCGTCAAATTTTTGTGCCCTTGTATATTGAGCTCCAGCTCGTAAAACCGAGAAGGTAAAGCAGACGATCGTCCGCACTGGTTACACCTGTCTCAAGAACGTAAATCAAACATCATCATCATGCGTGAATAAGAATGTAATAAAGTGTAATAACGATGATATTATAATATCTTCTTTATTAGAAGATGATCTTCTTTATTAAAGCATTTCTTTATCTGGTCAGATAAATAAAAATCACAGTGACAAACTAATCCTGCTCTTATACACAAGTAAAGTCAATCAGACAGACACATACAGCACAATTTAATCACGCTTCATGAGTTAAAAAAAAAAGAGGGCTATAAAAGTTCAAGCAGGCACCACAACTAATATTAAAACACATAAACTCAGACATTTGACTTTATAAAACCCACCAATAAAGAATTCTTTACACCAGGGATCCCCTGTGTCTGAAATTCTTTCCAAGTAAAGAAAATCCTATGGTTTCTACCATTATTTGCATGCAACTCCTACAGTATACAGTGGTTAGCACCTAGTAAGAAAGGACAGTACAATGGTGTCCAGGTCATGGGCACCCAAGTCTCACTGCAGTACTTGAAGTGGCGAAGGTTAGCCCAACTTGTCTGACCCCACAGAAGGATCTGTAGCTAATATATTGTGTCCATGTCTCAATGGGTCACAGCTGTTCTGGTAGGTGGGTTTTAATGTTATGGTTGGTCAGTGTATGTTCTACTCCGTGTTGTGAATAAAAATGTTAAGAAGCTTACACAGTAACATAAGAAAACTGTCCACAGAACTGCTGCTGAATCACGTTTTGGAGGTTTGGATCCTTCTGCTTGGACAGAGTGTCTTCCAAGAGTGAAAGAAAGAGTTTGGAAAACTCCTGTGCATCCTGAAATGGCAAAAGAATGGCCTGTTGTTAATCAGGAAAACAGGATTCAAACAATAAGAATGACAGAAAAGCACAGCTCAGGTCTGGAATTAAGAAGCCTAATAATCTGAGTTGCATTTAATACGCTGGTAAAACCTAATTACACAACTTGTCATTTCAAAATGGAGATGATTAGGTTTACCTGCTGTTGCCCTGTATCGAGTCCTAGTGCTTTTACCAAACCCGAGGGGTCAATGTACCTCCTGTTGCTGTTTTGCAGCAATGCGAACAGGTACTGCAGGTGTTCACATATAGTTTTCGGCTCATAATCTGGGGGTCAAGTTAAAATGAGTCTCAGCACAGTTTAAAAAATGCAAAAAATATTATTTAAGTTGCTGTTTATTCCATAAATGTCTACAGACAGAACACAGTAGGAGTGTCCACAATGCATTATTTATAACAGTACACTGTTATATATAATCAGTAATAACCACAGCCCCCTTAATGCTTCATGGACTATTGGAGGTCCCCAGAACCTACTTTGGGAACCACTTCTCATTATTTATACTTGCATATTTAAAGTACATGCTTTTCTATTAACAGTTGTGAGTTGCAGACCCATACAAAGTGCACAGGTGATGAAATCTGGTTTACCTGACTCTGTGTTGTGCACCTCAGCTCGGGAGTTGTGACACTGGTAAAGCATCTGGCGCAGCTCGAGGTTGTGGAACCACACCTGGAGGAAAGTGTTCACATAACACGTGGCACCAAGATTGGTCAGGCCCACAAATGTGTTCTGCAAAAAGAGAGGACAAATTTATTAGAAGGCATCATTAACAATATAATAATAACACTATATTACCCTACAAAGTTTTTGGACTGTGTATGCATGTTAAAGATGAAACTAAGACTTCTTTATCATTCTTATGGACTCTGAAGAAAGGTTCCAAATAGCCTTGATCATCATTAGCTTCTTATTTATGGTTTTTCCAACACAATTGTACCATTTGATTACTACTTGTATTTTTCAATTTACATATTAAATAAAAAAAGTTCTGTTGTAAACACTGTAGGAAAACGCAAACCACAGTTTCACAGTACTGTGAGTCCCAACACGTAACATGTATCCTACCTTATCTCTTCTCTCAGAGTTTGGGTCATCAATGTTATGGAAGGTGTTTTCATCAATTTCTCCCAGCCATGATTGTTCCCCAATTCCGACTAGACAATTTGGATTCCCTTTGCAGTTCCTCCTGGGAGACGTGACAGGAAGAGTTAACATTTAGCACCTTTCAAAACAGGCAGACGTGATGCAAAACCAGATGGGATCACGTGACAAACAGGCAAAATAACAGCAACAGTAAAAGAAATAGTGATAACTATGATGTGGACATCTGAATTTAGAAATCTGTCCAATAGTCTGTGACTGCACAGATTTCTAAACCTAGACCTGCTACAGATCAAAGGAGGAAACAGACTGATGTAACACAGACCACAACATACCAAGGCAAAAGTTTTGGGAAAAAAAACACATTTCTTGTCATTAGACAGAGTACCAGCAAAGCGGAATGTCCTCTGTCCTGGACACTTAAATCACACTGGATCGAGCCTGAATCGAATGGGTACTGAACCGAATCGTATCAGATCAGTAGTGAACTAAACTGTATCGTTTTTGTATCGTATCGTTTGAAAGAGGGAGATTCACGCCCCTTTTGGATCGGGGTGAATAAAAGTATCATTATAGAAATTAAAATAAATAAATAAATAACAATCTGAAAGTGCAGCACCTGCATGTCCCCCTCTTACACGCCGGTACGGCGATACGGTACGCCAGCTCGATGTGCTCCTGCGTAATGTCCTCTGGTTTCACTGTGTCGACCCATCGCCAAGCGGCTTTCTCCAGCTGCAGACGAGGGGCCATTCTGCAAAAAAACGCAGCAGGGCAAAAGAAGCCCGGGGCAGTTACGCAAAGAAAGCTATAAAGAAGCCACCCAGTAGACCACAAAGTGAAAGCTCGGGTGCATTAGCCGGCTCTTAGTTTGCATGCTTTAGGTAAATTGTGTTAGCTTAGCTAGCTAATGCAGAATGTCGCAGCAGTTTCTGTGTTTTTGACTGAAACGCGTTTCCAGTATTATAGTTAAAACCTATCCGACTAGACAGCGAGTTAACCGACCTTAATGCGTCAACTTTAATTTATATATATATATGTCATTTTTGCTGATTAGCTTAGCATTAGCACCTACAGCTAAGGCTATTTCGGCGTTGTTATTATTATTACTATTGCGCTACGCAGATAGCAAAACTAGCCAGCTAGCGAAAAGGCTAACCTAGATACGTTAGCAAAACATTATTCAAAAAAAATGTGCGCGCGAACCTGCTGCTTGTATTCACCAGAAAAATCTGATGAGTAGAGATGCTTTGAAAATTAATTTTTTCACATTTTATTCTGTTTGTATATTTGTATTTAGCGCCCTTGTCTCTGTTTTTAAATAAATATTTTTCCTTCCTATGTTTCAAACTTGTTTCAGGCGTACGTACTTACGTAGGACGTCGCGCTGCGTCTGACGTCAGGTGCGCCTGGCCGCGCAGTTCGGTCGTCGCGCGCTTATTTACTGCGCATGCGCGCCTTGTCCACTAAGCTGTACTTGGTCTTGTTTTTAGTGGAATGTGGTAAATCGATGAAGACCACTGTTAAAACTGTATATTACTGTTCAGAAGTAAATCACTTACCATGTAACTGCTCTGAAATACTAATTCAAAGCCCTTTACAATGCAAAATGTGTCGGCTCTAAGTGAAAAGGAAGTGCTATTGGATCTCCATTGTGATGTGAAACACATGTAGACATGCCCAGATCTGTGGGTAGCCTCTATCCACAGCACCTGGAGAACAGTTGGGGGGTTAGATGCCTTGCTCAAAGGCACTTTAGTTGAGTCTTGTTGATTGTAGGGCTCAAACCTGGAATCTTCCAGTCACAAGGCAGGTTCTTTAACCACAAGCCTACAGTTGCCCCAGTAACATTAGGTTGTGAGGTTAATACATCACTGTCATCAAAGCACTGGTGTTTCTATACACCACAGTGCCACGGCTATGTTGGAAAACATACCAACACCCAAATCATATCTGCTGGATGTGGTTCTCTGATGGTCTCTTTCCACTCCAGCCTGCCGTAATGGAGCACTTATCGTTGCTGTGTGCTGAGCTGTGCTCCCTGTTAGCCCATGGCCTGTTTTTGGCTCTAATTCTGTTATCAAGTTTGCAGATGATACCACAGTGACTGGCCTAATCAAAGGCAACAATGAGACAGCCTACAGGGATGAGGTGTAGCTTGGGGTATTCCTAAATGCTTGGTGTGAGGAAAACACAGAAAACCAACAAGATCGTCATGTACTTCAGGGTTCAAGCGCGCACCCCCATTTACATCAACAAAGCTGTAGTCGAGCCTGGCTACAAATTCCTTTCCGATGATCTTTCCAATTCCCTTAACTCCTCAATCGAAGTCAAAAGGGCACAACAGCGTCTTTACTTTCTCTGGCGACTTAAAATATCCTAGGATACTGGTGGATGTTTACCTCTGTATGACTCAGAGCATACTCACTAACTGAATCTCAGTGTGTTATGGCAACTGCTCTGCATCCGATCAGAAAACACTTCAGCAGGTGGTGAAAACTGCCCAATGCATCACTGGCACCCAGTTACCCACAATCGAGAGTATTTTCCATAAACACTGCCTAGGCAGGGTGAGAAAAATCGTCAAAGGCATTTCTCACCCTAACCATGAACTTTTCAACCTACTTCCATCTAGTAGACGTTACATGAGCCAATGATCCCACACCGGCAGGCTCAGGAAGACCTTCTTCCCTGAGCCTAAAACAATGCTAAACTCCACTTTAAACGTCATTGTAAACTGTCATTACTCAATCATTGCTCTCAAATCATTGATGTGGACTATATGGTTATAAATGTTGGACTCATTGTTCATTTTACAATTTTTGCACTGTTTGGTATATTTTATATTTATTGTTCAGACTTGTACTTTGCACAGACCAACTACTGCATTATTTGTTTTTCAATGCAAATATTTTACTGTGCATACTGTATATACACAACCCATTATACACAAGTCTCTTCGCACACATTTATACATGCACTTTACTGTAATATTATAAATAATACTATATCTTGGACTTCTAGCACTAAATGCAGTTCATAGGCTTTGTACCTGTACTCTGCACAATGACAGTAAAGATATCTAATCTAATCTAATAACAGCTTTGACATGGAAGTCAGTGAAAGCTGTTTGACTTCTAAAAAGAAAGAAAAACGGAAAAAAAGGAAATCAAGACAAAATGAGACTTTATGTAGAGTATAAATGTATACCTGTATATAACCTCTTTTTTAAAATAAAGGCTAATTCAGATTTAGGAGTCTTTTTTTGTGATTGGAATCAGTACATTTTAACAATGAACAATTAAGTGAGGGCAGTTTTGTGAAATCTGATGTTTAACACTAATGCCTGGACAATAATGCCATCAGAATTATAGGAGTGAAGATTTAAAAGAGTGATGAAGTCGAGTTTGCTGTGACAGGGGTGCACAATTTGGCTTATTTCCAAAAAAGTTTCATTTGAGCTTTTTTTTATAGTGTCTCTTATTACACCTCTAAACCTGGGTTATGAGGCATCACAGGAGGGTCTGGGTGTCACTGGAGGGTCATGCTTTCGAGTGCCAAGTTTAAGCACAAACAAACAGGCCTCCTCTTCACCAGGCATTCGGTTTTACAGGGCAAGAGAGTAAAGCCAGGAATGTTTAATACAGGGTTACTGCTGACAGTCAAGTTTTTAGATGGGAAACACACTGCTTGTAATCACATTTTTACACACCTTCGCCTGTACATTCTGTACATTTAGTCCAAACCGTGTCCTTTCCTTAATAATGCTAACAAATCATTTGTAGGGTTAAAAATCTCATGAACTGGTCGATTATTTTTCCTTATTCATTTGAAGTTTTCTGATTCAGAAGCAGTTTTGTAATGCACAGGATTGCAGATATAAATGACTGATTTATATTATGTGTTTAGCTTTTTGTTTCCATAGTTAGAATGTAAACGCAGATTCTTCAATAAGTCTACAAAAATGACTGCATAAAAAGCAGGTAGTTGTTTAACAAAAACAATATAATTGGTGGCAGAGGTGGACAGAGTAGCCAGATTATATGGTATTATGTATATTATTATATGGTAAAATAATCAGATGGATGCTCAATAATAGTTCTGTGTGTGAAATTGTAATAAAAAATAAGATGACAACATGATTATTGTTTGATATTATGCAGGATAAACCTGGATTATTATATTCAAGGTTAATAGATAAAACAGCTCTTCTATAGGAGTCTTTACTGTTTCAGTGCAGTGTGATGAAATCTACAGTTATTGATCATTTTTAATTGATTTGTATAAAGAAAACTCAGTCTAGCCTGCTCTGACATGCACTGACATAGCAACAGCCCAAATTCTGCAGACAACCACTTTCTTGTGAACTCTTTCTAGGGGTCATCAGGTAGGCATCTACCTTCATTTGTGTTTAGTACGTAACAGTGTACTACGTTCATATTTTGTGTACTTGCCTATCAAACTCATATTATTAAGATTAGTTCATAATATATGCTGTATAGTATTAGTGTGTAGTACACATTTGGGATGCAGCCTAACATTGTAAATCAGACTCTCCGACCAGGTGAATCAGTGGCCAGTGAAGCTGCTGATTAAAGCAGATGTATACTTGAAGACACCTTAATGAAGACACCTTAATGAAGACACCTTAATGAAGACACCTTAATGAAGACACCTTAATGAAGGCTGAAAGAAGTCGAATGTAGAATGTAGCTCAATGTAACAAAGTAAAAGTGGCATTCAAGTAATAGTTTTCAGCTAGTTATCAAATGTCATAGATTTAGTGGTCAAATAACGAAAAAAAAGTGTTTAAAAATGTGCTATTTGACAAAAAGGCTATACTTTTTTTTAAAAAAAAGTTATACTTTAACCTCTAACAAGGACTTTTATTATTTTTATTTTAAATTACTGCGACTGGGAAGTATTTATAATCATGTCCTTTTTGGACTTTTAAAAATTTTACTTTTATAAATATCAGTTTTAAAACTTTAATAATTAGGAAAAAGGCATATTAGTTTATGATAATAATTTATTTAACCAATATGCATATTTCTACATTTATTTTCTTTTAGTTTATAGCTGTAAATGTAAACTTTGATGAGACTCTTTTGCCTTTACTGATATAAGTTTTCAGTTCTTATACCTGCATGTCCACATGCCTGCAATGTTGCAATGTTTTGAGGGACCCCTGAAGAAGCTTTTCCTGGACTATATTTGTCTAATTTTTAATAACAGATTGATTTGTTTTAAAAAAAAAACAGCACCATGAAGAATAGTCTAGTTCATTTTATACATGTTTGTTGCCTGCTATTACATTTTGTTCCCAAATAAGCCAATGAAAGGAATTTTGTCTTAGCAATTTTTTTTTTTTGTACTTTCCTGATTTTTTTTTAGATTTTATTCTAGTACATTTGTTTGGGTTTTAGAATGTTTTGGAACATTTTCCAGAAAATAAGTTAAGTAATGAATAATCAGTAATGGATTACTGTATTTTTCTTCCCCAACACTGGTGTAGGTCAGTTCCTCTACACAGCAGTCAAAAGAGCAGTTTCACTTTCACTTATTGAGTCTAGTCAAGTGGGTGTTTAATGTTATATCTCTATATAGGTTGTATACACTGGACATTGTTTATCCAAGGGCATGGTGCAACTCATAATAATATAAAACAAAATAGTATATAAATAAATAACTACTAGCTAGTGTAGCAGCCGTACTGGAAACAATGATGCTATATATGTGAATCATTAAAAAGTGTGTGATGCAGGTTTGTGTCGGAGTATTGAACAATACTGATTTAAGTGTTTATGTAATCTATGTTAGTGTTATGACGCAACAAGGTGTTGAGTAATCAGGGAAGAAACGAGAGTCTGGTGGTGGGGACCTGGATCCCCCAGTACCCTCTGCCAGATGGGAGGAGGGTAAGTCTATAAGAGGGGTAGGAAGGGTTGTCTACTTTGCTGGTGGTTTATTGTACAAGGCGAGGTGATCATGTTGGGTAGAAGGACCTAGATGATCTTTTCACAATCCGCTGTAGGGTCTTAGGGTCAGAGACTGTGAATGGGACACAGTGAGACAGCTGGTCTGTTGTGTTTTATCCTTTACATAAAATATCAGAGACGACTAGGTGGGTGACCCTTAATTGGATTGAAGGGGCGTTTCTAATTTGCATTTTTATACAATATAGTGTTGTATAGTGTACATCTGCGTCTCTGCCATTCTTTTACACAGATCTGACGTGTCAAACAATTTACTATGCAACAGCATATCTAGGACATTCTCCACTGAGAATGATGATGATGACGATGGTGGTGGTGAATACGATGGAGCCCCTCCTTGTAAGCGCGTGGTCTCTTTTTTAAACTTCTTTACCATGGAAACGGCGCAGACACGTGGACGTCACGAAGACGCATCATAAGTGTCGATAATGAGGCAGGATCCGCTCCTGAGACTCACGCTCATTCAGACGTTATAACAGGCGCTTATAACAGCCCGTACGGCCGCGTCGCGCATCATGGGGATCACGTTTAGGTCGTCCACGTGTTAAAATGACGGATCTTTAACATTTGGGAAACGTGTGGGGAGGAAATTAAACACACTCGAGACTTGTGACTCCTCATGGCCAGACTTCAGTGTACATGGTTTGTTCTTCTGAGTGTACTGACTCTGCAGACGGCTGCCATCGAGACAGGTACGTTTCATTTAATTACACCTGAATACAAACAGTTTAGTTTACAACTTGTATATCTTCTCACACCTGAAACAAGGTGATAATGTGAGTTGTTTATTTTCCTTACTGAAATGATTTTTCTATGTACGAAATAAAACTCTGAAAATCTTTGCTTGGCTTATAGCAAATAGAAATCATTAGAAAATAAAAACCAGTCTCTCATTAGTTCACCACATTCAGCTATGACCAAGTTCTAGACACCTCTTTATTTATACCACACCAAAACCCATGAAAGTCATGTCTACGAGCTGTCAGGAATGACTTTGGTGCATGTGCATGATGGCGTAAAAATGCCTTTATGCTTTTTATTTCTCCTCTGTCCTCCTGGTCTTGATCACAGTGGGAACCCATACTAGATCGACACCATTTGCATTTCATCCCGAGCAGTGAATGTGTTTTACGAGAAGCCCACTGTTCTGCTACTGCTCATTTCTGAGCAAACTCAGGTCAGGAAACATGGTTACGGGATATTTTGAAGTATTGTTTCTTTGCCACAGACTGAGGTTTTCTCAGGACATTCCAGGAAGTCAGGCATCAGGGATTCACTAGTTTCCCTTGGTAACAAAGCTAATAAACCCTGGAGTGGTTATAAATCTTCCTATTATTTGGTTCTTGCCCCAGATGGGGGGGGGATTACACAGCCAACTCCCCCTTGCGGTCTCACTAGGCAAACAATTAGGTTTGCTTTTCTCTTGTATCTCATTACCGCCATCTCAGGAGGGTACAGTGGGCAAGACAAAATATGCAGGTGTCTGGTTTTTTTTGTCTCATTAATCTTTAAATGTCCCGACAGTGAACATGGTGGATTTCTGTGGCCAGACGGTACAAGGGGATGGTATGATCATCCAGTCTCACCAGGAGTCCCGCAGGTACTACTTTGTCAGCATGGGTACTGACTGTCACCTGACCATGCAGGCAGCCACGCCCCGCGATAAAGTGCAGTTCCAGTTCCGCTTCTTTCTGGTTTACAGCCTGCTGCGTGTGTCGCCCTTCAGCCCCGTCCCCAACGTCCCAGAGTCGCCCCGGGGTCCCACACATTCGGAGCCTATGCCAGACGACAGTCAAGCAGATCCATGCCATGCTGGTTCTTACATTCAGTTCTATGACGGGCGAGATAAAATGGCACCCCCTATCGGGGCCCCACTTTGTGGAAAAAGTTTGCCACGCCCAGTTCTGTCCACTGGAAACTATCTGACTCTGCGATTGGTGACCAGAGGGACTCAACCACGAGTGGATTTTGTTGGGGACTTCACTTCATTCAGACTAGGTAAGAGTTCACTTAATTGATGATGTCTTGGATCAACTTCTGCTTGTGCGATGGTACATGGTAAAGGTCCAGCACTCCTATATTACCATTTTACCAGTGATCAAATGGTGTCCTTTTTCCAGGGTTTAATCAGACTGAATGCAGCGGTGAGCCCTACTTCACCTGCCAAAATGGAAAATGCATTCCAACAAGTCTGGTGTGCAACGACGACAAGGGCATTGACAACTGCGGAGATGGAACCGACCTGCACGATTACCCGGGATGCACCAGTCAGTATGCCTTTTTCCTTAAAAGAAACATAGAGTAATAGAGATATAGCAATATAGAGATATAGTAATACACAATTTCAACATTCACCATGTTCGCTCTGTTTTAGGTCTGTTGTCCACAGCAAGCACACTTCAGCCATATGTAACTCCTCCACCCATGTTGAATTTGGCCACCATGAGGGCATCAACTCTGGAGAAGTGCAGTGGCCCAAACCTCATCCCTGACATTGATTCTGTCACTGGTAGGCTCAAACAAATGTAATGTTAATGCTAATGTTTCTATAATGTTATTTTTTTATATAATGGAAAAATGTCCTCTGGGTAACAGTCTAGTAGCCATGTGAGCAAGAAATAAAAATATAGTATGTAATATATACTGCTGTACTTTAGTTGTGTTAGTAGTTATGTTAGCGTTCTGGCTAATTCTTGACACCTCAAGCGTAAATTTAAAATTTTTGTTTTAGTGTCTAAAGACTTGCAGACCTGATTAGTAAGATTGTCCTATATACATTTCTGTTATCATTATTAGTTAAATCATTGTTAATTTCATCACGTCGTTAATGAGATTCTTTAAAACGTCCTCACATTGGCGGCTGACCCTTTATCTGTGTGCAGCTGCTCTCTCAAAGCGGCCATTGTGTTTTATGTCTAAGTAATGGCTAAAGTGAATGACAAAGGGCATAAAGCTAATTGGAGGAGCACATGAATGCTCACTGCATCTTCCTGTGGACAGAGTTATAAATCAACAGTCAGCTCTAGTCACCCGGATCGGCTGGTGCCCTAGAACCATTGTTGGTTTTATGTGTCTGCAAATACCTACTACAGTGACTAGACCCAAATTAGTGTTTGGAAAATCCACAGGTGTTCCAGGAAGTGCATGTCAAGATGTCGAGTTGCATCATTAGTACTTGCAGTTTATGACTGCATGTTTTTCATTTAGTTTAAATTTCGCTCAATCTGGGTTGCCAGATCTTAGCACGTTTGACTGACTGTACTTTCATCTTTGGTAAGGCAGGACTGCTTTCTTTCTCCATTCCTTTCTTTGGAAAACACATAATAATGGAACAGTCCAGCAAGTGTGGTTTTTCTTCTTCCTCTTCGTCATGACTTTTATGGCGGTTGGAAAACAACGTTATGATGGATTAACTCCACTAGCTGGAACAAAGTGTGGATCAAGAATTTAACTATACATTCTCTAATTTCTATAATACATAAAGATAAAAAATATAAAAGTTTGTTTTTGTTCTCCATCATAGATAACACTAGTCCCCAGAATGTCTTTGTAATAATCCACACAAATCAGAGCTTACATTTCAGCATAAGTTACCCTCTGCATCATGTTTTACACTTTCTGCTTGATCACAAAATGTATACTTTCTGCATTATGTTTTTCTGTTTCATGGCTTCAATTCCATGCTACAGTCCAAACTCTAAAAGCATGCAGCCTTTGATTGAATTCAAGGGATCCTAGACATAGGAACAGTCCTTCAACTTCAGTCCATGATTCATTCAAATATTCAAAGTTTTATTGATGGTTCTATTCTTAAACCAGACATAAAAATCCTGCCGTTCACGGACTTGCCTTTCCACCTCAGCCTTGTTTCAAAATTCACTCTGGCAACCCTGCTCCAAATGCTGCAAATGCTCCAAATGCTGCAAATCAACATACAACTCAGTTAATAAGTTAATAGAAGTGGAAACTAAAGCCAGCTCTTTCAAAGGATCTCTGAATTTTATCACATTTAACTTTTTAAAATAAATTTTCTGGTAAAAAAAACATATTGTCTCACAAAATCTAAACATATTCCTTCAGATTCTCCTCCGTATGTCTCCCTGCTGGCGCTCTACATTGTTCTGGGTGTTCTGGTTGGCTCAGTGGTTGTGTGCTGGTGCTGCTGGTCCCCTGGCTGGTTTATCTGGAGAGTGAGCGTGTGCCGTTTCCTGCCATGCTGTAACTCCTGCTGTGCCTCCTGTCAGATGTGCAGCCGGAGCTGCTTGCAAAACAAAGAACACCGGCTGGCCAAGGTCACACCACAGCAAGTCCCCACACCCGCACCCTCCACCACCACTGTGGCCGTGTAGAGTCTGCACAGAAGGACTTGCTCCATTAAAGTACACAGAAGGACACTGTGGTGGTAATGTGTTCATCACTTGTAGGTTTTATGCGGGGTAAATATTTTGTTTTCTGTCTGCAGCTTTCATGTAAAAAAATCAGATATTTCATGTTGTTGTGTGCAGTCCATTGTCACGTATCCATTATCGGATTGTGGAGAAGATGACACAGTGTTATAAACAGATAACTGACCATAAACAGGTCACCTTTTCCTGATAGAAGCGTGTTTTTGGAACAGAAATCCTCTACAGTTATACATGTCCTTTATCATTATTAGTTAAATCATTGTTAATTCAGAAAGTTGACAGGTATCACGTTGCTAATGAAATTCTTTAAAACGTCCTCACACTGGCGGCTGACCCTTCATCTGTGTGCAGCTGCTCTCTCAAAGTGGCCATTGTG
This sequence comes from Duopalatinus emarginatus, assembly GCA_028565595.1. Lineage (NCBI taxonomy): Eukaryota > Metazoa > Chordata > Actinopteri > Siluriformes > Pimelodidae > Duopalatinus > Duopalatinus emarginatus. The sequence goes on from JAOVVF010000001.1 coordinate 5,333,871, forward strand.
TTTTATGACTAAGTAATGGCTAAAGTGAATGACAAAGGCCATAAAGAAGATGACACCAGTGTTATCCCAGGCACCCTGTGATCATTTATAAACAGATAACTGACCTTAAAGTTGTCACCTTTTCCTGAAAGAACCATGCACAAAAGCTATTGTTGAAGATGCTTACATAACAGCTATGAGTCTCGGTGTCAGCTTGGCACGCTTCTCTTTCGTGATGAGGTGCATTTTTACTCACGACTGTTGCTCGGTTACTAAGCCATGTCCTGTTCTCCCAGAGGTCATGTCCTGAAGCATGCACTCATATGTTTTAATATGGCACTAATTTGGGTTCACTTTCAGTTTGGGTTTAGTTTGAGTTCAGTTTAATTTTTATTTCAGGTTCTACTTAGTCTTACTTTTGTGCCCCAGTCAGGTTTGGGGTAAATCCCAGTTTGAGTTTTATTTTGGTTTGGGTTTGGTTTTATCTAGGATTGATACAAAAAAACAGTTTAGGTTTAGTCACACTTGAGCTTTAGCCTTAGTCTTGGTTCAGTCCTAGTTTGGGTTTAGGCTTATGTTGGGCTGAGTCTCAAGGCTTAGTACTCAGTTAGTTTTAGGTTGGGGCGGTTGGGAATTGTAATATTGGTGACATTGTTTGACTACTCAAGAAACTGAGTCTGAACTCAAACCAAAGCTGAACTCACTGAGAGAAAACCCAAATTAACACTAAGCCAAATTAAACCTGTTTTATGCTCCGTTCTGCATTTAGTAAAGTCACTCTTAGAAACAGGCTCTGCCCTCCTTACAGTGAGTGGTCAGCGATGACATACAGAAGACAAATGGAACTTTGCCTCAGCATCTCTCGGAAACTCATCTGCTCATTTATACCAAATTGAAAAGTAAATGTAACTGAAACTGGGCTTAGTCTTGGTTTGGGCGTAAATCAGTTTTCAGTATTTTCACGTTTCCTTCAGGTTCTCTGTTCTGCACATGTTCATGCACTGTTCATGCAGTTCATGCAGTGGTTTGGGTCGGACTAAAAATAATAATGATGGTACACAACATTACTATGAAAGGTATCTCTAAAACTGAGCGAATATTATACCAAAAACTGTGTTAGAATCTATCTGTGTGTCTCTCTATATATTTTTAAGTACTTGTCTTCTTGTGGATTTCTGGTATTTTCAAAGTAGATAGTGTAATATCAGTGTAGATACCACTTTGTCTTTGTGTTTTTTATGCCTGATGAATGTAAATACAGATATAATGTATGATTTGTGTTTTTTCATACCAACTCTGGAATTCACATTAAAACTGTGTTGAGAAAACTTGTGTGTGAATAGTGATAAGTAAGTAGTCATTACATGTAGTTTTAATGCTTATACATACATACATACATACAAACACATATATTCCCCCTCCATTATCCTGTTGCTGGTTCACCTGTTGTGCTGCCCTGGACCACTTGGTAGGTATCAACTACTGTATAACTACTGTATATAAGACATGCTCATCTAGACATCACAACTTAGCCCTTGTCAAAGTCACTCCTTATGATTAACATCCTTATATTTTCCCATTTTCCCTGCTTCCATCACAACAATTTCATAAACTGACTGTTCTCTTTTTGTCTAATATATCCCCCCCCCCCTTTTGACAAGTGCCACCGTAATGAGAAAATGTGATTTGAGTGACTTTCACAATGGCCAATTTGTGTTGTCAGAGCATAGCATAGTATATAGTGGTTATTATCTACTGTAAGTGGTCCAAAGAAGGACGTGGTGTATCAGAGACAGGGTCATGGGCACCCAAGGCTTAGTGATGTGCGAGGGGGGCAAAAGCTAGCCTGTCTGATTTTTTACATTAGTTTATTATTAGCCTCAGGTTACGTGTAGGATCTGCTGTGTGTGTGTGTGTGTGTGTGTGTGTGTGTGTGTGTGTTTTGCCAGATCCTGGTCCAGGATTAGCTCAGTATTGACAAAAGAGTGCAAGAAAATCTTGGCAATCTCTCCCGCTTCAAACTGTGTGTGTTGCTGCTGTAACTATGAGCAACCTTTCAGAGTAAATCCTCTCCTTTTCTGTCCCTTTCAGATGCTTTAAATCATTTCCTGCCCTTCCTTCACCCAAAAAGCCTATTAGTGTTTAATATCTGATGCCTTTTGTCTAGTAGACAGAGTGGCACAGCTGCCAGAGGATGACCGGCTCTGCTTCTGACCTCACGCCTTACTGTGTCGTCACACACTGAATGTTAAACCGTTTCAGGTTTGATTTGTTTGCTTTGACCTCATACATCTTTAGAAGCCATTGTTTCTCTGCTATCTCAGTCTCACACGCTGACGTGTGTCATCCGTGGCTGATTCACGCGTGATCCTGATTCAGTGTGTCTTCTTTTAACACCCTTAAATAGAAAAATAGGTCACGTGTTTACGTCTTGGAGCTGGAAGTAGACATTTTACACCTGCTGATATCAGAATGAGGAATGTAAAGATTGTAAAATATTTATATATTATGAAATATATTAATATTATTAGATTATTATTACTATATATATATATATATATAATGGAGTGGGAATGGAAAAAAGAAAAAAAAAATTGCTATAGAAAATATATGTAATGGGTATTTTACATAGGGTAATTTTACGCTACTAAGTGGGGTTTGTAAATTCTTTCTTTCTTTCTTTAGTTATTAAAATAAATTTTGCTGTGTGGTAAAAATCTGTCAGGAGACAGATTCTTCTACTTATTTTCTAATGTTTTTAGTACCCCCTTTAAGAGTGACTTTTATTATGCTTATATGTGCTACGCTTATCTAGCGTTTAGTTGGGGCTTTTATTATGAAAATACAGAGTACACCTTGCTTCACATTGAAGCGTGCGGCAGTTTAGTTTGCCGGTTGCTCAGGACCAAATATTAAAAAACGGAGACTAAAAGGTGTTCAGTCGGGTGACCAGCCCTTTCCCACGTTGGTGAAAAATGTCTTATTGCAGACAGGAAGGTATGAACTCGTTTATTTACGGTTAATTCTTACCCGCGGATTTTAAAAAAATATATTTCTTCTTGAATGACATTGATTTCGCATGTCATGTGTGTTAGCGGTTACTGTCACCCGCATTCTGGCAATTCCCGCCTTCTCAGCTACGATTGGCTAATTCCGGTCGGATTCCGAGCAGCTATTGGCTAGTCGGCCGACTCGGCTAGCATTTAGCCAATCCTGAAATAGGAGGCGGGGTTTGGGGGAAAACGGTTGGGAAATGTTAGCATGTTAGCATATCCTCAAGTGCTCAGCTATTTGACTTTTTCATATCTAATGCTGGAACTTGTAAATAAATAATATGCGTTTCTTCTACTTTGTTTATATTTTTTGTGCCAAAGTGTCAAAATCTCTCTCTCTCTCTCTCTCTCTCTCTCTCTCTCTCTCTGATACTCTCTCTGTCTCTCTCTTTTTCTCTTTCTCTCTGACACACTCTCTGTCTCTCTCTTTCTCTCTGATAGTCTCTCTC
>JAOVVF010000001.1:5350482-5382141 GCA_028565595.1 Duopalatinus emarginatus
AAGAGCTCTAGGTGTGCGCCTGGCCTTAACCATTGCCATCAGGTAGGAGGGGGCTCGACCATTTTTGGCTTTGAAGGCCAGCATCAGGGTTTTGTATCTGATACGAGCTGCTACAGGAAGCCAGTGAAGGGTTCTCAGCAAGGGCGTGACATGGCTATACTTGGGGAGGTTGAAACCCAGAGAGGAAATTAGACAGCCTGACTATAACATAGTAGATTCCCTTCTGCCTGCAGAATTCTTTTTATGAACATAATTCAGCCACTTAAGTATTATGCACATTAGTCTCATATGAACTATGATATGTGTAAATCAGAGCCATGAGTCTTTAATTCCTGAGTGTTTACTTTCCATCTACAGAACCCAAACCCAGGTTGGGTTAAAAATATTGTGTGATATTAACAAGATTTTTTCTAGTTTTATTATGGCTACATAGCAAGCCGTTGCAGTGTTTTTTAACATATACATATATGCTGACTGTGGACTAAATGTAATGTTATATGTGTGTAATTCTACATGAAACACAGACTGCAGTCGGGTACAGAACAACTAGAGAAAGATATTCAGCACGAATTTGCACGCTCCATGAATCGAATGAGCTTCGATAAGTTTGTATGTGACAAACCTGAAATATTCTCCTTCATCACAAAGCCTGAGAAAGAACCAAAGACAGTATCCAAAAAAGGTGTGTGTGTGTGTGTGTGTGTGTTTGTATGTGGTTATGGACATTTGAGCATGTATCTATAGACACTGTCTGTCTTGTGGAACGCTGATGACACATGCTTGTACAGGTGTGTCGGTACCCGACTACCCATTTCAGAAGATCCGTGCCAAGTTCATCTTCACCTCGCTGCTCACTAAGGCAGAAGTGATCACTGCTTTGTGTAATGTTACAGCTGAGTGTAACAGGGTGGCAGCCATGAGCCTTTTCCATGTCACCTTTAGCAAGGCTCTACGCCTGGATGACTTTGAGCTGGCACAGTCACAGATGCACACACAGGTACACACTACACATATGAACATATGTGCATTTTAATGCCTTTCGCTGACCGTACTTCCCCCTTCCCTTCAGGTGCAGCTTTTCCTGCGTGACACCTGGATCACAAGGCTGTCTGATGGGATAAGCTCCAGCCTGCGTTGCGCTGGGCGTGGCTGGTTCGATCTGAACGTCTCAAGCAGGGATGTGTACTGCGTGTCAAAGCTGTGTCGCTTGATGACACAGATACGGTACAGACTACAGGACTCCCTGCGATTCCTGGTGCAGGCATCGCTCACCAGCCTGTCTCAACTGGTCTTGGATGCCTGCCACAGCATATTGCAATGTCCCCCAGATCTCACTTGGGGTGATGACCTCATCCACAGCCCCTACAAGTAAGAAAGTGTTCTTTTTTTATGCTGCATGTAACATTCCTTTATATGTCTTTTACACAATTATATGTCTACAGACCAAAGAGGAACCCATTGTTTCTTGTGGACCTGATCCTGGACAAGACCGGGGTCCATTACAGCACCCCTCTAGAGAACTTTGAGAAGTCTGTTACCAGCTTATTAGATAATGGCATTCTTCTCACTCATAATCTCCCTCAGCTGGACAAGGTTACCTACACATGACAGATCAACTGCAATTCAGAATGGTTTAGATACACTGCATCATTGATTATCTGTATATGCCCATAACTTGGTGTCTCTGGTGTCTTCTGGTTCTCTTAGATTGTCTTAAAGAACTTGTCTATTATTGGGGTTCCACTGTTGGAGTCAGTGGGTCTGTGGGAGCCAGCGGTAAAGAAGCTGAGAGAGAGAGTAGGCAGTGCGTTACGCCAGGCCACCATTCCTCTACAAGCCTACGCCAGTGAATACAAATGCCACCTTGAGCTTCACAACTCTGACATCAGCACCTTCTTAAAGTACAGCTCACATTAATCCACACCAAACCTTTCCTGATTTTCTATTCCTTTATACAACATGTTGCAAACCTAAAGCCTAAAAGAGCATAATTAGTGTAAATGTGGTTGTCTCCTAACCCCTAACTAGTTTTTACAAAGAGAAGAAAGACAGTTTCCAAACAGCAGAGTGATATTCAGACTTTCGTTTTTGTAAAAACCTGTATTATTTTACATTCGTAGCAGTTGTGAAGCAGTTTTTTAGCCTTTTTATCACTCAATTACCACTATTATATCACTCAAATCTGCATATGTCTCAATATGTCTGCTTTCATCTGTGTCTATGTGTGTGCTAGGCTTTACAATCAGGGAAACCATACTATTCTGGATGTGAAGGAGGAAGTGTTGAGGCACCTAAAGGAGAAAGACATTTTGGAACAGGCCCTCCCCTCCTTTATCGTAATCGGGCCATTTATGGTGCATGTGGAGTCTGTGAGAAACAGCCTGTCTAAGAAACATCAGGCTTTAGCCAATGCTCTGCTGGATCACCTTGCTTTTAAGCTCCGCAAGCAATTAGATGAGGCAAGTTTCACAGTATTGTACCATTGTGTTCACATTTTCAGGCTGGAGGTCTAGAATCTGTTGGGCTGTGATCTACTATATATATTATGAACATCTGTGGCTCTGCAGGAACTGATAAGAAGAAAAAGTATCTTATTTAAAATTATTATATTGTTTTAGGTATGTGACGTGTACAAGATGATCAACGGCAAGCTGTATGAGAAGCCCAACAGCATTGAGGAGCTAGCAGAGCAGAGGGACTGGATGAAGCAGATCCCAGATCAGTTGAAGGCCCAGGAAGTAAAAGAGATGTTTTTTTCTAGCTCCAGTTGGTCAGAAGCCTCTTCACTGTATTGATTTACTGTATTGCCTACCAATGCTGCTAAAATTTGCTTTCTGGGTTATGGTTCAATTTATGAAAAAGCCAGCGTACAAAAATGTACGCCTGCTTTATGTTTTTGGATTTCTGAAAAAAATACGCAGAGGGATCAATACTCCACAACTAAAGTGGCCACTGTAATTCTCTAGCTGGGTTTATGTTATGACTTAATATACACTTAATATACTTAATTGATTATGATGACACTTGTAGTTCTTAACGCTAAATTCTTGACTCTAACGTGTCTCTAATGCATTTTCCACCCATTTGTGTCTCCTTATGCTGACATTCAATGACAGGAACTCTTGTCTAAAGCAATAGATGACTATGAATTACTTGATGAATTCTTTTACAATCTCACCAATGAGGACTTCAGTGGAAAGTATGCTACATTTGTTTCTAAATCACAGTTTAGATTTACTGATCAGCTGGTGATTACGTATGCTGGAATATACACTTGTACGCTTTCTTGAACACAATATCCATGCTTTTTGCTAAAGACTGTCCAAAAAAAAAAACACAGCAGGGGATTAGGTTCCTAAACACTATACTAATTACATGTTTTTGTCATGAAGGTGGATGGCAAAGACCTGGCGCAATAAGATCCTCAGTCAGATTAAAAATGTGCGCCTACAGCATGAAGAGGATGAGGAACGCTACCGAAAGATCCATATGGTTGACCAGAACAATTTCCAGGAGTGTCTGAGCTCACTAGAGGTCAGGGTCTTGAATAACTGTGGTTGTCTGTACTTATTTAAATTCTTATTACAGTAGTATTATGACTGGGTTTGAAATGTTAGTCAGTGTGTGTACTTTTTAGATGGAGGTTGCAGGCTTTGCTGCCTGTAGAGATATCAGTCGTGCACATGAAATGGCAAACGAAGTGCGTCGGGTTGCAGCTCAGCTGAAGGAGTGTCAGGGCATGGCGCAGGTTTACAACAACCGTGACCGCCTCTTTGACATCCCCCTCGCTAACGTATGTTTTCGACCCCTGACAGATATTATAGCATGATCAAACCAAATTAGTATATTCCAATGCTGGAACACATTCTTTTTCCTGTTGACCAGTATAACAGGTTGCATAAGCTGAGTCGAGACTTTCAACCTTTACGGGACTTGTGGACGACCATGTCTGATTGGCAACGTTGGCATGACAGCTGGCTAAATGACCCGCTGTCCTCTATTGATGCACAACAGCTGGAGTGCAATGTCAGCGATGCCTCCAAGACCATACACAAGTGCATCAAACTGTTTAAAGACATACCATGTAAGTACAACATTGCTATATCTTTGATAGAAAATGAGCTAATAATAATTTAATTAAAATCAAAATGAAATTGAATGAGTTTTATTTCATTTAACAGCCTGTCGGGATGTGGCTTCCCATGTCCGTGGCTTGATCGAAAAGTTCCAGCAAAATGTCCCCTTGATTCAGGGCCTGAGGAACCCGGGTATGCGCAGCCGCCACTGGACCCTACTATCCGAACGCCTCAACATAAATGTGATACCCAAACCCACTCTTACATTCTCTCGGTGTCTGGAGCTCGGCCTGCTTCAGCACATAGATGAGATTGCACAGGTTGCAGAGCTGGCTGGCAAAGAGTATGCCATTGAACAGGTAATGTAACAGAATACGATTTATATAATGAGTGTCTCTATAACAAAATAAACAACAAAACATTATTAACATCCTTAATTAACGTAAACATAGTCTATGTGGGTATGGCTATAAGAGGTACTTTATGATCCTAATCATCTCTGCCTGCTGTTATAGGAAAGGGTTCAACTTTGTGTGATGTTTCCAGTGTGATGTGCCTTTGCCACACTTGAATTTTGTTTTTTTTAAATAACTTGTAATTACTAAGAAACCATAAAACATAAACCCCTCTGTCCTAAATGCTTTACTTTAGTGAAGAACACATTTTATAAACTTGTAAAAGTCCCCTTCCAGAAAGTGACATAGCTCTATAATCTATTTATTATTAGCTGTAGTTTATTAGCCCAGTCAAAGGTGAGAATTCAGCATGCGCTTATGGTATATGCGCAACTGTTTATATCAACATTTTTCATACCTGTGTGATTAGGCTCTGGATAAGATGCAAAGCGAGTGGACATCTGTCATGTTTGAGGTTGTGCCATATAAAGAGACGGGCACCTACATCCTGAAGAGTCTTGATGAGGTGTCCCAGCTGCTGGATGACCATATCGTGATGACCCAGAGCATGTCCTTTTCTCCCTACAAAAAGGCTTTTGAGGATAGAATCAGAACTTGGGAAGACAAGCTGAGGATAACTCAGGTATAACCACAATGTATATCTAATTTAATTCCACCTTACAAAATAAGCTGAAAGCCATCTTTGAGCATCTAACAGCTGGAGTCCTTTCCATGTTTCATGCTTTAATTAACTTTGTTTAACAGGATGTGCTGGAGGAGTGGCTGATATGCCAGCGCTCCTGGCTCTACCTGGAGCCCATCTTTAGCTCAGATGACATCAACCAACAGCTGCCCAAGGAGGGAAGAAGATACCAAATCATGGAGAACACCTGGAGGAAAGTGATGAAGGCCGCACACAGTAACGGAAAGGTGATCTTGGGCTCTCGCTCTCGCTCTCTTCAACATCTTCCATTTAAGCTGAATGTATCTGTGCTTTAAACTGTATGTGTTTTCAAAATTGCGTGTTTTAGGTATTTTATTTTTCGGAACGTATATTTGCATGTACATATGTGTGTGTCAAAATAATCTAGTTATTTATAGTTAGGCACATGTAAGTCTGTGTATGTATGTGACCTCTTTTATCTAGGTAATTGAGCTATGCCCAGACAAGCGTCTGCTGGATAATTTAAGAGACTGTAACAAACTGCTGGAGCAGGTCCAGAAAGGGCTGAGCAAATATCTGGAGACCAAAAGGGGATCCTTTCCCAGGTCAGCAGTCCATCAGAACTATAAAACTATAAAAGAAAACCTGTGTCAGGTATAAAAGAAATACCTAATGTCAGAGCTGCTGTCAAAAAGATTAATCAACATCTTGATCAATCAGAATTCAGCTGTGTTATATCATAAACATCATCTTACAATATGATTAACTGTCTTTTACTAATATATATTTATGTACTGCTACAGTTTAACGATAGGCCTGACATAGTCCTGACAGTTCTGCCTCCTGGATTTCAGATTCTACTTTCTGTCTGATGACGAGCTGTTAGAGATCCTCTCTCAGACCAAAGACCCAACAGCAGTGCAGCCCCACCTACGCAAATGTTTCGAGAATATTGCACGAGTCAGTACACAAACGCACAGACAAAGAGTTACACACAAACAAGCTGTACTAAATAAAGATATGACTGCAGTTTTTTTGTAAAGCCGTTTCTGTGTTGTACAGCTTCAGTTCCAACCAGACCTGCAAATCACACACATGTACTCAGGAGAGGGAGAAGAAGTCCAGCTGTTCCTCCCTGTGTCACCTGTTGGGAATGTGGAGGACTGGCTATGTGACGTGGAGAATTCCATGAAGCTGAGTCTGCGTGACAACATTGAGCGTTCTCTCAAGGTCTATCCAAAGGTCAGTCAACCAGCGACTAGTTACGACGAGTTCATGTTATTTCATCGCTTTTAGACCAAAAATGTTTCAAATCAGTGTAACAAGGCTCGCACATTCAGTTACTGCACACTTGACACCCTCTAGCATATGGTATCTCACTAGCTACACCTTATTGGCTATATAAAAATTAGAGCTGTCCAACTATAAAAAAAATCTCAGAATTTCATATAGTTAATTGTGATTAACTTTTAATTAATTAAGGTAATTGCAAGTTGCCACTATTCATCTATTTAATGACCTGTAACTCTGAGATTAAAGTTACTTAGAGATGTCCAAAAATCACCCATAAGAGCAATAGTAGCTGTGAGGTCCAAATCCTGAGCTAGTTTTGCCATCTCCGTTTTATATAGCACGTAACTCCTGTTGACGTTAGTTGACCTTGAGGGTAGCTCAAAAGATTGTCTTTGGAAGCAATCCTTAATATGTCACGCATGCTGTAGCTATCCATTTAGCAGCTGCTACTTTTAAATTTGTTGGAGCTTGGCTGATCAATTGTCTACCATCGAACATTGTCCAAAGTTGTCTGTCGTTCTTTGCCAGAGCTCAACCTGCTGCCAAATGTGTGCTTGGCCTGTATATGGTATTTCAGGCTAGATGTACTCCGGTGATAGCTAAAGTCAGCCTGACAATAACAGTAAACAGCCTTTGTTTTGTCACATGAGCCGTCTGGCAAACGTTTGAAATGAAACTTCCCGTTTAACAGATACTCTTAATCAGAAATGCCACATACAGTCATGTCTCAATGTGAACTACGGATGACTCACACCTGTACAAACCCTGTATTAGTAATTCTAATGTACATTTATTTTTTCCACTTGTAATAATATTCCACTTTGTGTAGGAACCCCGTACTCAGTGGGTGCTGTCATGGCCGGGACAGGTGGTGATAGCTGGATGTCAGACTTTCTGGACTATGGAAGTTTCAGAGTCTCTAGAAAGGGGAGACCTCGCCACACACTTGTATCCTCAGCTTCAGACACAGGTTTGATCTAATGTCTAATTTGGTGTAGTACTTGTCGAAGAATGAGACAAGACAGCAACAAGTGATCGATGTTTTCTTATATGTACATGTACTGTAAAAGCATGTGCTGATGATCATTTATATACAAGTGTGTTTGTATGTGGCTAGCTGGGAGAGCTGGTGCAGCTGGTGCGAGGTCGTCTGTCTAGAATGCAGAGGGCTGTTCTCTCTGCTCTCATTGTAATTGAGGTACACGCTAGAGACGTAGCTGCCAAACTAGTGGAGGAATCCGTAACCAGCATTAATGACTTTGAGTGGATCAGCCAGCTCAGGTCAGAAAACTACTAACACATATTTTTAGTCTATATTGGTGGCGGAAATGACTTATGTTTGGTATTATGATAGAGGACACTAATACATGTAACACATGATTATGATGTGTTGGTAGATATTACTGGGAGAGAGATGACCTCTACATCAGAGCAGTAAATGCAGAATTCCTCTATGGCTATGAGTATCTTGGTAACTCTGGGAGGCTTGTCATAACACCACTGACTGACAGGTAAAAAGGAAAGGACAATCAATATGGCCGCCACTTGCTATAGGCTCTGATCTCAGCTTGCTGTGTGGTTTTTTGCTCTTTCATATTTTAAGCTTTGCCTATACACTCTATGCCTCACCTAGGTGTTACCTGACACTGACTGGTGCTCTACACCTCAAATTTGGAGGTGCTCCAGCAGGTCCAGCTGGCACAGGTAAGACAGAAACCACTAAAGACCTGGGTAAAGCACTGGCCATTCAGACTGTCGTCTTCAACTGCTCTGATCAGCTGGATTTCCTCGCTATGGGAAAGTTTCTCAAGGGTTTGGCCAGGTTAGACACACTTACCTGGGGCTCTAACTAAGCTGCTGTTCTGTTGTTTGAAGCTACTGTGTATGTTTTATGTGACGTGTATCTGTATGTTTACAGTTCTGGAGCATGGGCATGCTTCGATGAATTTAACCGCATTGATGTGGAGGTGCTCTCGGTGGTGGCTCAACAAATTACTACTATCCAAAAGGCGCAGCAAGATAGAGTTAGTTAGAGCGCTAAATTAAAACATGAGTGTCTGTAAGATTTAAGGTGACAATCAAATGCTAATTTAAAATTCTACATGTGTATGTTTAGTTAAAGAGGTTTACGTTTGAAGGCACTGAGATCCCACTGGTTCCTTCCTGTGCTGTCTTTATTACCATGAACCCAGGCTACGCCGGCCGAACTGAACTGCCTGACAACTTAAAGGTACACTCAGATACCTCTCATGTTTGCATCGCTCTTTGTATTTTTGCTATCATAGTTACAATAATTTACTGTTATGTCCTGTAGGCTTTATTTCGCCCTGTTGCCATGATGGTCCCGGATTATACCATGATTGCTGAGATTTCTCTGTATTCGTTTGGATTCAGTGATGCAAACGTCCTCTCCAAAAAGATCACCAGCACCTTCAAGCTGTCCTCAGAGCAGCTCAGCTCCCAGGTCTCACTTTCTATATGTAAAATATAGGATTACAGTGTCAGTGTGGTGCAGTGCTTCTTTAATATGTATGTATGTGTGTTATGTAGGATCACTATGACTTTGGCATGAGGGCTGTGAAAACCGTCATCTCTGCTGCAGGAAACCTGAAGAGGGAAAACCCTGAAATGAATGAAGTGAGAGTTGTGCTTTTACATTCATAGTTCCTTATGAAACATACAGTCCATCAGTTATTTATTTCTACACGTTATTAGTAAGGCAGGTCATGATTGTGATAAATGTTACAAATTTATACTGTACTTTTTTCTAATAGCTAAAACATCCTTTCCAGCATATAAGTCTCTTTGCCTACATCTGTTCAGTGATATTTCAGTCAACTCCTTCTATTTTATAATTCATCTAACATTAAAAAAGTCACAGAATGAGCTGTATGGTCACGTCAGTCTGCTTCTGCAGGAGCTGATCTGTCTGCGTGCCATCAGAGACGTCAACGTGCCAAAGTTCCTGCAGGATGACCTCAAACTCTTCAACGGCATTGTGTCTGACCTTTTCCCAAAGATCCGCGAGGAGCCTATTTGTTACGGCACGCTAGAGGAGTCAATCCGTAACGCCTGCAAAAGCAAGAGCCTGAAAGACGTAGATGGTACGAATTTTACATTTTGTCAGAAATTGCTCCAACTGACAGAACAAATTCAATTCCTTATATTTGCACTTTTTTTTTTTAGATTACATTGCTAAAACTATACAACTTTATGAGACAACTGTGGTTAGACATGGCCTAATGCTGGTTGGACCACCTGGCTCAGGCAAAACTAAGGTGACTTTAATTACCCCAACTATGTTGATGGCTGTAGCCTTAATTTTAAGTGATTCATGATTTTTTTAGTTTTTACAACTTCAGAAGTCATAATCCCAATTTGGTGTACAACACAATGACCCTTGTATTACCTAATTAGTAACTCATCCAAGAGGTCAGCAAACCCATAGCCTTTTACTTCTATATATCTATCAGTGTTATGAGGTGCTGGCAGCGGCCATGACAGCACTGCAGGGTCAGCCGTCGATCAGTGGTGGAGCCTACCAGGCTGTTCAAACCTACGTCCTAAACCCAAAGTCCATCACCATGGGGCAGCTGTACGGAGAGTTCGACCTGCTCACACATGAGTGGTCAGTGTCTAGTGGACAGGCTGATTTCTTGCAAAACCTCACGTGTCATTTGGCTGATGCTGATGCTGTAAAGTATACTGTTTTGTTTTGATATATGACATGATTTTTAAATTGCTGCAGGACGGATGGCATTCTGTCATCCCTGATCCGCACAGGAGCTGCTGCGATGGACAAGGACAAAAAATGGTATGTGTTTGACGGGCCAGTGGACGCTGTTTGGATTGAAAATATGAATACTGTTCTCGATGACAACAAGAAGCTGTGCCTGAGCTCGGGGGAGATTATCAAACTTAGAGATGTAAGTTCTAGTTCTCTTCCATGTCCTTGCTTCCACATTCAGCTGTGTTTTTTATTTTCTGGCCATTTTTAGTGAATACTAATCAATCTCTGCTATGCTATGTGTTTTTATTTAAATTACTTATTATTCCATCCTGTCCTTGCATCCAGGAGATGACTCTGATGTTTGAGGTGCAAGATCTGGCTCAAGCATCCCCTGCCACAGTGTCCCGCTGTGGGATGGTGTATCTGGAACCCAGTGTTCTAGGACTCACTCCATTTACTGAATGCTGGTTAAATACGATCCCTGTACTTCTACAGCCACATGCCCAGCAGCTCAGCTCTCTCTTCACACGATTCCTGCAGGTAAAGGGATAGTTTCTCATGTAGAAAGCAAACCTCCTGTATATGTGTGTTTGAGGTTTATTTATGTTTGTCCACAGGATTCTATCATGTTTGTGAGGAGGTCTGTGACTGAAGTGATTACCTCTATGGACAGCAACCTGACATGCTCTTTGCTCAAACTGCTTGACTGCTTCTTCCAGCCTTTCATCCCACAAGAGGTGCATTGAATGAAGTCAATGAATCTTGCAGTGTAGTGACAATATACTTTTGCATTTTTTACTCATTTGTCTTGGTGTTTGTGCATGTGTGTATGTAGGGAGCGATTCCTCTTCCTCAGGATAAGCTGGACCGTGTGTGTGAGCTGATTGAGCCGTGGTTTATTTTTTCTCTGGTATGGAGCGTGGGCGCCACAGGCGATGCCACTAGCCGTGACCGCTTCAGTGCCTGGTTAAGGGACAAGATGGCACAAGAACAAGTACTCAGATCCAAAACTATTCCTTGGCATATTAACTCTTCAGTGAACTCCAAACATTTGAGAAGTGCAGTCTACATTTGTGACTAGTGCCATTGTACTGTGTAAAATGTTTTTATTGTGCATAAACCAGATTTTCGCTTACAGGACATACACATACATATACATACATATTTAATAAGAATCAGCTCTCTGTGGCAGCTGTTTGAACAGTCAAAATGTTTGTTCTGTAGATTCAGTTGTGTTTCCCTGAAGAGGGAATGGTGTATGATTATCAACTGGACGATGCAGGGATCTGTGAACTGCATGAAGATGAGGACGTCGAGGGTGCCCAAAAGAGGGAGGTGAGAAGGCCCTATATTCTCAATGTTTCATGAAATATTTATAATTTTACTTAAGGAATTTAGTTCAGTTTATGAACTAACAGATGTGTTAGTAATTAATTCACTACACTGTACTTGAAACGTATTATCTTTAAAGGTGCAATGGGTCAACTGGATGAAGTACGCTAGCACTGTTGTCATCACCCCAGATACCAGCTACACAGACATCATCGTGCCCACCTCTGACACAGTGCGCATGTCTGTCTTGCTAGACATGCTTCTGTCTAATAAAAAACCAGTATGTAGATTTCAAATTTATTTCATAAATTCATAAAGTCATATAAATCTAAATATGGGTGTAAATTAGTTTATTTGTGAATTAAGTTTTAACAAGCAGATGCTCTAAATAATACAAGTATGTAAATCCTGCCTTAAAATATTTGTGTTTTTTTAGGTGCTGTGTGTCGGCCCCACAGGCACGGGTAAGACCCTGACTGTGTCTGATAAGCTGCTGAAGAACATGCCACCTGAGTACATCACCCACTTCCTCATGTTCTCAGCCCGCACCTCGGCGAACCAGACCCAGGACTACATTGACAGCAAGCTGGACAAAAGGTCTGAGCCTTTAGCAAAGAAAATAGATATGACACAGACATGAAAAAAAGATATTTGTATTAAGTTGACTGCGATTGGTTTGATTCAATACCCAGAACTTAGCACTGAACATTGTAACCATTGTCGTTGTGTTTCAGACGAAAGGGTGTTTTCGGTCCTCCATTGGGCAAGAACTTTATCTTCTTTATTGACGACCTTAATATGCCCATGTTGGAGACATATGGTGCCCAGCCACCCATTGAGCTCCTGCGCCAGTGGATGGACCACGGAGGCTGGTATGACAGGAAGCAAATAGGTAAGCAGATTGTAAGGTAGAAATTGCACAGAAATTCATGACTCACACAAATACTGTGTATCTACATATACTTCTGTTTAATAAAACAATCAATTAAAATTTCAATTACATTTTAGTTTATATGGAAGAGCATGTTCTCCTTTACATTATGATCGGCTATTAAGAAAGATTAACACAAATACATTTTGTTTACCAGGAACATTTAAGCAGTTGGTAGATATAAATTTTGCATGCGCCATGGGTCCTCCTGGCGGAGGGAGGAACCCCATCACCCAACGTTTCACACGCCACTTCAATTACCTCTCCTTCACTGAGATGGAGGACTCCAGCAAACGAACAATCTTCTCTACTATCCTGGGCAGCTGGATGGGTGAGTTCGGGGCATTTTTAGAGTGCTTTATATATAGTACCTTTTACAGTTAGTGGAGTAAGTCAAGGTCCTGCACTTCTTTAGTAGTTTTCTGTGTCTGTATCTGTTTTCTTCAGAAAAGCTTTCTGAGCTGATGCCGTTGAAAGAGGCCCTAGTGGATGCCACTATTAAAGTGTACTCCACCATCACCTCTGTCCTCCTGCCCACTCCCGCCAAATTGCACTACACTTTTAATCTGCGTGACCTGTCCAAAGTCTTCCAGGGTATGCTCATGGTTGAAGCTGCAAAGATACAGGTATAGTATTATATGGCATATAGCTTAAAGCATCCTTTTGCTCATTCCAAGGTTAGCATACTGTGATCAATCATCGTGCCTGTGTCTTGCCTCAGGACAAGGTCCAGCTCCTGCAGCTGTGGTACCACGAGAGCTGCCGTGTGTTCCAGGACAGACTGGTGTGTCCAGAGGACAGGGACTGGTTCGATAAGCTGCTCCAGGAGCGCATCGAGGAGTTCGGCTGCTGCTTCCAAGAAGTTGTGCCCAACCAGCCGGTCCTCTTTGGAGACTTCATGATCCCTGAAACTGATAACAGAATGTACCAACTTATTGAGGACAGGGAGAGGGTGAGGCATTATCTATTTTATCTATGCTATGTGGTGTATGTTTTGCTAATGGTATCTTAATTAATCTTTTAACATCCATTTCCTTGTCTTCAGCTGGCCAGAGTATTGGAGGACTATATGGACGATTACAACCAGATCAGCACCACTAAGATGAAGCTAGTTCTCTTTATGGACGCCATCCAGCATGTGTGTCGTATTGCTCGCATCTTACGCCAGCCGCTGGGAAATGCCCTTTTGCTTGGGCTGGGCGGCAGTGGGCGTCAGTCCCTTACCAAACTTGCCTCGCACATGTAAGAAACAACACACAATGTATTTAGTCACACTGGATGAGGTAACATGCAAACAGCTTAAAGGCATAACACCTTCACGCACCTGATTGTCTAAACATAAAAAAAAAAAAAAAATTGCTGAATAAAGATTTTTTGCGGGGAAAAAGAACTATAATTTATCATCTCAGTTCCAGTATTAAGATCCACCTAGAAGTGGGACTGAGAATGATTGCAGTCTTTACTGCTGCAAGACCTCCAGTGCTTTGTGCTGTTAATAAGTTAGGTTTAGAACACACGCACACAGGGTTACGATTTAGCCTCTGCAAATCGTACTTCAAACATGTACATTTCAAAGCAGAATTCTGGATTCTGCATTCTGGATATATAAGCAGTCATTAAAACGTCATTATAGTTCCATATCTAAGCACTGACTGCATGTGCAGGATTCCACAAGTAAGCATTATGGAGAGTACAAAGAAGCCATGAATTGGAGAATTTAGCCAATTAGTGTTATTACTGGTCACAGATAATATAAAGCAGCTCTTATTATACAGTGGAGGAGCTAACAATGTGGTCACACATGTTGGACATTAAAGGTTCAAGTGCTGATGTGCCCTGTTAAAGTTTCCTCATCATCTGTTGCCACATGTGGGTGCACGCACACTGCAAATTAGCATCTGTTATTATGCTGCCCACATAGAAAAGAAAGGCTTGTGACACTGCATTAGAGGCTGTCTGTATTTCTAATGGACTGTGGTTCTGCTTAGAGTTGGAGCCTAAATTACTAAACTGAATGTTTGTGGCTCCCAACGGTTACTAGAGTTACTAGACACCACATATTTGTTGTCAAATGTTAACACTGTCGTTCATCAAAATGTGTAAGAATAACTTTTTAAGTGTCAAGGTATGTTTTAAGTTTGTGTCCTGTTGTATTATAAGATCCGAGTACGAGTGCTTCCAGATTGAGCTGTCAAAGAACTACGGTGTGTCAGAGTGGAGGGAGGATATTAAGAAAATGATGATAAAGGCTGGTCTCAAGAACGTTCAGATCACCTTTCTCTTTGTTGACACCCAGGTAAAGCTTATGGTCGATTCGAGTAAGATAATTCTAAGCAAAGGCATTTTGAAAATATTTCCAGTCCTGTCCTCTTGGGCTTATCCAGAAAAGTAAAAAACACTCATACAGGCTCACTTGTGCATGCTGCTTTTCAGATTAAGAACGAATCTTTCCTGGAGGACGTTAATAGCATCCTCAGCTCGGGTGACGTGCCAAACCTGTACAACGGAGACGAGCAGGAGAGGATCATGACAGCCATGAAGCCTGTGGTGCAGGATCTCGGCATGCAGCCCACCAAGACCAACGTCATGGCCGCCTATGTCAGGAGAGTCCGCAGTAACATCCACACCGTGCTGTGCATGAGGTGGTGCCTGTTCATAAAACTTTTTTTACTTTACCCTATAATTCACTGGAACACATTCCACAGAGAAATTCACACATGGAATAAGTCGAGTGCTTACTTACTTGTGTATATTAGAGTCACACCGTGTACACAAGAGTAATCAAGGTCTATGCCAATTGCAAGTGATTCTGGGGTTGCAGATTTATTAGGTTTACTCCTGGCCTAGTATGTACTATGTATCAGAATTGTCCCAGTCTCATTCTGAAATACATATTTTTCTCCTTTTTTCAGTCCGATAGGTGAAGTGTTCCGCACCAGACTCAGGCAGTTTCCCTCTCTGGTCACATGCTGTACTATTGACTGGTTTAGCCCCTGGCCACAGGAGGCTTTGCAGTCTGTAGCAACATCCTTCCTAAGTGAGCTACCAGAACTAGAGGCCAGTCCTGCAGTCATGAGTGGCTTGGTGAGAGAAAGTCTGTGTTTCCGTGTATAAACATGTGCTTCATATCAATAATAGGCTAATAGGCTAACTAAAATATACTCTACATGTTCTGCTTATAGACGGCAATGTGCGTGGAGATTCACCAGATGGTGGCTCGCAAGTGTGAACAGTATCGTGCTGAACTCTCACGAAATAACTATGTCACACCTAAGAGCTACCTGGATCTGCTGCGTATTTTTTCAACCCTGATTGGTCAGAAGAAGCAAGAACTGCATTGGGCTCGCCAGCGTATGAAGACGGGTCTAGACAAGGTGACCTCAACAGGAAAAATGTAATGTGTGTGAATCTGTCTTTGACCTCTGACTCATGTGTGTCTCCACTGTGTGTGGTTATTGTAGCTATTGAGCACAGCCGAGGATGTAAGTAAAATGCAGGAGGAGTTGGAAACAATGAGGCCTCTTCTGGATAAAGCAGCCAGAGACACTGTCATCACCATGGAGAAAATCAAGGTATATCATCATCATCATCATCATCTACTGCATTTGATTTAATTTACTTCTTGATGGTAGTAATCTGTTGATATATGTGTGTGTGTGTGTGTGTGTGTGCATATATAGCAAGACACATTGGTTGCGGAGGAGACTCGTGTGGCGGTGCGGGGCGAGGAGGCCAATGCACTCGAGAAGGCCTGTGTAGCCGCGCAATATGCTACAGATGCTAAGATGAACCTTGATAGAGCTCTGCCTGCGCTAGAGGAGGCACTAGCCAGCCTTAAATCTCTCAACAAGAATGATATCACTGAGGTAATGCTCCATACTTCTAAAGAGCAGATATTGCAGTACAGTGTACAGATGAACAATTTTTTTTTTTTTTGTCATTTTACAAAGTGTGTGTGTGTGTTTGTGTTCTGTTGTCCAGATGAGGGCAATGCAGAGGCCTCCTCAGGGGGTAAAGCTCGTCATGGAGGCAGTCTGCATTCTAAAGTGTATTAAACCTAAAAAGGTACCTGGAGAACAGCCCGGGAGCAGAGCGGATGATTACTGGGAGCCTGGAAAAGGACTTTTGCAGGATCCTGGAAAATTCTTGGAGAGCCTGCTGAAGTTTGACAAGGTCACACAAACATCCACGCACATTGAGTTTCCAGTTATCTTTCAGCAACTTTTCCTAACTGCATTAGGAGTGGTGTACTGTAGCTGTTCTGGCCAAAATTCCCTTTATGTTATGGATATATTGTGGCCATGCCTATGATTTTGTGTATATGTAATGAGAAGACATTAATCAGATTAATTTTTGCCCTTTTCTCAGGATAATATCCCAGATTCTGTGATCAGAATGCTGCTACCTTACATAGAGAATGATCAATTCCAGCCAGATTCCATAGCTAAAGTGTCCAAGGCCTGCACATCTATCTGTCAGTGGGTGCGCGCTATGCATGGGTACCACTATGTGTCCAAAATTGTGGGGCCCATACGGGTGAGAAATTACATAACACTGCTGCCCCCTGTGGTTCAGAAAACTTTACTGCAATCACCTGCCAAAATTTTAAATTGCATCTATAAGTTCAGTGTACTCCCCTAATTATATCTGTATTTTGTTGTGTGTATGTGTCTGAGAAGCAAGCCCTTGCTGTTGCCGAGGAGGACCTGGCAGTAAGTCAAAATATTCTTAAAGAGGCCAAAGAAAAGCTTCAGAAGGTAGAGGAGGGCATTGCAGAGCTGCAGACCAAATATCAAGAATGTCTAGCCAAACGTGACGAGCTTGACAGCAAGTGCCAGCTGTGTGAAAACAGACTGATTCGTGCCGACAAGGTGAGCAAGGACAAATCTGTACTGTGTATGCACAGTGTATATATATATATATATATATATATATATATATATATATATATAACAATGTTATGCCCCAGACTTTGTCCCCATCTAATTTCTGTGTCCATCTTAATGCCACCTGAAAATCTGTCTGTGTGTATGTGTGTGTGTGTGTGTGTGTGTGTTGTAGCTGATTGGTGGGCTTGCTGATGAGAAGGTGCGCTGGAGTGAAACAGTGCAGTGTTTGGATTACCTGCTGGATAATGTAGCTGGTGATGTACTGCTAGCTGCAGGATACATAGCCTACCTCGGACCTTTCACGGTGAGTATGCACATGTTCTGTTTGTGTACACATGTTAACGTAATGTGTATTTGACAACACATGTAGGAGGGTTGACAACACATGTAGTAGCTTTGTTTTTGGGGTTTTGTGTGTTAGCATGTAGGTTATCTAAGTTACTGTGCATACAACTGGTTGTTGAAATTGTGTTTAGGAGTGTGTGTATCTGTGTGTGTTCTCCAGGGTGAGTATCGGGCATCAATGGTTGAGGAGTGGCTGCGTGGTTTTAAGGAACAGGAGGTCCCTCATACATCTGAGCCCAACCTTATTAATACACTCGGAGACAAAGTCAAAATTCGTTCCTGGCAGGTACACACAGACCTGCTTTGTTTCTTTGTATGTTTCTGTCTTTGTGTCCCCTGCATATCTATGTTTGGTCTTGTATGTGTGTGTGTGTGTGTGTAGATTGCAGGTTTGCCAAAAGACAACTTCTCTGTGGAAAATGGAGTGATCAGTCAGTACTCTCAGCGCTGGTCTCTGTTCATTGACCCCCAGGGCCAGGCAAATAAATGGATCAAAACAATGGCAAGAGCTGAAACACTATAGCATGATACTATAACTCTACCTGTGTGTCTGGTCAGGGAAATTTGTTGTAAACTTTTACAGTGCCATGTTTCTCTGTTGTCATGTTGTCTCTGAAGGAACGTGAAAGAGGACTTGAGGTAATGAAGCTGAGTGACCGGGACTTCTTGCGCAGTTTGGAAAACGCCATACGGTTTGGGAAGCCTTGTCTGCTTGAGAATGTGGGAGAGGAGCTGGACCCAGCACTGGACCCTGTTCTGCTGCGACAGGTAACACACACACTTGTTATAGTGAACCTTAAAAAAAACGTACACGCAATTTGCTACAGTAAGCAAGGCAGTAGAGTGGAAAAGAACTGAAATGTTCACAAAACCACATGCAAAATTAGTCATAAATATTTTAATATTTGAAATTTGTAGCTACAATTAGTTAACTTTTTCCAAGTGTTGAGTTAATTTTGTTTCTGGAACTCTGTTTATGCATGCTCAGACGTTTAAGCAACAGGGCAGTACAGTACTGAAGTTAGGTGAAACTGTTGTTCCTTACCATGATGACTTCAGGATGTATATCACTACTAAGCTGCCCAATCCACACTACTCCCCTGAGATCTCCACCAAGGTCACCCTCATCAACTTCACCCTTTCCCCGAGGTAAGCATTGTTTGCACGGTCATACATACTGTTAAGTTAAAGCTGTCAAATGAAAGGCGTTGTTGTCTGATTTCATTTTTTGTTTTCATTTCTTCATCCTGGTTCTAATTGCATTATATAGAAAGTATTCTTGTAGTAAAGCAACATGCATACTGTTCAGTGGCTTGCAGGACCAGCTCCTGGGCCAGGTGGTGGCTGAGGAGAGACCTGACCTAGAGGAGGCCAAGAACCAGCTGATTGTGAGCAACGCAAGCATGAAGCAGGAGCTGAAGGAGATTGAAGACCAGATCCTGCTCCGACTCAGCTCATCCGAGGGTAACCCAGTTGATGATGAGGAACTCATACGAGTGCTTGGAGCCTCCAAGGTTAAAGCTGGAGAGATACAGGTAGGTCTGTCAGCAAACTATCAAAGCTAAGACAAATCTTTCTCTTCCGCCAGCCTAGCCCAACTGCCTCTGTTAAAACTCTTAAAACCTTGCAACTGTGCAATTCCATTCTAGTTTGAGTTTTTATTATTAGTTTGATTATTTCCTGGCTGGAGAAAAATTTTAATCAAAGGCTGAAATGAAGAAACTTGTCATATTTATTGTGTTGACATTATTGTGAATTATACTTCTATAAGCTATGCAGGAAATATAGGAAATCTTAAATAAAGGCATTTATTTATTTTTATTTTTGTTATATATTAATATTATTGCTGTATTACTGGACTGTTGCAGGCCAAAGTGATAGTGGCAGAGGAGACGGAGCGAGACATCGACAGCACACGTCTGGAGTATGTTCCTGTAGCTGTGCGCTCCCAGATTCTTTACTTCTGCGTGTCTGACCTGTCCAACGTAGACCCCATGTACCAGTACTCGCTAGAGTGGTTCCTGGGCATCTTTATGACGAGCATTGCTAACTCGGAACATGCAGGTATAGCAGATGCCTACACAACACCAAGAGTCTAAAAGTGCTATAAAGAAATGCCCCTTGCTTTTCATACAGATGCTACACAAATATAAAATAAAGTAGTCATAGTGAAATGATAGCTTCTGTCCATTTTAAGATTAAAAGGTTCTATTCAGTTTTATCTGTAGCACACTAATGCTCTTAAGAAAAGATTAAAAGCCCTAATAGGCAAGCCAGATGAAATACTTCCTGAAAACGTGAAGCATAAACCTTGACAGGAACCAGACCCCAAAAAGGGGTCATGTCCTGTTCTGGTCACACAGGATTATAAATCAATGGAATGAAAGACAAACATTACTAATAATGTTGAAGGCAGGAATAAAAATTGTCTTTTCTCAAGGAGAAATTGTGTATTGTCTAGCTGTGTAACTGTGGTCACAAACCACAATGACAAGCAATGTTCTTATCATTAAAAATAAACAAATCCTTATCTAATAATGAAGGTCTGTCATATCTAAAACTAAATGTAATGTTGATATGTGAATATACACGTACTATAATGTCAGCAAACATGCATATTTATTGAACATTTTAGTTTTTTTTCTTAGAATATGCCCACCTCCTTGTCACTTTGTAATGGCAAGTCCCTGTCCCCCCACACAGCATTTATCAGTACCTTTTACATCATTACTAAAATCCTCATCTGAAAATGGGGGCATCTGTGGCCTAGTGGTTAGGGAACCAGTCTAGTGGCTGACACAACTAAGGTGCCCTTAAGCAAGGCACATAACTCCCCTAACTGCTACTCAGGGGCTGTGGTTTGGGCCTCTAGAGCATTAGTAAGTGAAACAACCAAGAGACCAAGGTTAACACTTAATATAATGCTGCCACCACCGGGCTTCACAGTGTGGATGGCTCGGGTTCGGTGAGATTCATTTGTTTCATCTTTCTTTACATGGCTTTCTGTCTTTTCTTAGAAACCCTGGAGCAGCGCATTGTCAACATAAATGAGTACTTTACCTTTAGCCTCTACAGCAACGTGTGCCGCAGCCTTTTCGAGAAACACAAGCTCATGTTCGCCTTCTTGCTGTGCACTCGCATCATGATGAACGAAAATAAAATCGATATGGTAAGAAAACAAAAATGTAAAAAAAAAATGTCAGGGTTTTGGTCTCACTTGCTGGAATGTCAGTTAGTCAATCTTCTATGATAATTAATTGTATAAATGATTTGTGATACTGATTCACCTCCATCTAAATGTGCTGGATATCCAGGCTGAGTGGCTGTACATGTTGTCTGGGGGCACAAGCATTCAGCAGCTGTCAAACCCGTCACCTGACTGGTTATCAGAGCGGGCATGGCAGGACATCATGGCCCTCAGTGCTCTGTCCAACTTTACAGACTTGGCACACACCTTTTCCAGACATGAGCCTGAATACAGGAGGATCTTCGATAGCAGCCAGCCACACCGGTATCCTCTCACACTTGTACATACACAAACAGATACAAACATACAGAACACACTATTTTATTCAAGGCTGAAATATGCAGATACTTAGCTTTAAAAAAAATTGTGGACACATGACCATCATATCTATATGTGGGCCTTCCCCATCTTTAAAAGTCTGTCTGTGTGTATGTATGTATGTATGTGTAGTAATTGTAATTTTTCTGTAAATGTGATTGTACAGAGAGCCTCTCCCAGCTGAGTGGGAGAGTAAGCTGGACCGTTTTCAGCGACTGTTAGTGTTGCGCTGTTTGCGTGTAGATTGCCTCACACACGGCCTGCAGGACTTTGCGTCAGCACAGCTGGGTCAGCGCTTCATCGAGCCTCAGGTTCATAGTATATATACTTTCTGATAATCAACACTAAACTACTAAGGTAAAAGATATTGTGCCTTAAAGAAGTCGTTTAGTATTTAGATAATTACATCTGCACAATTTTTTTTATTTAGTTTTGCACTGGAGCTACGACATGTATACAATATTATTATTATTATTATTATTATTATTAACACAATTTGGAATCTTTTGTAGCAGAAAGTATAGAACTATCCCTATCTCTTCCTGTCTCCTAGACATCCGATCTGTCTGTGGTCTTTAAGGAGTCATCTCCCTCCACTCCGCTTATCTTTGTGCTATCACCTGGTACCGACCCTGCAGCTGACCTCTACAAGTTTGCAGATGCAATGATGTTTTCCAGTAAACTAAGCGCCATCTCACTTGGCCAGGGCCAGGTTAGAAAAAAAAATTAAACACTCATTTTTCAGCGGCCCAGTGGTGTGAGATGTCATTAGACTTAAGATGTTCAAGTGGCTTCGTGCTATAGCTTATTAATTTATGTGAAACGTTTCTAAAAACAATTCAAGAATTGACTAGAAATTACCATTTACCCTCGCAGACCTTAAGAATTTCTCTCCACTGTGTCAGTAATGAGCACTGATATCAGTTGCTATGTACAAAGAGCTGGTACATTCCTAACGAGCCTAGGACAATGACTGGTGCATTCAGTTCCTAGTGAAGGCCTCATAATGAAAGAGAACAGGCCTGAGGTCACAGCCATGTGTATGCGACTTCTCAGAGTGCTAATATGGGATCAGGTTTCACATTTCATATCTTGGTAAATAGGATGATTCAGATAAGACAGTGTTTCTCAACATGTATAAACTTTCTAGTGCTGGAAACTGACAAGCCAAATGAACCAGTGGGAATGGGAGGGAACATTTCAGAGGCTTCCTATCAGTGACACTGATACGACGTGTCATCCTAACCTAAGTGCTGGAGTAAATGTCATAGATCTTTTGCCTATGTCTTCTAGCCTGTAAAGATTCGTTATGCAGCTATAATGTGTTATTATTAGCCATTTATTGTTTGTTTTTATAGGGGCATGAGCGAAAGGTCAGGTATGAAACATGGGGGACCAAGAAAGGCTATGTTCATTAACAGGAATCGACACCATTCATTCATTCATTCATTTATTCATTCATTCATTCATCCTTAGTGCCCTTAGGCCTGGTCAGATTTGTTGAGGTTAATTTAGGTTATTATAGAGCCGACTGAAATCAGAGAAATATTGTAGACAGGTCCAAACAAATAAAAATTGGACATGCAGAAAAAAACACATCTGAGGCTGAAAGACTTCTGTGGTTCTTATTGAAGGTTGCAGTGTATATAGGTTTAATAATCATGATATTAATGTTAGATTTATTGTTATTTATTGTTTTATAGTAGTCCAGTACTTTCCAGTACTGTGTATAGCCATAGGTACAATACACAGACCGTAGTGAGACATTTCTGCTTTCCATTTTCCCCATCCCGTTGCTTGTTCGGTTAAGATGTTCTTAATTTGCTTTGGCTGCGTACGAGTGCTTTTGGTCCTGTTTGTGAGTGTTTTGTCTAGACCGCAAGTTTTCATGACTTTCATGTCTTATTTCAGTGCCATGACATTGTGGTTTCATGATGATTTGCAAGTTTTTCTCATTCTTGGCCTTGGTTTTGCTGACTGGAATTTCTCAGAAAGAATTGAGCTAACTAGTCATCAACACTAGTGGAAGATCAAAAGCGATGACCGATCACGGATGTGTTGCACTGAATGGTTTTGTTAAACCTTGAATGTGTTTTTAGTTTTGCTGATAATCTGGACTGAGTGTTTCTAAGGATGTGGGTTAAGGATTGCTTGTTGAGATCAGACTTGCTTGTTGATGACACAGTTAGCTCTGTGTCTGTGTGTGTTTCGTTACTTGCTGCTGAAAGTGTCTGTGTTTCATTGTGTGCATGTGTCAGGGTCCCCATGCTGAAAAGATGATGCGTAATGCAATGGACATGGGGCAATGGGTATTTTTCCAGAATTGCCACCTGGCACCCAGCTGGATGCCCACTCTGGAGCATCTCATCGAGAACATAAGCCCTGACAAGGTTAGTGACTCCTAACATATGTGTGTGCACAAATGTACACTGCATAGGACTCGATTTCCACTGAGTAGGAAATTTGCTGAGACACAGTACTTGTAGCATTTAGTTATTTAGGTAGTTACCCTAACAACAGGACATTTGTTTAATTGGACGAGCACTAAAACCACTTTGTGATTTTCAGTTTGTGCTTGTGGGTGCCTCTGTGTGTGTGTGTGTGTGTGTGTGTGTGTGTGTGTGTGTGTGTGTGTGTGTGTGTGTTTGTGCCTCAGGTCCATCAAGACTTCCGTCTGTGGCTCACCAGTTTGCCCAGCAATAAATTCCCCGTGTCCATTCTTCAGAACAGCTCCAAGATGACAATTGAGCCTCCACGAGGCATTAAGGCCAACCTACTGAAGACCTACATGAGTCTGGGTGATGACTTCCTCAAGTCCTGCACCAAGGTAAAAATACACACACATTTATATATAAACCTATATAACTGATCCCATCTGATCGCATGCCTTCTTAACTGATCTGTCATTTTTCTCCCTCTCTCGCTCTTTATCTTTCGCAGTCTGCAGAGTTCAAGGCTTTGTTGTTGTCTCTCTGTCTGTTCCACGGAAACGCCATCGAGCGCAGGAAATTTGGCCCACTGGGTTTCAACATTCCATATGAGTTCACGGACGGAGACCTGCGCATCTGCATCAGTCAACTCAAAATGTTCCTTGATGAATACCAGGACATTCCATACAAGGCAAACACACACACACATTCATTACTGATATACACGGTACACATTTCATTCCTATAATTCTTTCCTATTCCACCACAACACTGCGAATTCATTCACCAGAGGGCATAAATTATGGGCGTATGAGCGCCTCTTTTCCAAAACAGGTCCTGGCCACTAAAAATATATCTGAGAAGTAATCCCCTCAGTCAGAGGAAGCGAAACAGAGACACTGTTGATTTAAAACGGATGAGACCTTTTTCACTTTCTGTCTCATCTCTCTTTGTGTTTAGGTTTTGAAGTACACAGCTGGTGAGATAAACTATGGTGGCCGTGTGACAGATGACTGGGATCGCCGCTGCATT
Source organism: Duopalatinus emarginatus (assembly GCA_028565595.1). Classification (NCBI taxonomy): domain Eukaryota; kingdom Metazoa; phylum Chordata; class Actinopteri; order Siluriformes; family Pimelodidae; genus Duopalatinus; species Duopalatinus emarginatus. Next base: position 5,375,164 of record JAOVVF010000001.1, read on the forward strand.
ATGAATGTGTTGGAAGACTTTTACTGTCCCGCTGTGTTAAACCCTGAGCATGTCTACTCGTGCTCAGGAGAGTACCGACAGATCAGCACAAGCATGGACATGGAGGTTTATTTACATCTATTCATTTACCAGATGTGCATCTTACTCACATACAGAACACACACATGCACACAGAACACTGTGCCGGTATAATATGGTTTAGTGGAAATTTACACAGCAAACCAGTTTCCATGCGTATATGACCTGAGGATTGTAAATTATCATTTCAGGGCTACCTGTCGTACATCCGCGGCCTGCCGATAAATGACATGCCAGAGATTTTCGGCCTGCATGACAACGCAAACATCAGCTTTGCTCAGAATGAGACATTTGCCCTGTTGGGTACTGTGCTCCAGCTGCAGCCTAGAGCTGCCTCCAGCAGGGGCAAATCCAGAGAGGAGGTACTGAGTCACCCATAGAGTCACTGTTAGCTCCTCAGCCGAAGGGTTGTAAGCTCATAGTACTAAATGTACCGAGAGCTAAAAAATATACAAAGTAAAATCAAAAATATTAAGTAAAAGTTAGAGCTAGAGTGAAACACTTTCTTTCCCACAGATGGTCGAGGAGATTGTGACAGGGATTGTGCAGAAAATTCCCAACCCCTTCGACATTCAGGAAGTCGTTACTAAGTACCCAGTGATGTATGAGGAGTCTATGAACACTGTTTTGATTCAGGAAGTAATAAGGTGCATCATACACACATACACAGGGCGTAGCAGCATCTATAGCCCTAAACATAAAATTATTTAAAATGATCTTTTATTTACTTTTTAAAACATAATTACAGTTTTTACTCATTGGTATCTCTTTCCTCAGATACAGTTTAACGTTGTTGCCAATGTTAGCAGTAATCTTGCCTTTTTCTTTCTCTTTCTCTTCTGAGATTTCATCACATTTACAGTAACCTCTTTATTTTACTTATAATTTGTTGTCTTTCTTAATCTTTCTCATTAATTTCTGTTTTTTTTTCCCTGCGATTACTTAAGTTCTTTGCCATGATCACTCTCCTTCTTCTCTCTCTGTGTCAGATATAATAAGTTGTTAGCAGTGATCTCACAGAGTCTCAGTGATCTGAAGAAGGCTTTGAAGGGTTCAGTGGTGATGTCATCCGAGCTCGAGCTCATGGCCGACAGCCTGTTCATCAACGCCGTTCCAGAAATCTGGAAAGCCAAGGCAAGAATCTGTCCTCCTCATCCCTTCTCCCTCTGTTTTGTTTTCTTCGCTTTTCTTTGATTTTAGAGAGGCTGAAATGTTTATTTAATACATGCAATTTATCTATATTTTTGAGGTCTGTTTAGACTTGTTTCTCTGTCTATGGGAGTTATTACCTAAGACACTTCTCGTGTACAGTAATTATCCCTCCAGACTGTTTGGAATAATTAATTCTTATACCAGTTTTAGTGCTGAGCGTGATTTCTCCCATAGGCATATCCGTCCTTGAAGCCGCTGGGCTCCTGGGTATCCGACTTGCTGCAGCGCATTGGTTTCTTAAAGAACTGGATCTACGACACAATACCAGCCGTGTTCTGGATCAGCGGCTTCTTTTTTCCACAGGCTTTCCTGACGGGAACGCTCCAAAACTACGCCCGCCGCTTTGGCCACTCCATCGACACCATCAGCTTTGACTTTAAGGTTCACAACTTATGATGTAACAGTTTGCACACACTTCCACTCTGAGTTTTATAAACACTTTATAACAGTTAACACTTCAAATTTGGTCAGCACTTATCTTGATGCTTCCTTCCTGTGGTCACTGTAACTCAGGACAAGTAACTCTACTTTAACTGGTGCCTATGAGGCCAGCCTTCTTTTTTAATAGATGCAGAAGCAGTGACAATCATCTGATGCATCAGTTGTCTGCATTTAATATTACTGAATATGTTGCATAACTATTACCCCATGCAGCAACACCATATTTACTGTACATCAGCATACTAAGTCTATCATGTGACTATTATGTCCTAATGGCACAAGATCCCCTTTTTCCTTCACAGGTAATGAAGGAGCCAGTGGCACAGTTGACAAAGCGTCCTGAGACGGGGTGTTATATCCACGGTTTATTCCTGGAGGGGGCACGCTGGGACACACACACTGGCCTACTGGCTGAGTCTCGACCCAAAGAGCTATACACTGAAATGGCTGTCATATGGATGGTGCCTACGCCCAACCGCAAACCGCTACAGTCCGGTGTCTATGTTTGCCCAATATACAAAACGCTGACACGTGCTGGTGAGCTGTGTTTGTGTGTGGTTGGATTGGAACAGTATACAGTTTAAGAACAGTAGAAAAGATTTTATTATAGAGTGTTGCATGCTGTGAGTCATGATCATTATTATTATTTTCAGTAAATTTAGGTGTTTTTTTATTATGTGAGGATATTCTGTGAGGAAGCACAGATGCAACATATACTCTATATTCTCCTATGTTTCTGTATTCTGTGACTCTAACCTCTCTGTATCGCTTGACTTGCTTATCTTCTCTCTCTCTCTCTCTCTATGTCTCTTTCTAACAGGAACTCTGTCCACCACTGGTCACTCAACTAACTACATAATCGCAGTAGAGCTTCCCACAGACCGAAGCCAGAGGCACTGGATAAAGCGGGGGGTGGCACTGATATGCGCACTGGATTACTGAAAACACGTTTGTGTATGGCGACACATTTCGGGTAGTGTTGAAGAAACTTGAGCTCCATCATCAGTACTCTGAAGTCTGTGAATGTTTTGAAGATACTCATTTAGAAATATATATATAAAAAAATGTCACATTCAGGTACTTCACTTAGGTACTTCACTCAGGTACTACACATTCAGGTGTCACTTTCACATCCTTATTTATATCCAAAATATTCACCTATATTTTACATATACCAGTTCTGAACAGAACATTGTTTATTTCATGTTAAAGGAAATAGTATGTATGTCAGTGTAACACATGGGATGGCTTTAGTACATTTATAGCAGATTTTAAAGCAATAATTCACATTAGCATACTTCAACAAATATGCAGTTCTTCATTCTTACATGCTAATACAAATAAATATATACACACAGCAGCAGATTTCCTCACCAAAGTCTCTGTCTCTCTCTTTTATTTATTTGTTTGTTTTGCATTTGGCTTTTTTGTGCTGTTTTTAAAAAATTGGTTAAATGAGCACTCCGAGTTGAGACACAACACAGCGCACAGCATTACCACTTGATCAGTTTGTGTTTGTGTTTTCTCTGGGTTATCAAGTTTCCTCCCTCCACCAAAACCTACTAGGGGCAGCTGTGGCCTAGTGGTTAGGGAACCTTTCTCGTGACCGGAAGGTTGCCGGTTCAAGACACAACTGAGGTGCCCTTGAGCAAGGCACCTAACTCCCCTAACTGCTCCCCGGGTGCCATGGTTTGGGGCTGCCCCCTGCTCCGGGCAAGTGTGTTCACTGCCCCCTAGTGTTCACTGGTGTGTGTGTTTCACTGCACGGATGGGTTAAATGCAGAGGTCACGTTCCTTCTGTGTGAAAAACACAGTAAGGCAAAATAGTTCACTTTCATTTCACTTTCATTTACTCTCGAATACAAGCACTTACTGAAGATCAGTCTCAGTATTCTTTATCTTGCTTTTGTGGTTCTTTGAGTCTCGTACCAATTCAGATTTTTTAAACTTTTGGGAACTTCTTCAGACCTTTTCCATAGCTTTAGTATAGATGCTGACCTCAGTAGTCAGAAGTCAGTGATCAGGGCGCCCCAGTGCGCCTCAGTGCGCAGGTCGGTGTTGCTTTAAGAGCCTGCGATCTTCTGGAAGTTGAGGGCTGTACCGCTGACGCACAGGGGCAGGACCGCATGAAAAAAAACACACCCAGTCTCATTTTCCTTCCTATTTTGTCAGTGAGTGCCCTACATATGATATAAAGTAAAGGTGTTTCTACACTACATAGCGCACTATTTAAGCCCTTGATGCGCATTTGGCACCGGGCCGGAGAGGAACCCGCTCGCAGCCGGTCCGCTTTCTCTTTAAAAACTCCGTGACTTTCTCACGGCACTACAGCTGCTCAGAGTTCAGCGGTGACAGTAAGAGCTACTTTTATATAAAGGACCAAGAGCTTATTTTTAGTCTACAGTAACTTCTTCTTAATGAGCCACTGATTTAGATTAGAGATCAGACCCTGAGTACGTGTAGTTGTTGCGCTGTCATTAGGGATGAGTGTTGCGCGCCAGTAAATAACGCCGGATTTATTCTGGGTGGACTGGAGTGGAGTGGAGTGGATTGTCATCACAGACGTGGAATCGCTCACATTTTAACCTGGAACATGCTGCACAATGGAAAAATCAAAGAAGAGCAGCCAGAGACGAAACCAGACCCAGAAAGTGAGAGTAAGAGTGAAAGCTCAGAGCCCAAACTGGAGAAGGAACGCGAATCCACACACTTCCCCATCCCCAATCCTAACCCCGCTGCCGGATACCCGAAACTGGAGATAAAGCGCAATGCCGTGACAGACGACTACAAGATCTCCAGTCAGGTCCTCGGTCTGGGGATCAACGGCAAAGTGTTGGAGTGTTTTAACAAGAAAACCGGGCAGAAGTGCGCCCTAAAGGTAACAAGCACACCTGTCTTACCTGTGTGCGTGTGTGTCCTGATTCCTGCTGCTATAAAGAATTCTCCTAGCATGTGATTTTAATTCTGTATAAAAGTTTATAGGATACCAAGCACTACTTAAATTCCTCCTAGACCAAACACACATTCCTGACTAATCACACACATGGAGTCTGCAGTTGGGTTCAGGTGTAGTTTTTTTTAAACTTCAAAGTCAAAGGTTTTCAAAGGTTAACATTGATGTAAACAACAACAATAATAATAATAATAATAATAATAATAATAATAATAATAGCACCATAATGTACAGGACATACAGAGGATTTAGGTTATTGCACTGGACATGTGAGGTCACTTTAGGCGTGTGTGTGTGCGTGTGTGTGTGTGTGTGTGTAATCAACTCATGGCCCCCCTTTAATACAGTTATCCTTCTTTTGTGGTTCTGTCTGTAATCACATGTCCTCCTAATTCCCATAATGATGAGATAATTGGAATACATGACAGCTTTGGACTACCTTGTGTTGGTCTAAATTTTACACATCTAAATAATTCATTTTGCCAGAAGCCTTATTTATAAACAGCAGCTCAAGCCTATAGGAATACAGAGGGATCACTGTGTGTATATCAATCATTATGCTCTATGTTGGCTGGTTCTTAGAAGACCCTCACAAAGATAGAGTTCAATTCAGACAAACGTGCCTGGGTACGTGTGGAGGTGAGTAACATGAGTAACATGTATCCATGACTTCATGGACATTGCAGCTGGACTCCAAGTTCCTGGAAGTCCACTGTTGTGTTACTATGGCTACATCCCAAACCACCAAATCTCTGCTCAATCAGAGCAGAGCTACAGCATCATAGTTGTGTTTAGGAGCAATGATAAATAATAGTCATAATAATAATATAGAAGTGGACATGCGACTAGTTCATGAGGTTTCCCCTCACTCATAATGGAGCGCACATGCTGCTGCATTTGTGCTGCTTGCGCAGTGGAAACAGATACGTCACCTGGAGGCCATACAAGCCTAGACTTTATGACAGAGGAGCTGTAATCCAAATCTGAGAGCTTAGTCTGCCACAAAATTTTGTCTGTGTGCATGTGAGCTCATGTGCACCTTTAACAGCAGTAGTAGATGAAGGAAAAGATTCCCACAAACTGTTTATATGATTAGTTGGTTCTTTGTTTTTACCTTAAATCACAAATGCTGCAGAATTAAACAGTGGAAACACCATGAAGCAGAGCAAGCTGTTTGTTTCTAATTCCTATAACAGTACTGGTTATTATTGATGACTATATTATATATATTATTAGTGTTTTATATGATTGATTTGTTCAGTTAACGGTTAGGGTTATTACTAGAGTCTATAATTAGAGCAGAGGTTTAGGGTTACACTTCAGGTCGGGGTGATTATGTGCACCTGAAACCTTTATCACCACAAAACAAACCAGTCTCACACAGTATGAGCATGATAATCATATATATCAAATTGAAATAGATAGTTGAAAAGTAAAATTTAATATATATGTATATATATATATACACGAGAGCTTTGTTTGAACAGAAATACAGTCTTTCTCATACCATAGTGAAAGTCCATGAAAGTGCATGTCCATGAAACAGCAGAGAATAACAATAAAAATAAAAATAGAATAAAAAATTAAATTAAGGACCTCAAATACATTTTACATGCTCGATCATACTTTCACTTTTTGTGAGTATTACGTGATAACATCTCAAAAATCCCAATGTGCATTTTGACTTTTTATGGGCCGTGACGGCAAGGAACAGTTTATCACACAAAGAAATCTCACATGCCCTATAACTGTGAGAAATTATAATATAGAACCAAGTGACTCATAAATTTAAACTAATTAGCTATAACAGTAAAACCAGCTGCCTAAACAGCTGTCAAGGCAGGCTAGCTTTCACCACTCACACACATCTGTAAGCCTTGGGTGCTTATGACTCAGTTGGCGGTTCACCAGTTCACCTTCCTATGTACTCGTTATTAACCACCATATACTGCTGTTTTGGAGATGCTCTGACCCAGTTGTCTAGACATCACAGTATGGTTTTTGTCAAAGTCATGAAGATTTTTACAGTTGTCCATTTTTTCTTGCTTCCAACACATCACATCACATCAAACACAACACATCAAACGGGGCAGCCGTGGCCTAGTGGTTAGGGAACCGGTCTCTTGACCGGAAGGTTGTGGGTTCGATCCGCGCCCAGGGCAAAAACACGACTGAGGTGCCCTTGAGCAAGGCACCTAACTCCCCCAACTGCTCCCTGGGCGCCGCAGTTTGGGGCTGCCCCCCGCTCCGGGCAAGTGTGTTCACTGCCCCCTAGTGATCACTGGTGTGTGCGT
>JAOVVF010000001.1:5410773-5424761 GCA_028565595.1 Duopalatinus emarginatus
CCTGTCAGTAAAGGAACGCTCCAACACTTTCAAACAACCTTTATCCCCTGAATGTGGAGTGTGTGTGTGTGTGTGTGATTACTATAGACACAATGTGATAGTTTGTAAAAATTGAAATTAGGTTTTATGAGATCACACAAACACTACAGGTGTGCTGGATAGAGATGGGGTTAGAGGTTAACGCTAAACAATTTGCACAACAGCGAGTGGTGCCGTGTTACGTCACACAGTGCTACAGCGATCACTGCGCACAGTAGAGACGATCTGTTTAATCTGGTTCAACTTTCAAATCCTGGCGGTGAACAAACTTTCTTTTCACACCTCTGGGTTTTGGGGCATGTGTAAAACCTTCACTGAAGGATGTAATATACTGCGAATGAACCTGGGAGTACATTTGGCTTAAATTTTACGTATGTGTTTGGGTGTGCTACTTTCCCGTGTGTGTGTGTGTGTGTGTGTTTTGCAGCTCTTGCCCTGGTTGCATCAGTTTTGTTTTGTCGTTGTGTCACACCACCATTTGGTTTTTATCTCTCTATTACTTTGAGGGATAGAAGGCAGTTTTGTTTTGTGTGTCTTGAGTGTGTGAGTGGGAATAAGAAATGATCACTACATCACGTGTGTAGATCCGCTTTTATTTCTATAGAACACTTGTCCTGGGGTTGGAATGAGTCCAGTGTGCTCACACTAAGACAAATGTATTTATTTGCCTTTTTTGTGTATCTGAAGGTGAGTTTGCAAATCAGTCCATTTCTTTTTTTTTTTTTTTAAAAAAACCTTTAAAATCGTTTTTTAAAAAAAAAGCGAGATTTTAAAATCGAGCTCATTATTTTTTTAATTACGTGGGTTTGGGTTTTAACTGTGAAGTGCATCCTGACCTGTTAAGACACCCTGAACATGATTAAACAGTGTGTGTGTCTGTGTACATATATAATGAAATGTAATCATGCACTGGTTATTGTTGGAATAAATATGGGAATAATGTGTCTTAAAGGCAATAAAGTTTCATTAAAAAACATTATTTATGTAAAACGGAATTAATGCATCCTCGTGTTTATTCGCATGAAATAAAATCTATTATTACACTTATTTTATACAGATTCATTACAAAATGTTATGATACGCTATACCTCTGTCATCTAGCCATCACTAATAGGCCTTTGTTTTAATTCCCCTTGATCCTTTCACTTGTCCATTTCTCCTTTTTCCAACACATCAGCTTTGACAACTGATTCAGATCATCTACAAAACAGCCAGTCCTGTGTGATGTGTTCCACTGTACAGTAGATAGTACCTACCAAAATGTGCTTCCAGGAAGCACAACCTGAGAACTTGTGCCAGGGTCATGGGCACGCAAGACTCATTGTGGGCTGAGGGCTAGCCTGGTCTGATGCCACAGAAGGTCCAGATTCTGCTGCTAACGTCTTGGTCCCAGATATCACAGAACACCTTCGGAGGTCTTGCAAGGTCTGTACCTCAATGAGTCAAAGCTGTTTTGGCAGGTGGGTTTATAACAGCAGGTTAGACCTAACATAGTGTATTATGGGGAATATATAATGGTGATATAGTGTATAAATGCTTCTATGTGTCTCACATTCTTTTACTGGATTCTTTAAAAAATAAATAATTATAACAATCTGCACAATGTCTTATGAACATGTTATAAGTAGCTATGAACTTATACTATTATACAATATACCATTTTTATTAACAATTTTTTAAAATAAATTTTATTACTGACTGATCTGAAGCTACTAAAGATACTGTTTTTAAAAATAAATGAAAATTGTAATAAATAAAATTCGTTTAAATAAAATATTTAATATAGACATTTAAATAAAATAAAAAAAGGTTTTTTACTTTAAAATTAAAATAAGAAAAATAGAATTTTATTAAAATTAAAACTAAAATAATTTGTTAAAAGAAATGACTGAAATGTTACAATGCATAGACTACTTTAAAAAATGTTTTTAAAATTAAAGAAATAAAATTAATTTTAATAATTTAAGTAATTACTTTATTAATCTAAATTATACTAATTTACTAATTATTTTTTTAGACATTATGTAAATATTAAAGTATTAACTTTTTTATCATGACACATATTGTGTATCGTAGCCTCCAGAAATGATAAGCGATAATCATGTCTGTAATTTTATACTGAAATTTTACTAGTTTTGTTTCAGCGCCATTGTCTCGTGTCAGAAGTCGAAGAAAAAAAAACACCCACTTGTTGTTTGTTCTTGTCTTGCTTACTGAAATGGACTTACTTTACAATACACTTCAGCTAGGAAGGAAATGAATCATCCTTCTGCTTTTAACACTGAGATTGGCGCTATAATTATAGCCGTACTGTCTGATGTCACTGTCACTGTGTCTCCTTCACCTCCTTTATTCAGCTCTTTATTAGAGAAATGAATCCCTCAGGCTACACAAAGCGCAATATATCTTTATTGGTTTTCTCGCTACCATCAGTTTTACACTCAGTACTTTATTTTTCACCTGGAATTATAATCAGAGGCTGTCAAAATATAAACACCCACTTTTTTTATTTCCTGTCGCAATGCCACAGATTCTATTATCCTTAATAACAAAACAACACACAGAGTATATAAAAGACCAAACAGAGAGGACAAGCCACTGAAGACTTTACAAGGTTGTAGACAGTATTTCCTGTGCCCATCAATATTAATGGATATCTGAATAATACTTTTTAAGGACCTGCCTTGACCTTGAGTATTTTTTCCTCAGAAAAAGGGGGGTTTATCATGTTTTTCATTATGTTTTTCAATGTACAATTATCAATATCCATGGGAACAAGAAGCACCTTTAACAGAAGACGGAAGGCGAAAGGGGGGAATGGGGACGCTGCATATAACATCGCAGGATCGCTCGATTCACTCGGTTGGTTGTTCCTCGGGTTCGTTTTTTTGACGGTTGATTCACTGACGATGAGCTCCTGCTGAGCTTTGAAAGCCTGCGATGTCTCTCCCTACAGGAAACTCCAGACAGAGCTCAGAGATGCACATCAAAACTGCAACAAGAAGAACAATGTTATAAACATGACTGTTGACGTTATCACTGCATATGATAAAGCGACAGACAGGGAAGCGTACGTTTTTGAGGAATTCCTCGGCGACGATACGAGCGCGCGCGTTGACGGCCAGCTTCATCTCGCTGATCTCTTTGTCGATTTCCTCCATGAAATGGATGACAAAGTCCACCAACTTGTGCTTGTACATCTGCTCCGTGTGGAAGTTGGTGATGAGGAAGCTGATGTCGTAGCCCTTATAAAGAGCGAGAGAGAGGGAAAAGGTGAAGTGAAAGCCATAAAACACACACAACACCCAAACAGCTTTACAGCTATGCACAAATACACCAGCCATAACAGCTCTGACCCATCGAGGCATGGACTCCACAAGACCTCTGAAGGTGTTCTGTAGTATCTGGTAGCAAGACATTAGCAACAGATCTGTGGATCTGTGGGACTAACTGTCACTCTCCATGCACACGAGTGACCCTGCAGCAGACCATTACACTTGCCCATTTTTCCTGCTTCCAATACATTAATTTTGGAGACCTGACTGTTTACTCACTGTGTAATATATCCCACCCGTTAAACAGGTGCCATTGTAATAAATTGTTATTCAGTGTTATTAACGTCACCGGTCAGTGGTTGTGTGGTTTTAATGTTAAGGCTGAACCGGTGTACACTGTATATGGTGCAAGTGTTTTAATCCTTTTGTGCAATATTGTCATAATGTTTTATCCATTTATTGGTACCTCATGCATTGTGGAATGTCTATAAAACCTTTTACTTCCTGTTCTGACTTACACTACAGCTGCTACAGTCATTTCCTCACCACTCAGCTTGTCATGTTACTGAGAAACAGTAACATGTACGCTCATCTGCCCTAGCACTGACTGTGACAAAGCGCTGACACTGGAGACTCCTTCCATCGCTCGCTGTACACATCAAATCTATACAACATCTAGGTAGATGGGTGTGTTTCTCTCTCTCTCTCTCTCTCTCTCTCTCCAGTTTCTCTTACCTCCACAGGTTTCCTTCGCAGGATGAAGAAGTTCTCCGCTCTCATCATCATGAAGCGCATGAACTTGTGGCACAGGATCTTCTCGATCTCATCGGCCTGGATGGAAGATTTAAACACATGGTTGCTACAGGAAGAGCTTAAAGCCTCCATACAGTGTCGTTTTCTAATTTAACATATTTAATATTAGAACAAGTTAAAGTTGCCAGATACCAGAAAAATAAACATGGGATCTTTTTACCTTAATCTGCTACACCTTTTATTAGAAAGAATATTGCTCATAATACCTTGTAATGCAAATAGCTACTTTAAAACGATCTATATAAAATATTTGTCATGCACCTGGATGCTTGGTAAATACTGGTCAGAATAAAGTCAGGAAGCTGACGCAGGATATCGTACCTGTTTGACAGCAATGCTGACCCGCACCGAGTTGATGGAGCCCTCGATCAGGACTTTCTCCTTATCGTTGCGGCTGATCACTACCGGCTGCAACAGCAACTCTTTGCTGCTCCTGTATAGAGACGACACATTGGAAGAGTTCCGATTTACAAATCTCTGTTAATCAGTGTAAATCTCAGGGCGTTTACACTGGAAACGAGCCGACGCTTTCTGACTCACCTGACCTCCACCTCGGGCTTGTTGTGCCGTTCCACCACCTGGGAGGAGAAGTTCTCCAAACACAGGGCAGCCTGCAGGGTGGCACGCACAGCGTTCAGGTACGGACGCAGGGTCGCCGTCTGGAAAAAATAATCACATTTTCAGACTAAATGCATGGTGATTGTGAGGTCAGTCACCTGCATGACAAGCCGGTGGATTACAGTCAGATAGAGTCAGTAGAGCAGATCTGATCTAGCATTATTCACTAAGTGAAATACTCTTAAATGATTCATACAGCTAGGTTACATTCATGTAGAAATATATATATATATATGTATACAGAGTTTATCACTTATTCTTCATCATCATCATCATCATCATCATCAGGGAGTGACAGTGTCTATCATAAACATCATCAGATAATGCAAATGAATGGAAGAACAATCCCACAATTAAACAACAAAAACACATTTCTATAACCTACATTTAATAACAGGTTTATTACATCCTCAATAAATATATATTACACGGTTATAACATAGTAATACATACTAGCTAGGTAACGTTAGCAAGCTAGCAAAGGCATCAATACGGAATTTCAGGTTTAACCAGCTTCATCTGTCGATCTTAAATAAAATAGGACTAATCATCCTGATTACAAGAAAATCAGCATTAAACATTAACCCTCCAAAATAATCTAATATCGCTACTTTGATGTAGAAGAAATCTTCTTACCATTTTTGTGGTCCTTTGAGAAAGGCGGAAGTATTTACGCCACGCCTGATGTTATTTTCTCCCACACCCGTATTCCAAAAGCCCCGCCTCCTGCACTCATAATGATCCTATTGGCTAATATCTTGTCAGTATAGCCTTCTAGCCAATCAAAATGACTAGTACTAACCAATCCCGGCGCGGTAGGCGGGGTCCGTCGGAATGCGTGTGGGGGAAAAAAAAACGCCTACGCCTGTAGCGCTTGCGTGCGTTTTCAGCGTCGCGTGTCTGAAGATATGTAGTAGTGGCGCAATTATATTTTGTGCCACCCTTTTTATGTTACGAAAGCGAAATTAGTGCTAAACAAATGAATTTACTGACTGATTGTTTGTGCATACGCAAAACATGTGTGTAAGTATTTAGATAAACAGTGCAATCACACAAAAAATGCATTGATCAAATATATAGTATTCTAAATATTACGGTAGCAAGTGCAGCCCCGATTTTACCTTCATTCGCGTTTTCTTCCATATATGGCAAATAGTAAAATATGTTCAAATGGCTTATTACTGCTGAAATATAACACATTTACTTATTTTATTTATCTATACATGCTGATAACCGTTAATAATTTCATTAAAATATCAATGGGTTACTTTGTTTTTGTATATTTTTTACAGGTTTGCCTCGTACTGGATTGGATCATACCATTTTAAAACCTATTCGAATTCTTGTGTTGGTACGGGGGGGGGGTGTCAGTCGTTTGTGTTAAAGTTTATTTTAAATAAAAAAAAACAGTGATTAGTTAAACAAGTTTATGCATTCACTTTAGGTGTGTTTCAGATTAACACCGCCTTTATAATCTTCTTACTCGAAAATATGCATCGAATATCTTTGTTTCGATCTACCATTTCACCCCCGTTTCAATAAATGGTGCAGTCATTAATGGAGGGCGCTTCTCTGAGGTAAATATAGCAATGTCGAAATTGTATATAAATCCTCTGAATCAATGTGTTTGTAAATTATCATTGGATTTGCTTCACAAGACTGAAAAAAACGCAGATACGTTATAGGTCTGTTTACGGAGACGTTAAGAATAATTTAGTAGTTTGGCCTGAACACACTCCTATCAGCTAGCTAGCATGTGTGCTAAGCTAATTAGCAAACAGCGCTAGTTGTGTAGATGCTAACTGAAAAAAGTGTCTAATATAGCTGTTACTGTTAATGTAAGAGCACAGTGTAGATGGGTTATGTCATTATAGACATTAAAGTTATGTAACCATTTAATTTGACTTACAGTCTTTTACAGCACACACACACACACACACACACACACTAAAGATAGGTTTAGATGGTTAGCAGTGCTGTTTATAATTCAGTGTAATGTAATGTCTATAACACCTGTCCTGTATGATCATATACTGTTATTAGTATTACAGGGGTAGGTATGATCTGACACACATAGAAGATTAATAAATGGTGTATATGTATATCATGCAAAATCTCAGTTATTCCTTTTAAATTGTTAGATTTCACTAAACTGTTAGGTAAAAAAACAACAAAGAAACATGTGAATGTTACAGTATTTCAAAGTGGATAACAAAGTGACACTTGCACAAAATGTGTAACAAATAACTGGCTTTAATTATTCTTGTATTTAAGGTTTGATAATGATGTATTTAACAAGGGAAAAGAGACCAAAATAAAGACAGATACAAACATATACAGCTGTAAGAAACAACAGTGTTCAAGTGTGATTCAAAAGTACTGAAGCTCCTCAATGTTCATATATCATCATGTGATATATCCAAATACATCTTGTCACCCGGCCTTGCTTATAGAACCTCAGTGATTTTTTTCATTAACCTTTCCTGTGTGCTTTTCTTGTACAGTTATCCATAACTGAGAAAATGAGTGAACTAAAGGACTGTCCACCGCTTAAATACTACGACTTCAAGCCTGTGGAGCATGTGAAAGTATGTCCACGCTACACGGCAGTGTTGGGCCGCTCGGAGGACGATGGCATCGGGATCGAGGAGCTGGACACACTGCAGCTGGAGCTGGAGACGCTGCTGTCCTCAGCCAGCCGACGTCTCAGAGCCCTGGAAGAGCAGAGACAGGTCAGAAGTTATTTTTCGGCTTTTTTCTTCTATTTAGCTTTGAGAAGATTCCTCGTTCTTTCTGTTTCAAAGCATGATGACTTAAAAATGATTCCACTCTCCCCAACAGATCCTTACAGATTGGCAGGACAAAAAAGGCGACAAAAGGTTTCTGAAGATGGGGAAAGAAGTCGATCCAGCTGCATCCTCTCGCCATCCCAAGCCCAAGAAGCCAAAGCTGGAAGGGAAGGCAGGTCACGGGCCCGGGCCTGGTCCAGGCAGACCCAAATCCAAAAACCTCCAGCCCAAAGTCCAGGAGTATGAATTCAGTGAAGACCTGCAGGACATACCCCGCAACCCCAAAAACGACGCTCCAAACAGGTGGATATTTCAGAGCTAATATTAAAAACAATTGATTTTATTTATTATACAATTCTTACATTGCCATTGTGACAGATTGCTGAGGAAATCTGGACCAAGTAGAACAGAACAGAACAGAGCAGAGCTACTAGGTTGGATGTAAATAGCTTCATCATATTTTTATTATTAATAACAACCTCAATAAACTATAACAATAACATGCTTAAGTATTTAACGAATACATCAGGCCAACAGGTCCTTGCTTGAGTAAAAATAGGGTAAAGGGCAAGTTCACACATGACCAAATGGACCAAGGTCTATTTCTTGGTGCCAGATGCCACAGCACACCTTTATAGGTCTTGTGTAGTCCATGTCTTGACAAGTCAGAGCTGTTTGGTAGCTGTTTAGGTAGACAGTGTTAATGTTATGACTCATTGGTGTAATATATAATGTGTGTATTGTGTGAGACAGATTCTGGGCTTCAGTAGAGCCCTACTGCGCAGACATCACCAACGAAGAGATCAGAGTTCTTGAAGAGCTTCTTAAACCACCTGATGATGAAGCAGAGTACTACAAGGTAACACCATTGCTGTAGGTTTTATGAAATTTCTGCACAAAGTTGACTGAAAAGGCAGGTCTCGTGAATTTTATTGACAGGATTTAAATGTAGCTTCCCATCACCCCGTGCCTCATTTTTCACAGTGTGACGTCTTGGTGTATTAGCTGTGTGTGGATTTGATATAAATTATGTGTACGCATGTGTTGCAGATTCCTGCGCTAGGGAAGCACTACTCTCAGCGCTGGGCACAAGAGGACCTTCTGGAGGAGCAGCGAGAGGGAGCACGAGCCAACGATAAGAAGAAAAGCATGCTGGGTCCACTCTCGGAGATCGACGCCAAAGGTAACAGTGACATTCCCCCGACATTGTTATCTCTTTCACGGTACTAGTCTATATTTTGATATCGTTTTTTGGAATCTGATAGGTGTACTATGATAAATAATGTAAGTTTTGTTTGTATTGCTTCCTGCAGACGTAGACGCCATGCTGAAGAAGTCTGAATCCCAGCATGAGCCTCTGGAGGATGGCTGCCCGTTTGGTCCCCTTACGCAGCGCCTGCTTCAAGCCCTTGTGGAGGTCCGATTGATAAATTACACTGACGTGTATTTTTGTCTTTTACCTTAGTCCCAAAGTGTCCTGTGTCATCTGTTATATGTTTATTACTGTTGAATGTTCCTGCCAGTTTACAGTGCCTCTTTATTTTAGCTTTAGGTGATATTGTTATTATGTTGTAGGAGAATATTATATCCCCTATGGAGGATTCCCCTATTCCGGAAATTCCAGTGAAGGACGATGGAGCCGGAACATCGCCTCGCAGCCAGGGGAAAGCTTTCAGGTAATAATACCTGACCTTCAGCCTTCAAACAGATTTATTTCCTAAATTTTGCCGAAGCAGAATGGTAGTCTGTCCTGAAGATTAACACTTGTTTCTCTCTGTCTCTCTCTCTCTCTCATGTCAGTGTTCCCCACACACGCTCTCTGGAGGCCCGGATCAGAGAAGAGCTGGTGGCTCAGGGTCTGTTGGACTCTGAGGAGAGACAGGGTACAGGTGGGGACTCAGAAGACGAGGTGCTGGCTGAACTCCAGAAAAGACAGGCTGAGCTCAAAGCACTGAGCGCTCACAACCGAGCACGAAAACAAGAGCTTATTCGGTAAGTTTCCCAATAAAAAACGTAGACATTTTCAGGGTACAGGTTAAAGCCGGGCAATTAATCGAAATATAACCAAAACCGACATTCAGACCCTCTAATCGACATGATCTTGCCCATGTCGGTTCTTTCCCTGTGGTGCGTGTTCATATACTGTCCCTTTAAGAATACACTTCCACGTGTCTAGTCATGTGACTCGGCACCATCCAGTCTTCAGTAAGCGAGCTTCATGGAGGTCAATTTAAATATGCAACCAGGTGCGCAGCTTGTACCACACACACACAAAAAACGGTGTCTGTTGTTTCTGCACATTTTGGTTTTAATGAAGATGACATTGAACAAAAAGAATACAAATGCAAATATTGCAGAGAAATGCAAGTTATTTATTTTTTTACATTTCAGAGAACTTTCTATTTACATTAAAACTAAAATATGATGTGTGCTTTGATTACAGTTGTTCAAAATATTCAATAAATAACCATAAATAGTTCAGTATTTCCTTCAATTATTTTTTAAATCATAAAGATATGTTTTATTGTCTCAGCTTTAATACTTTAGCACAAGCTGTAGCACTAACGATCATTTTAATTTTTTGGTTTCTAGTTTACTACTACAGTAGTAAACTAGAAACCAAAAAATTAAAATGATCGTTAGTTTATCTTAATTGAGGAAAAATGTTGAATTAATCGTGATACTGATTTGAGGTCATATCACCCATTGTGTACAATTTATTTAACAAGTAGACAGGAGAAAATAATAAACCAAAAATTATCCTATCCACTTTCTGCTTTTTTTTTTTTTTACACCACAAATCCACATTAATGATATGAGTCTTTTTATCCTGTGCATCTATTTCAGTGATGGATTAAATAAAGTGTTCACAAATCACTCATCTGATTACACATGAATCGGACCATGTAAACCGGAAAGGAAAATTACGTCCCAGTTATCATGATACACTTATATTAGCACTTGAAGAAATTATTGTTTTAAAAGTATGCTTTGTTCTGTTGAGTTGTTTTCACAAGTGTTTCACCCCTCCAGGTTAGCGCGAGAGGAGATGAGGAAGCAGGAGCTGCGCCAGTGTGTCCGAGTGGCCGACAATGAGGTGATGGAGGCTTTCCGGCGAATCATGGCTGCCAGGCAAAAGAAACGCACTCCGACAAAGAAAGAAAAGGATCAGGCGTGGAAGGTGCTGAAAGAGAGAGAGAGAATCCTGAAACTACTGGATGGATAAAGAGGACCATGAACTGATCTTGTTAGTGTAGAGTCACAGGGACCAGAGGTTTCAAACAAACAGTTCTAACGTCAAGGGCTGGCTCTAGACTAATCCAAGTATCAGGTAGATGTAACACAGCACCACACTGTACCACTAGTAACCCCTTTTTTCAGCAGGACAGTGACTTTGGTGAGGCTTTTTAAGTGCTGGCCCACATTTTCACCGGTTTATGAGGTGAATCATCAAATAATAATGTGAATATTCGGTTTATTGTCTGAGGTCTGGATTTGACTACATATTTACCATCTATAGTTGAATCTTATAGTATCATCTTATTCTCACACAGCCCAAAGATGACATGCATGCCTTTATAGCTCTTGAGCTGTGTGAGGCATTCTGACACACAGGAAGTTTTCAGCAGACAATATCTGACACCATCAATCAAGTGGAAAAGAGAATAATAAGAGATCATTTTGAAAGGGTATGTCTTATTCGAGAAATAATGCACGAAACATCGGAAAGCCATCGTATTAATAACTCCAGTCTAGAACCAGCCCTGTCCTATTGAGCCACATGATGTGCACTAAAAAATCACTGATACACTACTGTGAGATATCCTGTCACCATGACGACATCAGATCTCTGGATTTTGTCTGAATCAGGCCTTCAGGTACGAGTGCCTGTCTGTTCGCCTGTGGTACAGTAATGTGAGCAAAAAGAAGCTGAGATTTTGCACTCGTATCATGAGGGCTGATGTGTCTAGATCCTGGGGTCTGTTTGCCATGTTTGCCTTTTTATGTGTGCAGCCCTCTGTTAGCAGCGAGTAACTGTTACAGACAGTTTTGCCAGTGTGTGTTCAACATGCATGTCCCTTTTCTTTATGTTTTAATTTTCATTTTGAACAGAATGAAAGAACTCGTTCTTTAGGATGTTGTTTACCCGTTTTCGTTTTGTACACAAATGATGTTGATGTTGAATTTCTGTATTTTTTTTTCTCAGTGCTGTTCGGTGTACGCAAGAAAAAATAAAACAACGTTAAATAAGATGTTGAACTGTTAAGAGCCAGACTTATTCAGCAAAACGCTTAAAGAGATCATATATTCGTTTATATATATATATAAAACCCAAATTCAAAGATCTTACAAGCAGAAATTAGGACTCTCTCATTCTCTTGTGGGAAGTCTGATCAAACCCACCTACCTGTGATATTTCCTAATAATTGTACTGAGTTGATGCCTGCAAAATATAATAAAAACAAGTCATTTGAACCACAACATAAAACAGTTACTCAAGAGGTGACAGAATGAGCACAGTGAATATTCATAATTTCATTAAGCACTAGCAACCAATATGCTCCCATATTAATGAGCCTGTCCTTTACTTGTCCTCCAAACTTCAACATCAAACTGCCTGCATGATCCCAGTCCTAAGACCTTGTCAGGGGT
Organism: Duopalatinus emarginatus; assembly: GCA_028565595.1. NCBI lineage: Eukaryota > Metazoa > Chordata > Actinopteri > Siluriformes > Pimelodidae > Duopalatinus > Duopalatinus emarginatus. The sequence goes on from JAOVVF010000001.1 coordinate 5,422,961, forward strand.
GCATAACTCCAGTCCTGGATGCCAGGTGTCTGGCAGAGCTTGGATGGTTTCTCTACTTAAGCACACCTGATCACACTGCCCTGGTACCTCACTCATCTCCACAGGCTGAGCTATTACAGGATGGGGATCATGCAGGCAGTTTGATTTTGATGTTTGCATTATGCTTATAGATTTGATCAAATCTGTCACTGATTAAAAAAAAAAAAAAAAAACTCCCCTCCTTTCTCACTGAAGGATTAGAGTAGGGTTGGGGGTGAGAGTGTGTACTCAAGTGTGTGTGTGCGCAGCTGGACCTTTCTGGACAACAAACAGAGACATGACTGATGTGCTCTTGAGCAAGGCCTGGGCACCGTGGTTTGTGGCTGCCCCCTAGTGTTCATTATATTGTGGTTTCACTGCACAGGTTAAATGCAAGCACAGTGGGCAAATATTTCATTTTAGCTACCTCACACTCACAGCCACTGTCACTGCTGTGCCTATTGAGCGCGCGCGTGCATCAGCGGGGCGGGTCCTCTACCTGCGGGAGCGCGCATCAGGGGGGCGGGTCCTCTACCGGCGCGCGCGCGCACACACACTGGATGCTCGGTCTGTCAGTTATATTATTTTACTCAATAGTTAATGGTTAATGTTTAATATTAATAGCTTTACAAATTTTATTTAATTACTACTAACTACTTCTGTAATTCTTTATTTGTTAACGTCTTACTGTTTTAATCTTTAAAGAGAAAAAGTAGCCTAGCTAGCTAACGTCAGGCTGATAAACCGTTGTTGCTTTTATGACACGCACCGGTAAGTAAGATCAAAACGCACAAAACATTAATTAATATTTATATTTTTTCTCTTACTGTCCCATCAGTTAGAGTTTTATGGATTAGCCGCCGAGGTTAGCATCACTTTTCCGCCTACCCGTATTCTACGAATCCGCCCTCCTGCGTTATAATTGGCTAATACACTACAAACAACTTTATCCAACCAATCAGGACTCGCCGTTTATTCAGCGGCTTGAGTGTGAGTACAAACTGGCCAATCAGAATGCAGGAGGCGGGCTCTATCAGAATACAGGTGGTCAAGTAAAAACTGGTCAGCAGACGCAGACCAAACTATTTAGCCCATGCTGGATAAAATGTTTTAACGTTTATAGCTAGAATATATAAGAAGTCTTCAATAACAATAACACTAACGAGAAACAAAGCTAATAGAATCAATAATAACGGAGCATTGATTGCTAGCCAACGTTCATTTCAAAATAAAAGTCCTTTTAGGTGACTACAGTATGAACACAGGGTATCACAAAGAGACATGCAGGAAAGGAAAAAAACATCAGTAACTTAATTAAATATTTTTGTGACATGCAAACTAATGCATGTCATAACTAATTACTTTTTAAATGAATTAATTAATATTAATTTATACCATTGAGATAAATCGATTGATCCCACCATGTTTATGTGTTCCCTGTGATGTAGACTGAGATCATGTGTGGAAGGACAGCCTGCACCCTGGCCCCTGATGAACTCAGGCGTGCTTCTCGGTACAAAGACCGGTCTGGACAGCACCGACAACCTCAGTGGAGGGATGGTGATGCTGATAAATACCGACCCTCATACAACAAGAGTCCTCAGTCCTTCAGTCCGGTCCTGTTGTCCAACAGACACTTTAATAAGGTAAAGTGCTACTGACTCTTTCTAATCATTTTAGACAAAATTCCTGACACTGCATCATTAAAATTTGTAAACAGGCTGTCTTCAGAGTGCCCATGAGTGCTTATAACTATGTGTTTCTGAACCATACAGGCTGTCTT
>JAOVVF010000001.1:5461919-5471919 GCA_028565595.1 Duopalatinus emarginatus
AACACTTAAGTGTGACAAACATGCAAAAAAACAGGAAATGAGGAAGGGGGCAAACACTTTTTCACACCACTGTATGTCCTACTGTGCAATGTGTGGGCTCGAGCTTCTTAATCAACAATTAAACCTGTAATCTCATTATATAAAGAGGCATTAAACGTGATGGATCGCAAATCAATGAGATGGCACCACTGTGAATTTCAAGAAAAATACAATTTGCTGAGTTTTTTTCTATTTTAAAGCTTGTGTTTAAGTGTATAACTAATCTTGCACCAGTGTGCCACTTTATTACAACACAGGAAAACAGTGGAGTGTCACCAGGGGAAATAAGAAACTGTAAAGTGGACAAGATGCAGAACAACTTTTTGTCAGTTATCTTTTACAGTCAAAGGCGTACGATTGTGGAATTCATTACTTTCAGAAATCAAAACACACACACAAAAAAAAGAAAGTTTTTAATATTAAAGTAAAGCAATGGTTTAAATAGAAGCAAACCTGTCAACACTTTGTAAGTAATAGTAGGCCTATATAAATATAAATATGCACTCATTATAAATGTAATCATTAAAAATTGGTTCTTTGTTTTATGTATTTTAAGCATGCCATAATCTTATACATATTAATGTTATAACTTTTTGTTTCATTTACAGAGCAAATAAGCTTACCCTAATGCATTCTGTGTGCATTTTATTTAACAATGTTTATCTGTGTTGTCCCTGTTAAATAAACTATTAAATAAATAAACTAAACTATAAAATAGACAGAGGCTCTATAGTGTGTATATTAAAGTCAGCTCTCGGGCGCCCCTTGTGGTTGATCATGTGTCCTGCATGCCGGCTGTTTCCGGTATAATGGCCCCTTGCTTCCTTCACTTCACGTTTCTTTGAATAAACCAGGTAGGTTATTATTAGTGTACTTCTCCTTCCTTTTACTATTCACCTTTTTCTATTTTCCCTGGTGTTTTTAACCGCATTTAACCCCTCCCAAACCACTTGTTTTCGCTGTTCGAGGTTATAAATACCCTGGCGGATATTTTTAAACCGGGGAGGAGGGGGAAGTTGAACCGGAAAACGGGTGGTTACAGCGGAGAGCCGCAGCTTGTGGCAACCGTCGCTATGGCGGCGGCGTCTTAAATCAGGCCCGCGTGCACTAATGTTATCTGTGCGGGCCGTTTCCGGAATGACATTCTAGTGTACTATGTAGGGTGTCCGAGCAACCTCGTGCGAGTGGTAGTATCCCTAGATAGCAAACAAGTCAGGTTATTGGAATGGTGAGAGTAAATGTGTAAATGTGTAATCAGCAGTAGTCTCTCTCTCTCTCTCTCTCTCTCTGTGTGTGTGTGTGTGTGTGTGTGTGTGTGTGTGTGTGACAGTCCAGCATGAACCTGTGAAACTCTGAAAGTTTCACACACTAACACATACACAAACCATATAATTAAGGTGTGTGTGTAGGGTGAAAGTAAGGTGAACCACTCATTGACCTATGGTGCTTGCACACAGACAATTTGGAACTTTGCATTTAACCTATGAAACACACACACACTATAGGGGGCAGTAAGGAAGACACCTGCCCAGAGCGGTGGGAATTTATTATTCATAGCACCTAGAGAGCGGTTAGGGGTTAGGGGCCTTGATCAGGGGCTTCATGTTGGTACTAAGGGTCAAGCCGGTGACCTTTTTGGTCATAGAGCTTCTTAACCACAAACGCTTCACCTTCTCTGTTATATTTAAACCAACCCACCTGCCCCCAGTAAAGTGTATGTTGGTGTAGTGAATGAACCTGAAGAACATGCTGTACCTGACAGCACACACACACGCGCACACACACACACCTTGCCATTGAATTATGTTCTGTATATAGTATGTGGTTAGAGATGAAGAACATCTGGTTAATCTGATGAATGTTCCTGAGTGACAGCCTTGAAGGCCTAAACAATGGTAGGAAAAAGGTCACTAATGTTTCCTGTGTTGTGAGGCGAGTGAGTTAGATCCGTTCATTCTCAAGTTCCCACGGTGCAGCTTCACTCAGACCCTGAAGTCTCTCTCTCTCTATCTCTCTCAGGTAGGGCAGAGAGTCGGTGCGGGCGGACGGAGCCGTGTGTGTGTATGACTATGCCGTTATTGCTGCTGTTCTCTCTCTGCACTTGCTCCGGTGCTGTCGGTGATCCTCAGCCACTGCTAAACTACAGCTCTTTGACACTGCCGGATCTCCACTGGCCCTATTTCCTGCACAGCAATGCACACGTGGCCAGAGTTTGCAGAGACGATCCTCTTTGCCCGTTTAAAGTAAGACATTATATATATGTGTGTGTGTGTGTGTGTGTGTGTGTGTGTTCTTTCTCTTGATAGTCCAGAATGAAAATAAAGCTGATACATGAGTGAACTGAATCATCAGTTGATTTTATTATCTTGTTAAAGCACTGAACAGTAAACCACCTTTTAATTCTTTTAATTGTTTTGTTTTGGTCGAGTAAGAGGATATAATTTATCTCAGAGCCTTTATACCTGTGTGTGTTTCTTCCATCTGCAGGATGCTCTGTCCCAAAAGCAGTCATGTTGGGGTTACGAGACGAGCTGTTCTCCTGAGCACGGGTTCAGTTTTCCGACCTGCACCAAGGTGGACTCGGCATGGTGAGAAAAACCTGTTGCTTCTGTCTTCGCCTTGAGTCAGCATGAGGTTCCTGACGTCACTTATGTGTTAAAGTTGTATGAAAGCTACAGAAACAGTTCAGCCCTGTTCTGCTGTGTGCAGAACGGGAGAACTTCATCTCTACACTGAAAAGCCATCGACCTGAGTGTTATTATGGAAGGAATTTAGTCCAGGACTGAATTTTTTATATTGAATAACAAATTTCCTGATATTGCGGGACATTAAGCAGCTAAAATCTTGTAACACCCTCAGATTATACACTGATCAGCTATAGCAATAGCACCACAAACCCACTGACAGCCATTACAATGACACCTGTTATAGGTGGGACACATTGGACAACAAGTGAACAGTCTGTTGTGTTTAAAGCAGGAAAAATTAACAAGTTTAAGTGAATAACTTCGACAATGACCAAGAAACTGTCATGTCTAGATGACTGGGCCAGATCATCCGCAAAACAGCATGTCTGAACCAGTGACAGGGTCATGGGTGCCCAAGACTCGGTGATGTGTGTGAGGGGTGAAGGCTAAACCGTCTTGGTGCCATAGATACCACAGAACACCTTCAGAGATCTTATGGAGTCTGTGTCTAGACGGGTCAGAACTGTTTAGACTGATTGGTGTACATTTGGTAAACAAGGCTTACACGGTTTATGTTTGCTTATTATGACACGATTGGTCATAATAAGATGGTTGGTGTGGTACATTGGTAGCATCATTGACTCCCATGTGAGAGACCTGGGTTCGATTCCCGATCTGGGCAGCCAGTCTGTGCTACACCAATAAAGGTCCCTGGGCAAGACTCCTAACACTACATTGGCCTACCTGTAATACCAATAACCTTAAGTCGCTCTGGATAAGAGCAACTGCTAAATGCCGTAAATGTAAATGTAAATAAAAACGATTGGCTCGTTTATGATGCAATAGGAGATGTTTGAACTCAGCTCTGGTTTTCTAGTATGATTTTTAGCTATGAAAATGAATTCACTGAAATGATTTAATGTGCAGGGTGAGTCAAAAGTCGCAGAGCACATGACCATCTTCCCATTGAGAAAAACTTGCCCTTATTCTGATATGGCGGCTTTCAAGATGGCAGCCATGTTCTTAAAAGATAGGCTCCATCACACATTACTTATTGGGGTATTCTGATAAATTTGTACAAACGTATAAATATAAATAAATTAAACGTATCCTGTTTATTATTATTATTATTAAGCCAATGTAGCCAATGTAGACAAGCATTAAGTCATTGATGTCCGTCTCACTGTGTGTGTGTGTGTGTGTGTGTGTGTGTGTGTGTGTGTGTGTGTGTGTGTGTGTGTGTGTGTGTGTGTGTGTGTGTGGATCGTAGGGCTCGCACAGTGCAGGCAGCTCAGAATATCTTCTGGATGCAGGCCGACTTTGGCTACGTTAAAGAACGTCTGAGAGAGATGAAGACTCTCTGCGAGCCTTTAACTCCCGTAAACAGATTTCCTCTCATTCTCAAATCTACGGCTCATGCTTTCTTTTATCTTTGAGCTGTTATTCTTTATATATAGAAGGTCAACTTGAACGTGACAAAAGGTTCTGTGTCCTTCGCTCTTTTTTCCTGTCTCAGGGGGAATCCTCTCTGATGTGCACCAGCCACCTGCGCTACTGTAGAGCCGCCAACCTTTATCTGGACCTCCGGAAACCCCGCAGAGGTCACGAGAGGTCAGTGACTGGAATGGGAGGTGGTTAAGAGGAAACGCAGAGTGTAAAACAGCTGTCTGTGTATTTATAAGCTCATAAAGACAACATAATGTGCATTTTGACTCAATCTGTTAGTCAGCAGCTGACTGGTTAACATAATTAGTTGGTGTTAGTTTAGTTTTTAATTTAGTGACTAACTCAGAAGCCACACCCTCCTTACTGAGAGTGACTGACACAAAGCTTTTAGAGAGCTAAGACTGAGACCACACCTATTTTACTAAATTTATTAGTAGTTTTTCTAGTGCAAGACAATTACAGTATAACAAAAAAACCTGTGTGTGTGTGTGCAGGTATAATGAAGATTTCTTGCAGAAAGGGGAGATTGGGGGTCGCTGCAGACTGAATCGATTGGCGTTGGAGGCAGAAGGGCAGCACAAGAGCCCCCTGCAGTCCTGGTTAGTATGACACTGTCTAAAATTCATTTACCACACAGACATTCAGTGTCCGAGTTTTGTGACCCGGATTAACCCCAGTTAACCCAAATTAAATTGGTGGAAGTTATATTTTCAGTGGGGTAAAAGTATATAACTGTAGTTGGAAAAAATCACAGATGCGAATTACTGTCAACTGTTACATAGGTCAATAGCATTGATTCTCTCATTTCATTGGCACCTGTCAATAGGGTGGGATATACACTATATTGCCAAAAGTATTTACTCACCCATCCATCCTGCAGACTGCAGGTCGCCCTCAGGAGCTCAGTGAATTCCAGTGTGGTACCGTTATAGGACGCCACCTGTGTAATACATCCAGTGGTGAAACTTCTCACTTCTAAGTATTCCACAGTCAACTGTCAGTAGTTTTATAACAAAGTGGAAGTGATGCAACAGCAACTCAGCCAGAAAGTGGTAAAATGACAGAGTGGGGTCAGCGGATGCTGAGGCACGTAGTTCATCAACTTTCTGCAGAGTCAATCGCTACAGATCTCCAAACTTCACGTGGTCTTCAAATTAGCTCAGGAACATTGCGTAGAGAGCTTCAGGGGATAGGTTTCTATGGCCGACCAGCTGCATCCAAGCCATCGGATCACACTGGCGTGTGACGAATCACACTTCTTCATTTGGCAATCCGATGGACGAGTATGGGTTCTAGGAGGATGATACTTGTCTGACTGCATTGTGCCAAGTGTAAAGTTTGGTGGAGGTGGGATTGTGGCATTGGGTAGTTTTTCAGGAGTTGGGCTCGACCTCTTCGTTCCAGTGAAGGAGACTCTTAATGCTTCGGAATACCAAGAGATTTTGGACAATTTCCTGCTCCGAACGTCTTGGGGACAGTTCGGTGACGGCCCCTACCTTTTCTAACATGACTGTGCACCAGTGCACTACGCAAGGTCCATAAAGATATGGATGAGCGAGTTTGACTGGCCTGTAAAGAGTCACTCACTCACCTCAACCTGTTAGAACACGGTTGGGATAAAATAAATTTGAGCGGGGACTCATGCCAGACCTTTTTGTCCAACATCAGTGTCTAACCTCACAAATGCGCTGGAATAATGCTCCAAAAATACCATAAACACACTCCTAAATCATTTGGAAAGCCTTTCCAGAAGAGTTGAAGCTGTTATAGCTAAAAGGGGCCGGGCCGATGTCTTATTAATCCCTATGGATTAAGAATGGGGTGCCACTCAAGTTCATATACATGTGAAGGCAGGTATATATTGGCAATATATTGTATTAGGCAGTTAGTGAAAGGTCAGTTCTCAAAGCTGTGTAAGCATCTGGGTGACTGAGGGTCAGCAGGTCCTGTGTGGTGTGTCCCAGTATGCAATGGATAACACCTACTACAAGTGGTCCAAGGAAGGACAGCTGATGAACCAGTGACAGGGTCACTGCTGTCATTGCTAAGACTCACTGTTTAGCCTATGTAATCCGAACTCCACTGTATCAGCAGCCATGTAGGCAGGTCATTTTGATACTGTATAATAAGTATGTGTATAAATAAGGAGTTTGGTGTGTCTGAGAGGGTTTTAGCTGGGTGCTCTTGTTTCTCCCACCTTCCGAAAAACATGCATGGAATTGCCCCTAGATGTGAGTGTGTGAGTGAATAGGTGTGTTTGTATGTGGTACCCTGTGATGGATTGGCACCCTGTCCAGGTTGCCTTGCGCCCAGTGATTTAGGACAAAACCGCAACCCTGATAGACTAAGTGGATAAGAAAATTACTGCCTGACTGACAATTCAAATTCGTGTGCATATCGTATTATTATAAAAAAGTGATAGAAATAATAGATTACTGACAACTTACATTAAGGTCAACAAAAAAGAGGGCATTAAAAAAAAGAGGTCCACTTGTTTACTACCTCTAGCTCTGGCAGCTTCTGGATGACCTTCTTTTTCTCCAGGTTCGCCGAGCTGCAGACGTACACGAAACTCGACTTCCACCCCATAGACGATGGGCGCTGTGATGTCATCATTGAGAGACCCACAATCTTCATGAAACTGGACGCAGGTGGACCTCGCTTGTGGAATAAGACACGATGTTGTCGCCACAAGCCTTATTAGAAACACTGAGTTTCATTTACAAAGTGACGTTTTAAATAAATGTTTACTGACGGAATGAATGCACTAATCCTCTAACCCTCAGGTCTGTGTTTACTTTTCAGGCGTGAACATGTACCATCACTTCTGCGATTTTGTCAACCTGTACATCTCTCAGCACCTCAACAACTCGTTCAGCAGAGACATCAACATTGTCATGTGGGACACGGTATTACACACCTGCACCTGCACACAAGCACACCCAGTTTTCTATCCTTATGAGGATTAAACTCTAAATTTACCTAGAGAAAGCAGACACCTAACTCTACTTCAGCTACACGATCAGCCATAACAGTAAACGCACAAACAGGTGACATGGATGACATTGTTCATTGCAATGAGGTGCCATTATAATGAGATAATCAGCTCTCAAAGTAGATGTGTTGAAAGCAGGAGTGACAAGGAACAAACTGTGGGGTGTGTCCTAATATGCGGTGGTTATTGGTATCCAAGGAAGTACAATCAGTGAACTGGCAACAGTGTCAACACTGATATATATGTGTGGGGGTGAGGGCTAGACCATCTGGTCTGATCTCACAGAAAATCCACAAAAGGACTTGTTGCTCATGTCTTGGTGCGAGATGCCACAGAACACCTTCAGAGGTCATTGAGAGTCCATGCTTTGATGGCTCAGAGCTGTTTTGGTGGCTGATTTGGCTGATTATTGCACAGTTTTAGAGTATTTATTGACTGCGAGTAGGATCTGAGAATGGACAGTTTAAATATAAAGAATCAGGTTGTCACATAACAGAAATATTTAGTAGGTCTTCTATCTTTTTGTCTTATGCACTAATACAGATCAAACTCTAAACTCTGTGATAACATTTGCATTAACACAGACCTGATATGTCATATGTTAGTGAATGCTTATCAGTGGTTCCAGTGGTTATAGCAGTTATGATCGTTAATAAGAACCCGTAGTTTATTATTATGCTCAGAAATCCAGCATGTGCGCCAATATATAATTTTCATATTTATTAACCATGTTATAAACCAGAAATAGATGCAGTTCAGACGTCAGTCAGATAAACCGTCTCTGTACAGAAACTCGGAGCCAAAACCCAACTTCCTGCCCTTCTCACTTGAGTAGAAAAACGCAGAGCTAAGCGTTTGGTCCCGAGTTTCGTCCTGAACCTTGGCCTCATCTCAAGCTACTGTAAGGGTCAAGCGGAAACAGGGTGTGAAACTGATTTATCCCTACTTCCTTTCCTGAAACCTTCCCTGTTCTAGGAAGAGGTGGAATAATAATCATGTAGAAAGAGTTCTCTTCTACCAAAACACACATACTGAACTGATAATGGTATCTGAACTTATAATGTTGTATAAGTTGGATATAAATTAGTTGTTGCTATTTAGCAAGAATAAGCTAATAATTACCTTAAAGTTGAAGATGCAAATAGGTAGCAAGTTTTAATAAAGTAAGTTTATTTTTATTTGTAGAGTTTTTATGGATATGGAGACTTGTTTAGCGAGACCTGGCGAGCATTCTCCGATTACGACATCATACATCTGAAAACCTACGACACAAAAAGGGTAAGCTTCACCACCCACTGCTCTACAGATTAACACCCATCATACTCATAGATCAGGGTCAGTCGTATAAAGTATAAAAGCTTGTCAGTCTCTCCAGTTTCAACCAAACAGCACAGCAGAAGACTGAAGTTATGGTGGTCGAGGGAGGTTGCATCTCAATGTCCTAAAGTGTCTAAAAGGGGTGCCAATAGTTGTAACATTACAGTATTGGGGTCTCTAATTGATAATACATTTTTAATCAAAGGTTATATTTCTCATATATTTTCAAGTTACAATTAAACTAACTAATCCCAAATGTTTTTCTATCCTTTCATCCATCCATCTATTCAACAACCTATCCTTCCATCCTTTCCTTCTATCCATCAACCTACCCATCCATCCACCCAATTATCCACACAACCAGCCATCCACACATCCAACCAACCAACCTGGTCATGCATCAATTTACCCATCCATCCATTCATTTTTCCATTTATTTTCCATTCATTTACCAAGTCCCATGTTTTTAACCATCTATCTATCTATCTATCCACCCATTCTACAAGCAACTCCTTTATCAAGCTCTCCATCAATTCATCCATCCATCTAACAAGCTGCCCATCTATCCACACATCTGTTGATTTATCCAATCAACCTATGTTTTCGACCATTCTTCCCTCAACCTGTCCCTCAACCTGTCCCTCAACCTGTCCCTCAACCTGTCCCTCAACCTGTCCCTCAACCTGCCCCTCAACCTGCCCCTCAACCTGCCCCACCCATTAATTTATGCATTTATACATTGTTTCATCTATTGAATCATCTATCTATCCAGTCAACCCATGTTTTCACTTTTTCATCTGTCTGTCTGTCTAGCCGTTGTTGAATATTTTGTTTTAATAATCTACTTTTATATGTTTTTAAATGCCACATTGTAAAATCCTCTCTACATAACGAAAAGACAGAAGTGAAGTGTGCATGATTTTATTATTGAGTGTTTAGTCAAATTCACTGAGTCGGATTCCCTGATGAATCATTATGGTAGCTGGAGCAGTGTGTGTTGAGGGCTGATGGTGCTCTTTAATGTCTTTTTTTTTCCCATCACAGGTGTGTTTCAGGGACGCGTTCTTCTCACTACTACCACGGATGAGATACGGCCTCTTCTACAACACCCCCCTGGTGAGATCCTGTTAAAAATGCCATTAGAAGAGAAATATCATCTCCTGTCTGGTTTGGATTCACACAGCCTGAAAATCATGTTGATTGTGTTTGTTTTATATGTATTAAAGTAATAGCTTTGAGAGTTACATTGCTTTGCCACCCTCTTCGTCTCGGTGAGATCTACATATACATGGCTGTTTGTTGAAGTATAGATTTTTTGGGCATTGAAGCGTGAAATGCAGACGTGTGTTTCGTTCCTGTGCGCACGTGAATTGTCCTGATGGATCTGAAGGACTGCAGTAAAGCGAGGTCTTTATATTCATGGCTGTGAGCATCTGAGCAGAAGCCACAAATGATTTAGAATTAATGTTTGAAACATGAGTGTGTGTGTGTGTGTGTGTGTGTGTGTGTGTGTGTG
>JAOVVF010000001.1:5557459-5578268 GCA_028565595.1 Duopalatinus emarginatus
TTTATACTACATACTGTATCTATTAGGGGTGCTGAAAAAACTGATTCTATGAAGAATCGCGATTCTTAGTCCTGGCGATTCTGAATCGATTCAAAATGCCCAAAAATTGATTTTAAAATGCGTTTTAAAAAAGTTTTCTTTTTTAACGCTTCTTCTCACAAGCATACTGCACATCACATTACGTGTCCACTCGGCCAACGTAGAAGAGTGCCATCCAGGTACAGCCAGCTAGTTAGCCAGCTCGATTGCTAGCAGACTAGCGGACTATGACTTTAAACCTTTGTATTAATATATTTTTAATTATTTGTTCATTGATCATTTTTTTTTATTTAAGAAAAAAAGCCAGGCAGCTAAGCAAACCTAATACTGGTCAGTTAAGTTACAGAATTTTATCACAATCCTATTTTTGTATAAAAAGATTTGATACAGTAAGGAACCTAAAAGTGTTGTTTTAAATGAATGTTTTATTTGTTTACATTGTATTGTCATCTTAACAATCACATAATTTAAACAAAATTTTTAAACCATCTAAATCAAATCGTGACCCTAAAAATCTGAATCAAATCGAATCGTCAGACACTAAGAGATCCGTACCCCTAATATCTATCAGTGGTCTTTTAAGGTTATGGAACTGGCCTTATGACTTGAAGGTCGACAGTTTGATTCCCCATACCAACAAAACATGACTAAAGTGCCCCTGACCAAGGCACCTAACCTCCAAATTGTCTTCTGTTTATAGTGGTTAGTACCTACTGCAAATGATCCAAGAAAGAACGACTTGTGATGGGGTCATTAGTGCTCAAGGTTCTGATTCTAAGCTAAGGTGCAGATAACATAGAGCACCTTCAAAGGTTTTTGTCCACAGCTCAGAAATCTTTTGGCAGGTGGTGTATATTAAGGGGATTAAAAGGATTGAAATTAGTAACCAGAAGCAGCAGACCGGGTGGAGGTATCACTCTGAAGTCTGCTTATTTTTCTTAGTGCATCCATCTTTTTGTGACGGCTGATTGAGGATCTGTTTGTCTTATGAAGCAGTGTGATGTAGATGTGTGCTCAGTAAATCCGTCTTTGTGCAGACAGGAGGAAAAGGGAGCGATTTGCCTCCTCAGCGTTCGCTAGGTACAGTAAATCCTTGTGCTTTAGACATGTCCTTTTGTTTCATTAAAAGATGATCTGAGTTTTTTTTTTTCTTTCTTACACTTAAGAGCTGTATCTGGTTTACAGGGTGAACCGGCTCCCCTTGCTGTGACTTTCTTGTTCCTCCTGTGATGTCCCAGTTCCATATTTACACAAAGATTTGCATAACTACACAGTGGATATATGATACAGAAAGCTGTGCTTTAGTACGCTGCAGATAAAATGTAAACTTCACACAGATCCTGACTATGTAATTCTACTGACTTAAACACATACTATAGCCACTTTGATGAGGTTGATTATTATAAACAGCAGACAAATGCAACTGATAGAATAAATTGCTATCAACATTGATGACGTTAGGAAACAATTTTCTAGGCTCCACACCAGGAAATCACAAGGGCCAGATGGGATCTGCTGCAAGGTCTGGAAGGCATGCGCTGACTCACTGGCACGTCCATTTCAGAGGCTGTTTCAGCATTCAGTGAACACAGGACTGATACCAGCCCAGTGGAAGCTGTGAATAATTATACCAGTACCTAAACACAATAGACCTAAAGAAATGAACGACCTGAGCCCAGTAGCATTAACTTCAATTCCTATGACGTGTCTTGAAACAATATTGTTAAACCACCTGTTAACTGAAGTTTCATCATGTCTTGATACACACCAGTTTGCTTACCAACCAAGAAAAGGGGTGGATGATGCACTGCTGACTATGACCAATAGTATACTGGACCATCTAGAAAGGCCTAACACCTAACACTAATGAGTGCCGAGCTAGCACATCAACAACACACACTTTCTTTAAATATGCAGATGATTCTGCCATTGTGGGGTATCTGAAACCTGATAGCTCAGTGCTAACCAGCTTTGAGGAAGAACTGAGTAACTTCACCAAATGGTGTCCAAATTTGAGATATACACCATGTCTAAGGTAAAAAAATGACAACAGCGGATGTTCTTTCTACGCAAGCTTAACTTTTTTCAGGTGGACTGTATTGTATTAGAACTGTTTTATAAAACAGTCCTTGAGAGCGTGTTGTCCTTTGTCTTAGCACAAACAAGACAAAAATAAATTGCAGCATCTGGTAAATACAGAGAGCAGAATTATTGGATGCAGTCAGCTGTCAGTCACTCAGCTATAGTCAGGTCTTATTGTGAACAAAGCTGAGAAGATCCCTATTGAGTACCCCTTATATAGCAGGTTTCATCTCAGCACCTATGGCAACAGTAGGTTGCTGCAAGGGTCAATTAAAACCAAAAGAGTTAGTGTGTCGTTTGTACCCTCTGCTATTAGACTTTTTATTAAATTGTATTCATCTAACTGTTCTTACAGCCTGTTTATGTGCTGGGTCAACTTATGTCTATGTGGTTTAAATGTGCTGCACTTTGACCAAATACTTTGATTATAAATTATAATTTGACTTTTAATTTCATTTAAAAAAAAAATTTATGGGGCTGTGATGATGAAACAATTTTTTTGCAACCACCCAACTTTGTCATAGTAACACCAGTTCCATTCAGGACTCGACTTGTCATAACACATTATAGCCTACAAAAATGATCCGTCTGTGAAATCACATCAGTCTAGCCTTCAACACCCATTGCAGATCAGTGAGCCATGGGTGCCCATGACACTCTTACTGGTTCACCAGTTTTCCTTCCTTTGGCCATTTTGGTAGGTATTAACCACTGTATACTGGGTCACATCTCAGAAGACCTGCTGTTTTGGTGATGCTCTGATCCAATCATCTAGACATCACAATTTCTCTCTTGTCAAATCACTTGTTCTTACACGTTCCCAATTTTTCTGCTTCCAACATTTTGGTTTAAATAACTGACCGTTCACTTACTGCCTAATATCCCGTCTTATTGTGGTACTATATAAACCTAACGTTAGTCACATGACCTGCTAGTGGGTTTAATGTTATGTTATGGCCTAAGGTTTTTTTTTTTTGCTTTCAACCTGATAGTGGCTGACAGAGCCGGCCGCTTAGGGCCCCTACGCCACCAGGGGCCCCCCAAGAGCATCAAGATATCATGATAAAATTTTTTTTTTTTTTTAAATATAACATTGAATAATAAAACGAAATGGTATTACACAGGTAAAAGTGAATATTATTTATTTATTTTTATAGTTGGCACACCTATATATAGGTTAATCAGTTGCTGCTGTGGGCTGTTGCCACTGTCGGGCACTTCGGCGTATTGCACAATATCTCTCTCTGGGCAAATCGCTCTAACAAAATAAAATAAAATTTTAATAAATAAATAAATAAATAATAAATAAAAATCAGCTCCCTCCTTAGGCCTTCCACTTCCTTTTTGTTTTGTTTAGTTTTTTCTGGCGCAGGGAGAAAGGTAATTGAGCGATATGCAGAGGTGGTAGGAGGGGGTATGGGGGGCCTCAGATGAAAATCTGCTTAGGGCCCCATAAAGGCTTGGGCCGGCCCTGGTGGCTGATTTTAATATCTAATTTTTTCCCTTTTACTTAATGACATAGATGCTGAACTCCTTATGCTGACTAAACCTTTGCCTTTATTATTATTATTATTATTATTAATATTATTATTATTATTTTTGCCTAATCACCTTTATTAGTTTATTGCATGAAGACACTGTAGTTCTTCCTTGTGATGTTTGCTCCAAGTTGGCGTCATCATGTCCAGATTTAATCTAGTCAGTTTTTCTTCTACTACTAATTGTATTTGCTCATTAGAAATCTGACACAGTGATTGTTTGCAGACAAATTTGATTCATTCGTGATTCATAGCTTCATGATATCTCCCGGACACTACATAAGCCAATGTGTTGGTCTTTGTATTTGGATTTGATTCTGATGGTACTGAATCAACAAATTGCTTTCTGGCATCTGTTCCCAGTAAAAAAACCCAAAACAATAATTTTTAATTAAAAGCAGATTTTCTCTTTGTAAATGTTTGTTTCTGATCTCATGTGGAAGCTGTAATGCAGCTGACTTCCTCCCCAAGTGAGCAAGCGCAGGATTTCACACAGGCCTGACTGATGGTGCTCTTTACTTATTCATGGAGTACACAGGCTTTTGTGTTCGCTGTTTTACTTACAGCTCAACGTGCTTGTTTGTTCTTGTCGTTAAATCTTGGCATAATTACTCCAAATCTCTTCGACTCGTAAGGCGCTCGGAAGATGTGTTAGTGAAGAAGTAAAGACGCTGATTGATGT
This sequence comes from Duopalatinus emarginatus, assembly GCA_028565595.1. Taxonomy (NCBI): domain Eukaryota; kingdom Metazoa; phylum Chordata; class Actinopteri; order Siluriformes; family Pimelodidae; genus Duopalatinus; species Duopalatinus emarginatus. The sequence continues at coordinate 5,561,801 of JAOVVF010000001.1, forward strand.
CTGTTTCTACTACAGCAGCCCTTCAGGCTGGTGCCATTTAAAAAGCTTGTATATGAAAGAATTCCTCAATCAGTGTTGACATTGAGGCGTTCAAGACCAGCTGTAAATCTCCATTCTGAGCCTGTGACTCGTATCGGCGGAGTAGATTTCCTTAAACAGCTTGAACTTTGTGTGCTCTAGTCTGGGTTTGCTGTTTGTGCGCTCTGATGTATAATAATAGACTTCATGTTTAACTCGCATTACATCACAGCAGTGCTGAAAATCTTGCTAAGGTGTTGATTTAATTCTCTTGAGCAAACCACTGGTTCATATTAGGTCTTATCTGTGGTCATTTCTGTAGACTTACAAATGGACTAACGTTAAGATTGTCTGTAGCTTTATTTATGGAAGACATTTATTTATTGAAGGAGTCTCCAGTTTCAGCACTTTTTTTAACCAATCAGAGGTGAAGCTTTATCGTTTTTCCTGTGATAACCCGTGTTGTACAGACCCAGGTTGGAAAAGCAGCCAGTTTTTATTACAGACTTAGCTGTCCTGTCCTCTGAGGCTCCTTACACTGCGTTGTTGTAATATACCATAACTGCAATTTATTGTCTCTTACATGTCTAGCAATACTTTGTAACTTTGGTTATAACCTCGTGATAAAGTACGTATCATGACTTAAAAACCTAAGGTAGTTTATAAGAGGGAGTGTGAGTATTGGGCACGATTCTTCCTAGAGCTTTAAACCTAGCAAAATAACCCTTAACTATCATGCTAAGAAAGATATGCTATTGCGTAAACATGTATTAGCTTTTGATTAAAATGGTGAGATGGAGAGAGTCTGTCAGTTTTCTTTTCTCAGTCACTAAAAGCTGGAAATAATCTCCTGCTGTAGTCCTGGAGAACTCGTTTGAAGTTTGCTCACTGTGATGGTAATGATGCAGTAGGAGGTAAATGAATTCTGTTATCAGCGCAGATGCAACGCTTTCTCCGAATCCTTCTTTCGCAGCACGTCGTCGCCGTTCTTCACCTGCTATGAGGGAAAACGGACGTCTTTTTTCCTTTGCTTACTACGCTAAACCCACAGAGGTGGTGTCGAGGATGATGGGATGCTCGTGTCCATCTGAACAGTGTGAGGATTCCTTAACAGCTTGAAGCGTTCCGTAATTGTCACGTCCTCCATGCTCTTTTAAATGAATACTCTCAAATTAAAGTGAGAAAACCAGAAAAAAGCATTTTTCTTATTGCTGTCTCTCCTATCAGATGATTAAATGAAAGATTGTTGAAGTGGAATGAGTGATGCAGACGTGAGTAACCACAGCAGGAGACAAACTTTATTCTGAGAAGCAGCAGGGTTATTTTTCACTCTCGTCGCTGAAAGCCTGCTTCTTAATTAAATACGCAGCCTGAACTAGCGGTGGCGATAAAGGAAATGCGCCGTATTAGAGGCTTGTTGGTGTGTGTGTGGGGCCCACTATGCTGGTAGTTATTGAGGATCGACTGTCGGCTTTGCCAAACGCCGCTTTATGATTCAATTTAACAGAAACGTGAGCGCTAGAGAGTCTAATTGAGGTTGTGATGCAACTTTTTTTGTGAGGGGACAAAACAACACGGCGGCATAAATTAATAAGTGTTATCACAAGCTGACAGATGGACAGAACATGGACAGTTGGACGCCTTACCTCAGTCACCTCTGGTTTGTTCATTAGGGCTCTCATTAACACACCAAGTCATGCTAGCTTCTGTAACGCTGCTTTCCGCTGATGTGTATTGGTTCATGTTTTGCTTGAAATAGAATGAAATTGAAAGTGTATAGAACATTTCAACCATGTCAAGCTGTTGCTTCTGTCGCTAGCTCTGAAGCTAATTAGCTAATGTAGCTAACAAGTCACAAAAGTCTCATGAATGACATCAGACTCTCATTATTCAAGCAAACATAGAACATTGCCCTAAACGGTTCTGGGGAAATATCGGCATCTATGGATCTGTCCTGTCATGAGTTTTGTTGTGGATCATTCGGTCGGTCATGTCGGTGAGCAAGCTTGTTGATAGGTAACTGACTTCTTGTTTAGTTCTCAGCTGGTGTAAATAGGGAAATGAATCTTTCAATGTGAGCATGGTCGTGGTCCTTTAGGCTAAGCCCTGGATGTTTAATGGGTTTCTGCTGTTGCTTGGTAGGTAATGAGCTTTGTAGCGTCAGCACAGAGCTAAAACAGAAGGAAAGTCAGTATAAGACAAGTCTGTTAACAAGACCAAACTCCTGTTATTTGTCAATTTCTCTGAAACTAAAATAGTAATTACCGATAAAATCATTGGTAAAATCTGATGAAAATGTACCTTACCTTTGCTCTTTGATTAATGTAACACGAAAAAAACAAAAGTTTGTAAGTTCATCTGGCTATTATGCAATGCGCATTTCTCATCCATAACAGGAGTCAAAACTTGACGACAACTATCTGCTTTACAGCCGTTTCCATGGCAACACGAGATGTATGATGCAGTATCAATGTTTTATATATATATATATATTAGTAATATAATAATAATAGTAATAATAATCTCTGAATAAAACAATGAAATGTCATGTCTAAAATAAAAAATTATTTTTTAAATAAATGCTGTCATAATAAACCTACTCAAGCCATTTTGGTATATGTAGACATCTCATAAGCGAACAGCACAGTCACACACACTCCTGAACCGTGTCAACACTTCTTTAGCATATAAGATCATACAGCTCTTTTCTATATGTATATGTAGATATATACACACATATGTACAGAATACAAATAAAAGCTCCCACAAAGTACATCGAGCATGCTGACGGAGAGAAAGAGACCGCACTGGGGTTTGACCTACGACCCTGAATGTGTGTATGCGTGTGTTTATGTACTGTAATAGTAATATAATAATAATAGTAATAATAATCGCTGAATAAAACAATGAAATGTCATGTCTAAAATAAATAATTATTTATGCTGTTATAATAAACCCACTCAAGCCATTTTGGTATATTTAATTTTGGGCGGAAAATATTTGCGCAATAATGCACATAACTCCATTTTCAGAGTTGATCTATTGAATACAATAGATAAGTAAAAAATAAAGTAATGCCTCGTTTGTGCGCAGCATACGACTGCAACAACAGAGTCGGTTGTGTACGGCCATTTTTGTCTTTCTCAGAGATGATAAAAGCTATAGTGAGAAAACATGTAATTATAACTTACAGGCTAACTTGCAAATGTTTCAACATTTTTATAACAGTACTGGAAAGTAAATCTGCAAACAGAGACCTGGTACAAAGCTGGTATAAAGGTGTCAAAGTCAACAGCTTCACTAATCTTCACATGCATTAACAAAAGACTAGGATAGGCCCATGTTGCCCCTCTGACACCTTCACTTATATGCTGACTGGTTCTTTCTATTGGTGGGCAGGACTTATATGAAGCAGTCGTCATCTTGGCCATTACAGGTTTCACCACTCATTTTTCATAGAGTGTCTTATATCTATATATTATAAGATCTCTGACAGAATCTTAATGAGCTTTAAGATTGACCTTTAGTAAACTGCAAAGAGAAAGTTTAAGGTTTGGGGAAAGCTGATCTTTCTTACAAAATCCACAGCTTCTCTATTACAGTATGATGAGCAGCTTGTTGGCCAACATGATGCAGTTTCTCCTTTTACCTGTAGGTGTCAGCAGACTGTATTAACACTGTTAGCTAAAAGCTATGAGGCCTTTTTCCTTTGGTTAGAAAATCATTAATTTAATACAGATTTCTTATATGGTAGTTTGTCTGATACACAAAAAATTGCTTTGGAAAATGCTTGGACTGCAACACAGTTAAACCGACATCAACATAATATTAATCATAAATAATATAATAAAGTATTGGATGTTTTAAGACAAATGAAGAGAAGCACAAAGTGTAAGAAACTCTTGTTGTTCCTTTAATTCTGACCAGACTCTGACCAGGACGTGTGTATCTAACGCTACTTGTCTGTGTGCCGCTCATCAATTATACCTTTTATATATTTATTTCTTTTTAAAAACCGTCTCAGTACTTTCTAGTATGAAGTGCATGACACTATGACACTATCAGGTCTATGACGTTTCCCAAACCTGCAGTCAGAATCGAGGACAGTTTGTTTGTTCCATCAGTCAAAGCCCATACATAAGCACATTATTAGCACATTCGCTGATTTAGCAGACGCAACCTGTGTGGAAGCAGATTTGCAAATATCTATAATCACACCATCAATTTTTATTTTGAACTCATGAATTCAGTGGGGGTTTTTTTGTGTGTGTGTATCTTCTTTTTTTTTTTTTAAAGGAAAGATGTAAGAATGTCATGTATCCCGTAGACATCCCATAAGCAAACAGCACAGTCACACACACTCCTGAACCGTGTCAACACTTCTTTAGCATATAAGATCATACAGCTCTTTTCTATATGTATATGTAGATATATACACACATATGTACAGAATACAAATAAAAGCTCCCACAAAGTACATCGAGCATGCTGACGGAGAGAAAGAGACCGCACTGGGGTTTGACCTACGACCCTGAATGTGTGTATGGGTGTGTTTATGTACTGTAAGTGTTCTGGTTGTTTTGCTTGGTCTGTGAAGGTTCCACAAGTCAGACTAGGTGCAAGTCCAGACAAAGCAATCATGCCATAAGAGACTCTGATGATCATCAGCAGGATTAGACGTCTCTGGTCCATTAGTTTCGCTATAGTCACTGATCAAAGACGGCGGTTTTTGCTGGAGGAACATCTGTGTATAAGGTTATGCCCTGTGTCTGTGTGTGTGTGTAGGAGAAATGAGGGATTTTGAAGGGAATAACATCAGTCCCAGTTGTTTTTAAAGTAGAAGTCCGGATCAGCTCATCCTCTGGTCCCAAAAACAATCCCAAAAAACAAACTTCCTTGGCACATGGTCCATGTGGACATCAGTGTATTTCACTTCCTCCTTTCACTGCTAATCCGTTTAAACTGCCCTTTGATGGAATGGTTTAGTCCGCTGGGACAGAGGGGATGCTCGAGTGCAGCCGCATGGGAGCTCTGGGTTAAGTCCTAGGATGAATCTAGAGAGAACGATGGAGAGAGAAATTCAGCAGTAAGCTACCATTTTTCTTATGGATTGTAAATAATGCTGCTTTTATCCCAATAACACCAGCAGAGAGATGAAGAGGTAGATAGATGTTTAAGGACAGAGGAAGAGAGAGGTACAGAGCTAGAAAGAGATGTTTGAGTGAGTGACTGTGACAAAAGATGCAACATACAGGGTGAGACAGTACAAGAGAGAGAGAGACAGCTGGATGGAGGGAGAGAAACGGATGAGCGCAAAGGGACGTGGAAAAAGGGGAATTGAGGTGGTGGAAAACGGAGGGACACAGCAGAAGAGCAAAGACAGACGAGTGGAGAGAAAGACAGGAATGGTGAGAAATGGGTAGACAGAGGGGTGGATGTTAATGAAGGTGTACGAGTGATGGACTGAGTTGGGGTAAAATTTTCCACTGAGATGCGTTAAGTCATTTTCACACAATAACGTATGGTCAGGTTGGGATAGATCCAGACACCCGTTTAAAAAAAAGACAAAACAGTCGTGTCAATCAGAGATTTATTTACAGTCAAAAAAAAGGTCATTTGTACATCAGATCAGTACCACGTATCAGTACCACGTCACGCTGAAGAGACGTGACCTGTAAGGCAGGTGGAGGTTTTCACTGCAGATACAACGGCTTTATATCGTTTTGTTAGTATTTAGTTGTTTGCTACTAGTATTGTAGTAATGTTTGTCTGCACAACTCAACTCTCATCACTACCCATGAAAAGAGCACTACACTCGTTTCACACACCGGAAAACAACTTGAGTCCTGACATTGGAGTTAACTGAAGCTTGTGTGTGTGTGTGTGTGTGTGTGTGTGTGTGTGTGTGTGTGTGTGTGTGTGTGTGTGTTAGCCAATTTTTTTTTATTCCTGAACTCAACACATTCGTCTCCGTCCTCACATTATTAAAGTCTGGATTAAATTAATTTAGTTCCATCAACTCAAAACTAATATAACAAACTCGGTCAACTGTGACCCCCCCCCCTCACTCCCCCCTCTCTCTCGCTTAAACCTTAAAACTCACTTTTCTCTCACTCTTCATTATAAAATGTTTTCATTTTCTTGTTTTCTGCCACTTTCCCACTCTGTCATAGTGTATTTCTCTCTCTCTTTTTTTTTTTTTTACATTGCATCTCTCCTGCTCTGCTGCTGTCCTTCTTTCTCTCTCTTTGCATGTGCCCCCCTTCCTCTCTCCCTCTCGAAATTCAATCTCAAACAGCTTTTTGGGTGTGAATTGTAATTAACGACTGGTGCCAAAGCATTAAACAGGATACGGAGGAAAAGAGACCAAAAGAAAAGTAAGAGAAATCGCTCTCTCCACTCTCTCGCTTTCTCGAAAGCTGCAGTTTGTATGCATTTGTGTGTTCACAAATCACACAGCAGCAGCAGAAATGTCAATGGTGTGTGTGAAAGCACACACGCTCTGGGCGAAGCCGCAGGCCTCAGACTTTAATTAGCTTCACTCAGTTCTGTACTGCTAAAACCTGGAGATTTCCCTACACACACACACACACACACACACACACACACACACACACACACACACACACACACACACACACACACACACACACACTAGTTCTCCTGCCGCCTCTACTTTAACCCTGAGAAAGATTGAGTGTGATGTGCGTATCAGTGTGTGTGTGACAGTAGTGATGTATCTGTGTGTGAGGGAATGGTGATGTCTATCAGTGTTTCTGGGAGTGGTGATATATCTGTGTGTGCGTCTGCGAGAGAGAGAGAGAGAGAGAGAGAGAGAGAGAGAAAGTGAGCGGTGTGAGTCAGTGTGATGTCCAGCTGTGCGGCGGCGGTGATTTACATCGCGTCCTGAACACAGCAGTCCAGTCTGTCTCATGCATCTTAATTCGTTGATCAGATTAACACACTTTTACACCCTCCCTGTTTCAGAGGGAGGAACTGAAGGGCAGGACACGGTTTACATCAGCACTTTACTCTTTAGTCAGGGGCAGTGTGTGTTCGAACAGGAAATCTCTCCTGCGTTCTCCTCTCTCATACACTGTTAAACTGATTTTAATAGGTGTAGAGGCTTTTTGGATAAGCTGGGTAAGGTGTATGGAGTGTGTATGGGGTGTAGCCTGTGTAGAATACACAGTGTGCTGAATTGTAAAATGTGTGTATAGAGGCTATAGGGTGTGAAAGGTGTATATATTATAGGGGGTGTGTGACGTTTAAAGGGTGTAGAGGTGTATATGCGTTTGTATAGGGTGTGTATAAAGTATGTAAAGTTTACCAGGTGTGTAAAAGGTAAAAAGTGTGTAGTGTAACAGTTCTCTTCACTTATGCTCTAAAGAGAATTTTTTTCCCCCCTCCTGTTAAAGGATATAAGAGGACGTCTCTTCAGACTGACTGGTTAAACATGTTCCTTTTTATGCGTTTTTAAACCCAAATCTGATCAGAAGAATCGTTTGATACGTCTGGTTTTTACATAAGTAATTAGTCGCCCTATTGAAACCAGAGCAGCAGGTAAAAGCAGAGGTGAGTGACTGGACGATCACCAGCCTTTCTCTCTCTCTCTCTCTCTCTCTCTCTTTGTGGCCCTCCTCAAACAAAAGGCCTTCCTTGTCAAGGAGGGCTCCCTCTCTGAAAGACACAAAGAAAAAGGAAAGAGAAAAAACAAGAGCGTCAGGCACTCACTTGCTTCGGGTGCATCTATACGTACATGCCAATTAAAAAAAAAAAAAAAAAACTCTGCATATGAGCATGCAAGTATCTAAAGAAAGAGGAACATGATGTGGATTTACGCCTCTTTAGAGCAAAAATGAAGTCGGCAGATGAGCTGTTAGTGTGCGTGTGTGTGTGTGTGTGTGTGTGTGTGTGTGTGTTCGGTGGCTGGAAGGGAGGAAAGGGGGAAAAAAAATCTGATTTATTCTCAAATAAATTCAGTTCAGACTAAATGAAACACTTCAAATTAAATCCTGACTTGAGATTAAACCTGAGTTTATAACTTCAGATTGATCTGAAACACAAGGTAGAGTGTAAGCGTACACACTTTCACACATGCACAGGTTCTTAAGCGCAGTTTGATTTGCTTCCTGTTTTTGAAGATGATTGAATCAGTCAAACTTTAAACACAGACATCAGGCAGGAACCCGAAGAACCTACAACTGGTGTATTTTGGTGTGCACGCTGCCCGTCCGTCCCATTAGAATCGATAATTCCTAGTGGTTGGAGGAATGTAGTTCACAATAAACCTATTTGTGGTTTGCCTCCATCGCCCCACACACACACACACACACACTCTGGGTGAGGTAATTATGGTTTGTAGAGTGTGTTGGGGTTAATGAGAGGTGATGCTCAGTAAACTGAGGTTATAAAAACCGAGATGGTCACTGACCTTGGGCTGAGGGTTCTGCGCCGGTTCTGCAGCTGTTCTCGAGCTAAAAAGGGGAATATGGCTGTGTGTTCTGTAAGAGGAGGCACGAGAGAAAACAGCCACGGTTTACACACACATACACACACACATGCTAATGAATTTCACTGTTAAAGTGCCCAGGAAATAAATGGAAGCCACCCAGACATTCATCTCTTCATTCATACATTCATCATGGAAGTTAACTCTTATATCCTAGACGTTGAGGCTTGGCTTGTATTTACAGTTAGATTGAGATCAGATTTCACTTTTTTACACACCAGAAATCAGAAATCAGGATATCAGAAAGTCACGTATACGCCTTAAATGTCTTCATATAAACCGGAGTACACGTGTAAAGCCAAGAGACGTGTGAAACGCCACATTTGATTTCATGGGCACTTTAACTGCGCTGCACAGTGAGTATATGGTGTAGAAATGAAGTCATCAATCTCATGTTTCTACACATGCACCAGTATTACACTAATATTCATTCATTTTTACAGCATCAATGCCCTCATACTATAATTAATGGCACCCCCAGTCCCTCAGGATGGACATGTGTTTCTTCAAATGTCTCCAGAATGGTGGTTTTGTTACTTTGTTATGGCTGAGTAGTTACGCCACCGTAGGCAGCCTCCCCTGGAGTTAGGGTGTAGGGGTAGTGAGAATATTAATGTAATAATCGTGTCCATGTTGAATGTGGTGATGTTTGTGTGTTCTACAGTAAATAAGGAGGAGTCTTACCTGTGGACAGTGGAGAACGATCCGGACTCGTCACGGCTCAGTTTAGCTGGGTTTAAAAACGCTTAATCAGCCCACAGGAAACACTCACAACATGTGCAGAGGAACAAACCCCCTGCTAACCTGTGTGTCTCACTACATCTTAATCTGTCTGTCTGACTCTCTCTCTATCTACCTGTGTCTCTGTCGACCTGTGTTCCTGCATATCTGTCTTCTTGGCTGGCTGTCTAGCTATCTGCCAGTCTCTGTCTACCTGTCTCTCACTCACTCTGTCTGCTTGCCTCTCTCTCTCTTTCTCTCTCTTTCTCTCTCTCTCTCTCTCTGCATCAGTGTTTTATCTCTCTCTCTGTTTTCCTCATTGTATTTCTCTTTTGTCTGCATTAATGTCTGTCCATCTTTTTCTCTTTCTGCCTCTACCTGCTACGTGTATATTTAACAGGAGTCTGTCTTTTCTTGATTAATTGATCTGAACAGCAGTGTATCAGCAGCACTGTTATTTTATATTGCTTATGACGTTTTTATGCTTTTTATTAAACATTTCATTTCAGACACATTTTTCTTTTTTGCACGATGAAGAGTAAACTTGTGGGGATTTAGATCCATGTGTCTCTCTGACTTTAACTGTTCCGCTTTTACCGAGTCACTTCAATACACTTCATGACATTATTTCCCCAGGAATACATTGACGAGTCAAAACTGACAGCTCCTTGTGGTTCTGATAAAACTGAATGCTTTAGGAGCACATTACAGCCACACACAGCTGTGGAGAAATTCAGTGTGACATGTTTAAATGATTCAAAATCTGTATAACTACTCTATAGTCTTTGTAAACGTGTGTAAGTTGTGTGTGTGTGTGTGTGTGTGTGTGTGTGTGTGTGAGTCTCTGCATTCTCACCCTGGTTGTTTTTATCTTGTTTCCGGAGGAACACATCCAGCCTGAGTTATCTGGCAGAGTCTTGCACTCCTCTCCTTCCAAACACGGCTCCATCTCGCACCACCACTTCCCAATCACGATGGAGGCTGTGCAGGACACATGCACACACAGTATAAGGTGAGACTTTCCCTATTAAGAATGTTAAGAACTGTAAAACTTGTGTGAAGACTCGGCTAAAAGCAGAGCCCTCGACACGTGGAGGATAGCTCATCCTCTGGTTGTAAAGCGACTTTTATACACGCAGAAATGGTTCTGACGTGTTAAAACGTTACTTCCTCTGTCCTCTAATTATGGCAGTTTTAGTATGTGGGGATAATATAATAGAAAATCCTCCAGGATCTGAGCTCTGACGTTATTACTCTGTTGTGAAGCTGTAATTGCTGTGTAGAGGCACAAAAACTTAAAGCTCACCATGAACAATAAGCCTTTATTCCTCTGTTAGGAGCGTAAAGCAGTGATAATGTTGGCTTCAGAAAGCTTAGTTTGTTTTTTTCCCCCCTCTGTTTAAATGAATGAAGCTGGATGTGAGACACACACATCTCAGTTCTTAAATAAATAAATGCACTCTGGTTCAGTTTCCTCCCACTTCTCTTTCATAGCATCTCCTCTTTCCCTCACTTCAGAGACGAAACTCAGGCGAGCACATTGTGATTCAGAGAGAGCGTGACTCGGGTTTGAAGGTTAAATGTCTGGAACAAGTCGGCTTCCTTTGCGCTTCTCCTCTGATCTCCGCTCCTACTTTTACAAGGTAACAATCAGGGTGAAAAACGCTGGATTAAAGAGTCGAGGCGAGAGTCAGAGTGAGGAACAGCTGCAATGTTCTGCTGCTTTACATTGACACACACCCCATCTTGAGAAAAACGAGTGGCTGTCTGGAACTTCAACAGTTATCTAAAAGCAACCAATACATGCCTGGATTGTTATAATAATATCAAATATCAAATATGATCTAAGATTATACACAAACTAGGCAGCGCATGAAAAGCCAGCTTTCAAAGTTGATGCGTTGGAAGCGGAAAAAATGGGCAAGTGAAAATTCTGAGGTCACTTGGCAACTGTACTGCCAGTGTTCATGTTTTGTCTGGTGAAGGTGACCTTCAAATTTCCCACATCTCAATCCTGTGGACAGGGCTGCCCCAAGCCTTTATGGGGCCCTAAGCAGATTTTCATTTGAGGCCCCCCATACCCCCTCCAACCACCTCTGCATATCGCTCAATTACCTTTCTCTCTGCACCAGAAAAAAACAAAACAAAACAAAACAAAAAGGAAGCGGAAGGCCTACGGAGGGAGCTGATTTTTATTTATTATTTATTTACATTTTATTTTATTTTGTTAGGGCGATTTGCCCAGAGAGAGATATTGTGCAATACGCTATTCACATTTACCTGTGTAATACCATTTAGTTTTATTATTCAATGTTATTTTTAAAATATATATTTTTTATCATGATATCTTGGTGCTCTTGGTGGCCCCCTGGTGGCGTAGGGGCCCTAAGCGGCCGCATATTTCGAGTATGCCTCGGGCCGGCTCTGCCTGTGGAATGTGCTGGCCAAACAACTTTGGTCCATGGAAGGAAACCTCCCAGATTACCAGATGTAAAGGATCTAGTGCTAACGACTTGGTGCCCGATGTCACATTATACTTTCAGAGATTTGTGGAGTCCATGTCTTGCAGAGGTCAGAGCTGTGTTAGTGGCACAAGGAAGATCTTCATAAGACGAGACGTGTGATTATAATGGTATGTCTTGTTTGTGTGTGTGATAAAAAGGCTGAGTTTAGAACCACCAAGCTGCAATTGCTGGGCTCTGGTGCAAGGCCCTTGTCTCGTACCTTTATCGTCTTGGGACAGAGTTAATTTCCAGGCCAGACAAAAGTAAATTGTGAGAAAACGAACCCAATCCAGTGCACAGCAATATGAAGATTCAGCAGGTCCGTGTCCTTTACGTTTCATTCTGTGCTGAATTAGCAGATTATTAGTGGATTACTGTTAGTATTCAGTCATCAATGTCTCCTACATATTTAATAATAACAACTATTTTTGACGTATTAGTTAATATAATTAAATGTCATCATTTCCATATCAGCATAGCAGACTGTTTTACATTAACTATCCAAAACACTCGGATTTAGATTTGTTGCTGAAATGCTGTAGTAAGTGAAAGATGGTCTCTCGATTCATCTCACTCGTCTGTCACCTCGCATGCTGCCTTATTTTGTCTGAAGAGATGTTGAGATACTGTACTCCTCATACCAGATTTCCGGGTCAAGAATAGCTCTTCTCTACTTGTCTGTCTGTCTCTCTGTTTCTCTCTACTTTTGACAAGCCCATAACCTCTCAAACCCAGCTCAATTCCCTCCTCAATCCCACTGCAGGATCTTACAACATCATCATCATACCATCCAGGTTTAGAGATAATCACCACCTCAGAGACCCCAGCACTCCACCATTATTCATCCCACATCTCCTCACCTTCCCCTTCTCCCTCTATCCCACATGACCTCGGAGGAGAGGTGGTGTCAAGAAGGGAGGAGCGATGAAGTGACTGAGGTAGAGGATGGAGAAGAAATGGAGGGAAGATGTAGAGGGGGCAAGTGAGATGAAAGGATAATTAAGAAGGAGGAGGAGATGGAGGGATGATGAGGAGGGGAGGTGAGATGGAGGGATAAAACTGTGCCCAAAGTTTATCGCACACCTCACACTAAACAGTTATCACTTCTTAGTCTTAGAAGATCTTAGTCTCCATATTTCTTTTTCTCTCTTTCTGTCTCTCCATTTCTCACTGTCTGTCTCTCTCCCTCCCTCTGTATTGGAATGATCAGTGAATCTTCTCCAGCTATATGGACAAAGGATCTGACAGATAAAATCCACTCATATTGCTGATTCTGAGCTCTTCTAATTTCATCTTGTGGATTTTTCTAAATAAAAAACCTCTTCACCTTCATATAAAATCAACAGAACTCAGGAGACCTAAATGAGACACTCAGAACAAAAATGCAGAACCATTAAGAATCCTTTAAGGTTCCATGCAGAGTCTTAGAGCATGCCAGGCTTTCAACACTTTACCCATAATCCCCTGAGGAACAGTCAAGAGTGCTTTTACAACGAAGAACGATCATCTTTCCTGTGTTATAGCTTTGCATCAGACACTGGAGACTCCTTCCATAAATCTAACAGTGTTACTGTATCAACTATTACACTACTGAATGAATGTTGATTTACTAAGAAGTGACCACCTTTGTATCCTTTATGTATACAGTGCATTCATTCTGATTGGGTTTGGTTACCTCCAAAAGAAAATGCACCACCACATACGTCTAAAGACGCCAAATTATGGTTAGAGGGGTTTGGTCATTCCTACCTAAGTCACCAGATCTCAGAACTGTGGACTGTTCTGCCGGAATGTGTTGTCCTAGCCCTATGGTAGACTCACCAAGAATTAGACTGGAGTATCAAGGGGTTTTTTTGGACTATAGTATATTTTGTAAGAGATTAAGTCAAACCTGTATTATGCTTATTGTATTACCACCTACACCTTCTCTATAATCTGCTGCTTTATTCCATCTTTGCCGTTTTGCAGCTCTGAGTGAAGATTCCTCCGGTTTTTCATTACTGGTTTGAGCAGGACTGGAACTCGAGCGTTTTACCGTCAAATTGGCGATTTGAATCTGAGAATAATATAGTTGATGGGGTAAGAGAGGCAGGAATCAGTCCACTGGGAACAAGAGAGGGGGGAGTGACTGAGAAGGAGTCAGATTAAAAGTGTGCCACAGTGCCAGAGGTGTGAAATATGAGGTGTTGTTTGCGTGAAGATGAACGACGCCCACGGTCTCGCACCGATGCCGATGAGGCTCGTGCTGCGCGAGATGAAAATACATGTGGTAAACAAACGCTTGCGGTCATGTGATCAGGGTTTATGGGTGACGTGACGAGCTGCAGCGGGAGCTTGGGTTATAAATATAAAGTTATTATGTCTGTAGAGAAGGGGGTGGAGGAGGCGTCTGAAGAAGACTAGCATCCAGGATTGATGCACAACATGATCTCGTTTTTGCATTCATTTGCCAATGATTTGTTTTCGCTGCTTCTTCTTCCTATAATCATCTTCAGTATTCAGTGAGTCAAACGCCGCAAAGTTCTTCGTTCATTCATTCACACCATGTTAATGACTAACATCTGCTACTGACCCAATTAGTGCACTCAGCTATGAATTATGCATTACTGCCCTAATGGTTTAATCCCTTCTTTACTTGCATAATTAAAAAAACAACCGCATCGTGTTTGACAAATTTTCTTTTCATCCAGACAAAATGAGATCGGCGTCTCGGTAGCAGACCTCGGGATGTCACTGTGGAGCCTGAAGTCCCTGAATGAGCCGAGCTGAGAGTAAATGTTTCTGTAGTCTGAGGTAGACGTCTTTGACCTATCTTGGCAGATGGACTTTCCTCTCTCGCTCTCTCTCTCTCTCTCTGAGCAGTCATGTGTTCAGAAGATGGGTCCTGAGGTCAGCGCACTTGCTCAGAGAGCATTATCTGTCTGGCTCTCATCCAGATCCTGTCCAAGTGACCTTCCAAGCCTGGAAACGGGCCACATTCCATTGTTTCCGTGTCCCTTCAACACTTTCCTGGCCAGCAGACTGCCTCCTTCTGGGTCACCTGCTATCATAAAGTCATAACATCAGCAACTCTGTATTATTATGTAGTGTCATTGTTCCCCAGGAGGGGGGTGTTGGGGTGTTGGTGGGGGTGAGACACAAAGAGATGGAAATGGTTTATTGGAGCAGGTCAGGACTCCTGGGGTTTCAGTCAGCAGTCTTTGTGGTGCTGCGGCATTGGACTGGATGAGTTGGAGGATGCCACGTCGATGTTCACGTCGATGCCAATAGAGTGGACTAAAGTCATTCCTACTCATTCCCACCTACATGTCTTCAGGTTTGTCAATCATGGCCATAGCTGACAAAATATTCTGAATCCACCACCACCACTTGATCTTAACTCCTCTTAGAAGTCGATGTCTCAGTCATAAGTCAGAAAGCCAGTTAGTTTACACTCCTATGCCACCAGATCATATTTGTATTGCAAATGTAAAAACAAAATCAGCCTTAAAGTCTAATTATGTTTCTTAAATATTTTTTAAATGTACACTATATCCAAGTTTCCAGAAGAAGAGGATGCTTATTAAAGCATGGCAGATGTTTGCCATTTACTTTAAAAAAGTACCATGTGTGAGCATGTTTGTCATCTTTATCCTTATTGTATATTCTTGTTAGCACACCTAAATTACACTGTAAAGGCAAAACAAGCAACTAGAATGAGTGAATGTAATTTTAAAGCATTGATGCCCTTCTTTCTATCGAGACGGCTAACTGAGTCAGAAGTCACAGGGACGTTCTGCTCCACTGGGAGCGCCGTGTTCACCGCAGCCTCTATCGCTGTGCCCTGATAAAGTCACCTTGTCGATGAGTCTGGTTAGTCGTGGATTTATGCTCATGTTCTGAGTCACTGAGCATGACGTGAAGACGTAATGTGAACACCGGACATACACCTGCAACAACACCAGGCTGGGTAATTAAACATTGATCCTAATGATGGACAGCGTGTGGGTGGGTAATGAGGTCTTGGTGTCGGGTGAACGCTTTATTCACGTTGAGTGATGTCATGATGGTATCGGCTCTACCAATAGCAGTGGCTTATTCTTGGTGAATTTGACTGCAAAGTAAATCACTCTGACGTTATTTATATAGTCAGTCAATCACTTTTTTAAAAGTGATTTAAAAAAGATTAAAAGTGTGTAGTTGTTCTAACAAATAATACCTCTACTTACCCCTGGTCTCAGGTAATACCCCTGCTTACCCCTGGTCTCAGGTTATACCCCTGCTTACCCCTGGTCTCAGGTAATACCCCTGCTTACCCCTGGTCTCAGGTAATACCCCTGCTTACCCCTGGTCTCAGGTAATACCTCTGCTTACCCCTGGTCTCAGGTAATACCCCTGCTTACCCCTGGTCTCAGGTAATTCCCCCCTGCTTACCCCAGGTCAGAGGTAATACCCCTGCTTACCCCTGGTCTCAGGTAATACCCCTGCTTACCCCTGGTCTCAGGTAATACCCCTGCTACCCCTGGTCTCAGGTAATACCCCTGCTTACCCCTGGTCTCAGGTAACACCACTGCTTACCCCTAGTCTTAGGTAATACCCCTGCTTACCCCTGGTCTCAGGTAATACCCCTGCTTACCCCTGGTCTCAGGTAATACCCATGCTTACCCCTGGTCTCAGGTAATACCCCTGCTTACCCCTGGTCTCAGGTAATACCCATGCTTACCCCTGGTCTCAG
>JAOVVF010000001.1:5598509-5618165 GCA_028565595.1 Duopalatinus emarginatus
ATGTTGGCCTACCTGTAATACCAATAACCTTGTAAGTCGCTCTGGATAAGAGCGTCTGCCAAATGCCGTAAATGTAACTGGTGTAACTGGTCAGAAAGGAGACACACATAAATGACGGACCAGG
Organism: Duopalatinus emarginatus; assembly: GCA_028565595.1. Classification (NCBI taxonomy): domain Eukaryota; kingdom Metazoa; phylum Chordata; class Actinopteri; order Siluriformes; family Pimelodidae; genus Duopalatinus; species Duopalatinus emarginatus. Next base: position 5,598,634 of record JAOVVF010000001.1, read on the forward strand.
AGTTCTATGGAATGCCACCTAAACAAACCCCATACTGTTAAGGAGCCACCACCACTTATTACCTCACATTATGATAATCGATAATATCATACAGTTTATTTATCAATCTTTCAGTAATAATCTAGAGCGCCAAGACTCCTCGTTACCGAGGCAGGTTTACTGCCTCGCCTCTACAATCCTATTCAGTAAACGATCCACTGATTCACTGGATGTTCATGGAGGAATTGGCTGAGCTAGACGGATTTCGGAATTCATCCTGAAAAGCACGTACGCTGTTCATTTCCTGCAGCTTGGTTCAAACGTTCTGGAATATCATGTGGTTTTCTTTTGTTTGTGTTATACGTTAAGCGCAAATCATCCACCTTGAGCCGTATTCATGAAAGCACTTTTTATCATACAAAATGAATAAAACAGAAGAGAGAGCCTCCTAGTTCAGGAGGACGTGAACTTGAACTCGCTTACACACGCTGTTCAATATTTAATCCGTTACTCAGAACTAGTAACTAATTCCTGATGAATAATTCAGTCCGATTTTAATTAATGATAAACGAGGATTTATTAACAGTATAATCCACAGGCCTCAGACTGTACAGCAGTGTCTGTGGAGCTGAATATTAAACTGATGAGAGAGAGAGAGAGAGAGAGAGAGAGAGAGAGAGAGGCTTTGTCTCAATGGAATCCTCCAAGTGCGTGACCTCCACACAGATAACCAACATGGCCTGCAGGCAAGCATAAGGTGCACCAAACATACACACATGCACACACACACAAACACACGGACACACACACACACAAGGTCTGCAAAAAAATATATATATTTAAGAAAACCAGCTTCTTGAAACAGGAATGCATTTCAGATGACCCAAATGTGGATATGCAGCGGTAGTGTGTGTGTATTTCCACACACCTACGCACACACACCTACACACCTACACACCTTAAGTTTCTCCCTCACACAGCCAACAGCTCTAAAACACAACGCACCCTGTAGGAGTTGTACAGATTCTGGTCAGGGATCAGTAGGTAGCATCTCGAGCGGCTCTTGGCAGAGAAACGACTGAAAGACAGCATGAGGCAGGATGACGCCTTGCTGTAGAATACTCTATCCTGATTGGTTGGAAGGTGGTGATTATTATTCGGTAACATCGGCTCTGACAGGATGGCAGACGCAAATGGCAGGTTTATATCAATGAGCCTGTTTTCATACACTCTTGTTACTATAGCAACAGCGGATCATTCACGCTATACACGCAACAATATTCAAGACTAACATTATTAAATAATGATAATAAAAAAAACCCCACTGTTTTAGAGAGAAAAAAGTGTACAAATGTTGTATGGAGGATGTATTTGTTTAACATTTATGGAATGAGTCTCCAGTTTCAGCACTTACAATACTAGTAATACCACCACTACTAAATAAACAAACAAGCAAACTAACAAATAAATAAAATTGACTACAACGTCATTCTTTCACTTTAACTACGCTAACAAAAAACAAAAAAGTTTTTTTTTTAATGAAATGTGTGTTTTTCTGTTTCACAGAGTGTTACATGGCATCCCAGGTGTGTTCAGTGTTCCTCTAACCATATTTTGGCGTCTGTCGACATGTGTGGTGGTGTATTAGAAGAGGCCAAACCCGTCAGAATGAATATATGAATATGGTGTTCACCTGTCAGAGACGATGACGTAGATGTCGATGTACTAGGCGTTTCATGGAATGGAAGCTAAACAAAACCACATACCATAATGGAGCCACTACCAATCTGTACCAGTATTTCTGGAACATAAGTGTAAATTATGTCATGCGGTATGAGAGTATAACACACTTTGGGGTGTGGTAACAATACGAGTACAAGGCCAAAGCAAAACTCTGGCTCTTTTATTAATATGGTTGCGAAAGCTTGGCTCCTTATTAGCTTTTAAACACATTAAGCTGCCACTGTGTCTCATTATTATATTCCACTAGAGCTCTGTACTGCCGTCTCTCTTTCTTTCTCTCTCACTCTCTCTCTCTCTCTCTCTCTCTGTTTCTCTCTCCTCTCTCTGTTTTCTTAATAAACCCTGGTGATCTACTCCCAGTGGTGTGCGCTAATTTCATGCTATTAATGTAAGGGATACAGTCTTGGGTAATCAGGGCTCAGTGAGAGAGCGACCCACTGTTCCCTCACCCCCCTCATTACGAGTTTGATAGTGCCCGTTTATCGGCCCGGGTAATTACAGTTTCCATTCCACTTCTTAGTGACGGCTCACTATCACAAAGCAACACGACTGCAGGCTCGTATTCTCTCTCTCTCTCTCTCTCTCTCTCTCTTTCACACACACACACACACACACACACACACACACACATACACACCGCAATAATCATAAATAAGAAAACAATCTGATTCGAGACAAGGCCGGTGCTGGGAGAGTCCTGGGCTCAGGTGGGTGATGAGTGCTCAGAGCTGATGATCTGCTCTCTGAGATCCTCTGTGATTCCATTACGCTGTTTTGTGCCACTGAGTTTTAGCTCAATAAAGAGAAATTCTCCATTCGTGTCACAAAAGTAGATTAGATTTTACACTGATGGAGTCAATGCAGGCGGAGTCCAAGCTGAGAGTCTTCCACCAGAGATTCTTCCTCCTCTAGTTATCCCCAAACCCTATATAGTACACTAGGAAGTGCGTGACGTGCTCAAGGAGCCGACACATTTCAACATCACTGTGTGTTAATTAACACAACTTTATGTTGGACTTCAGACTTCGGAGTTTCCAGTCTCCTATCATCTAGGGATGCGACAGCCACTCGAGAATCTGTGGACTGGCTGTTCACTTATTCTTATTCGATGTCTGTGAGCTCGTACATACAGAAGTTGGCAGACACACTTTCCTCTGAGTGTGTTACTCCGCCCCCTGGCGCTGCATAAGCAGTGGAATCACATGACTTGGAAGAAGCATGCGATAACCTTTTCCATCACAACCAGCCAATCAATTTACACATTATTTAACCAACCAATAAATAACTCATGGAAGTCATGGAAGAAAGATAAAGAGTGATGGAGATGAAATGAAGGAGAGTGATGATGGAGATTGATGCAAAAGAGTGATGATGGAAGAAGAGTATTAGAGGCATGATAGAACGAGTGTGATGGAGAAGAGTGAAGGACATACTGTATGATGAAATGAGAGTGATGGAAAAAAATATAGAGGAGAGTGAAAGAGGCATGATGGAAGGAAAGTGATGGAAAAGAGCAATGAAGGAGAGTATTCGAGGCATGATGGAGAAGAGTGATGACAAAAAGTGATGGAGGAGAGTGATGAAGGAGAGTGATAGAGGAGAGAGATGGAGGAAAGTGTTGACAGAGTGATGGAGGAGAGTGATGGAGAAGAGTGATGGAGGAGAGTGATGGCAGAGTGATAGAGGAGAATGATGGAGGAGAATGATAGAGGAGAGTGATGGAGGAGAGTGATGACAGAGTGATAGAGGAGAGTGATGAAGGAGAGTGATGACAGAGTGAAAGAGGAGAGTGATGGAGGAGAGTGATAGAGTGATAGAGGAGAGTGATGGAGGAGAGTGATAGAGGAGAGTGATGGAGGAGAGTGATAGAGGAGAATGATGGAGGAGAGTGATGACAGAGTTATAGAGGAGAGTGATGGAGGAGAGTGATGGAGGAGAGTGATAGAGGAGAGTGATGAAGGAGAGTGATAGAGGAGAGTGATGGAGGAGAGTGATGGAGGAAGGTGATAGAGGAGAGTGATGGAGGAGAGTGATGGAGGAGAGAAATGCCAGAGAGTGATGGAGGAGAGAAATGCCAGAGAGTGATGGAGGAGAGAGATGGAGGAGAGTGATGGAGGAGAAAGATGGAGAAGAGTGATGACAGAGAGTGATGGAGGAGAGTGATGACAGAGTGTTGACAGAGAGTGATGGAGGAGAGTAATGACAGAGAGTGATAGAGGAGAGTGATGACAGAAAATGATGGAGGAGAGTGATGGAGAAGAGTGATGACAGAGAGTGATGGAGGAGAGTGATGACAGAAAGTGATGGAGGAGAAAGATGGAGAAGAGTGATGACAGAGAGTGATGGAGGAGAGTGATGACAGAGTGTTGACAGAGAGTGATGGAGGAGAGTAATGACAGAGAGTGATAGAGGAGAGTGATGACAGAAAGTGATGGAGGAGAGTAATGACAGAGAGTGATAGAGGAGAGTGATGACAGAAAGTGATGGAGGAGAAAGATGGAGAAGAGTGATGACAGACAGTGATGACAGAGAGTGATGGAGGAGAGAGATGCCAGAGAGTGATGGAGGAGAGTGATGGAGGAGAGAGATGGAGGAGAGTGATGGAGGAGAGAGATGGAGGAGAGAAATGCCAGAGAGTGATGGAGGAGAGAGATGGAGGAGTGTGATGAAAAGAGTGATGACAGAGAGATGGAGGAGTGTAATGAAAGCAGTGATGAAAGGAGTGATGGAGGAGAGTGATGAAGGAGTGTGATGGAGGGAAGATGATGGAAGAGAGTAAAGTAGGCGAGGTGGAGGAGTGATAAAGACTAGGAGCCTTGACATTTAACTGTATGAGACGTTATTGCACTTTTCTCCCACACAGCAGCGGTGAATCAGGACACCTTAAAGTCGTGTTTCTCTCTCTCTCTCACACACACACACGCACACACAGACTTCAGAGAGAAAAGAGGGGTTATTTTTATCAGTCTGACACTGGAATGGACAAACAGAAGATGGAATGACAACGTGTTAACACGTCCCATCTCTTTTTCTTTTTTAATATAGAAATGACTACAAAAAAATTGGCGAATAAATCCCTGAATTTTTGTACAGTGTGTGTGTGTGTGTGTGTGTGTGTATCGCACTTAAATAAACATATAAATAAAAAAAAACTTCCAAGTCATCTGAAAAAACAGATTCCATGGCAACCGAATGTCATAAAGTGATGGAAAAAAATGAAAAGTAAAAATAAAAACAATGAATACTGAGGAGGATGAAGATGGGAGCGGTCAGCAGCAGTGTACTCTGAGTCAGTGAGCTCTGAAATGACTTCTTCAACATCCTGTCGTCCTTCCAGAGAATAACAGTCATGACAAACGACAAGAAAAAGGAAAGGCAGAGTAAATAAAAGTGAATAGAAAAAAAAGGCACACAGAAGGAAGGGAGTGAGATTGAGGACAGAGATATTAAAATAGAGAATAACATATTCTTTACACACACACACACACACACACACACACACACACACACACACACACACACAAGAACTGCATCAACCGGACCTAAATTAAACAATTTTTAAAATCAATCGCTGGATGATTTTATTTATTTTACATTAGTTTACTATAGATTTAGAAAGAACACCAGCATCATTTTTAGTGATTCTGAATGACGGACCATATTTAGGGGCTACATCCTACAGAGGACGTGGTCTACAAAGCCATATTCATCGAAGGCTGCATAGACTGTCAAGGCCGAACCGAAATGGGATTTCCTGTCTGTGTCACTGGCACGTACTGGCACTGGCACCTTGGGATACATGTTAGAAGATGGAGAATCCAGTTGTTGAGCAGGACTGATTTCCCGGCCACATATGAAGGAGCCTTTGAAATGAGACAGCCTAGTTGTGCAGCTGTAATGCGATGCATTGGCGTCGGAAGCATTTTTAATTTGGGGGGGACACATGGATGAGATGAGATGGGGGGGGGGGGGCTATAATCTATAATCCTGCAGCATTTGTTTCCCGCCCACAGCTAAGGACTGCTAGTTCCCGCGAGATTTGCGTCGGGTCCTGCGGGACTCAGCATTACAGACCTCTGGCATGCACCTTTACTGTCTCTGCAAGATTCACTTCTCTGACATGCGGAAAACCCGGAGTGGACTTCAATATTATGTGTTTTCTCCTATCGATGAAGTGGAATGGATTCTTCGCAAAGCAACAGAAACAGCGCTGGATGAACTAATAATATTTTATATTAAACGTGGGGGGGTCCAAAAGAACAATTATGAAATGTAGAGGGGTCTCAACCCACTTACGTTCAATGGTGGCGACGCCCATGATGTGATGTAATCAGGCTTTAACGTAGCCCCTGAATTGGGACACAGCTAGTCACAGCATCACTTTACTTCTAACTGAACTCCCGCCCTTTAGGGGGTGGGGGGGTTAGGTTGCATATATACGGCTTCAGGAAGCATTTAATTAAACACTTACAAAGCTTTCCCAGAAACACTGAGCTACATTTGTTCAGATATAATGTAGCATTAGCGTATGTGATATTAAGGCACAAAAAAGGTCCAAAAGCCCATTTCTCATATCAAGGCCACTTGTTCACATTCAGTCGTGTACTGTTCAGTTTAACGCTAACATGCTAATCACTCACATCCTATTGTTGAGCAGTGCAGTCTGGAAGAACGGAGACGCTAGATGCTAAATGCTGTGTGATAAGCGGATAACCGACTCTGCGTATCCTACACATGTAAAATCCTGGAAGATGATTTACGTACAGTTACGGGGATTAAACCACTGGAAAATGACTCTGTGTTTACTGTTCCTGTGCCAAGAATCTGAACTATGCGCGCGGGAGAGTGAGTGCTAATGACAAGCCTGACAAATAAGTCATCCCCGCTATGCTCCTCGAGGCGCTTCTCTTTCCGCTGTTTTAACACCGCTGCTTCAGAATAGATTAAATGCGAACCTGACACCCCTAATCTGTCTGGGAGGCACACACCTCCAAATTTGATCTGGACCGTGAAAATCGGGTGGCTACACATCAGAGCGTCTGAGGATTCTGCTGGCATGCTAATGAAGAGCAGGTGTTTGTCGTCTGCACTGCTGATTGGTTAAAATCCTGTTTGTTATCTTTATCGTGACTGAAGCCGCGATTAGCAATTAGCGTAATGTCCTAACGTCTCCTGCTGCTGCAGCCGACTTGTAATTTTACACTCAAATGCTAACGTTTAGTGTTGCTAATTGAGGCGTACTCTTAGGATACTCTTGCTGGTCAGGAACAACATGGAGGTGAAATGGAGAACAACGTGTCTCCATTAAGCTCCGTCATGCTAATACTTTAGTTCTGTTCACTAATGAGTCTGAAGTACCAAGGGGCGACTCGGCAGCCAAAAAAGTTCTTTTAGTCTTTTCTCTCTCTCTCTCTGAGGACTGCATCAGTTCCTCATTACTCCTCTCCTCTCAGGTGAGTACTGGGTTCTCCGTGTTGACTCACCTGCTCAGGAGACATTTCTCCCCCGCAGCAATCTCTCTCTCTCTCTCTCTCTGTCTCATTACTCGAGCGAGAGATCTGACTCGTCTGAACCCTGTCATGTCGGAGCGAGCCAGACGCAGCCTCATTACTCCAGGTCAGGGTTCGCAGACTGACTCGACGCCGTACAGATCTGAGCACAGAGACAAGGCGTCCAACCCTGCCAAGGACGATGGAATGAGTCTTGCTCGGGGTCGGCGGTGACAGAGCAACATGTGCACGGCGTGCTGGGTAACCTGTCGGAGAAGGCGTCAGGATGCCTCGGTGAGGAAGGAGGAAGGCGCACTGTTGTTTTCTGGCGAGTTACCGTACAGGAAAGGATCTCGGAGACGGGGACACAGCTGCAGAGTCGATCCGTCTGGGGTTTAAGGTTAGCAGGAGTTCAAGTTCAGACTGGATAAGTTTAATTCAATGAGACTCTATTGAATTCTCAAAGCTGATTGGTCAGAATAGAGGTGTTGATTAATTTTCTATATAGAGAAAATATTCATCCATATCAATGCACTTGTACCAATATGGCACCGTTTCCACAGTAACACCTTACACACAGGGACAACAGACAAGACCTCTGAAGATGTTCTGTTGTATCTTTGAGCAACAAGTTATCCGTGCATCCTTCTGTGGATCAGTGGAGTCTAAACTTTACCCCCACACACAACCGTGAGTCTTGGGTGCCCATGACCATGTCTCCGGTTTACTGGTCGTCTCTCCTTAACCACTGTATTACTGATACACACCCTACAAGACCTGCTGTTTAGGAGACGCTATGACCGAGCTGTCTATAGACATCACAGTTTGTCCCTTGTCACAATCACTGAGATTCTTACGCTTGCCCATTTTTCCCTATTCCAACGCATCAGCTTCAAAAAGTGTTTATTTATATACAGGACACTTGTTATAAAGACTATATTCTCTGTCCATGACTCTCTTCACTCGCTACCTTGCCTGGCTGCGGGTTATAAATTACTCTGTACATATTCCGCACTCTCTCAGACTTAACCGTCCTCCGGAGAACGTTTCTGTGTTTATAACCAAGGCTGGGGAACAATTTACTGATGACTATAATTAAGAACACTTCAGCTCCATTTGGATGCAAAGCCAGTGTAGGAGACATGTTTGTCTTTTCCCCACTCCGCTGGTATGGACAGATTAGCGCGCCATACGGCTAACACGGTTATCAAACACCATAGGAGCGTTACTGGAGAGTAAATACATTTCCTCACGTGGATGACAGTTGTTACGTCTCGAGTAATTAATACACCAGCGCATCAAAAGCACACGACTGTGGGAGTTTTTCCTTGCCACTGTCGCCACCGGCTTGCTCATTAGGGATAAAATGAACAAATGTTCATTGTTAAAAGCGCTATACAAATAAAATTGAATTGAATTGAATAATACCTGTAAAAAACATTTCATTTCAATAGTAAAGTCTGTTATGAGGTCAGTGGTTTGTAAAGGTCAGTCATTTTCACATATCTTGTTTTACAACATTACACGTAACAATGTACACTTGACACTGAACTGCCAAAAAAACTGACTGTACAGACTGTATTAAAAAAAATGCAAAAACTGGTACAGACTGGTGGCTCCATAATGGTGTAGGGTTTGTTTAGCTGGCACACCATGGGACCCCTGGTACATCTACACACGTCTCTGACAAGGTGAACACTGTGTGACCACCGTCTGTTCATGTCCTGTATTCATTCTGATATGTTTGGCCTTTTTCAACAGAACGATTAAGTCACCAGATCACAATGTTACCAAACACACCTGGGATGCCATGGAACGCACTATGGAACACAGAAATCCTACACCTTAGAGAACAGCAGAATTAAATGTGGAAATCTCATTTTAGATTGGCCTTAGATTTGTGGCCTATGCAGTTTAAAAAGGACAGGCCTTTGTGGACCACATTGCCACTGAATCGGTACACCGCTATAGAGAAGACGTTCATCCTCCCTGTCCTACTCCGACACCTGAGACGCTCAGAGTGCCGTGTGATTAATCTCATCACCAGCGACCAGAAAGTTAAACTTTCCCTCGTCTTAATTTGACGACACCTATACAAATTAATTCTCTGCAAATACAATAAGCGCTTGTTGGCCAGATGTTTACAGAGCCGTAATCCGGTTTGGTGTGACGCTTTCAGAAGCGGCCGCATGCGAGACAGATGGCATCCTGGGCTGTTCAGGTTTGCACCAATCACCACCTGTCTGTGCGCTTTGTTCCGGGTGGCACCAGGACGCAGGAGGGAGCGAGCGTCTGAAAGAAAAGTCTTTTAAACGTCTTTGAGTGAAGAGGGAAGAGACGTGCTATCGCTCACGCTCAGCCTGTTGTTATTGTCACTCCAGTTATTGCAGGAGAAACAGACGCACCACGCGCTTTGTATTTCCTCAACCAAATGTCGAGGCTTTCTGAAATTTAATTAATCAGCCTCCTGTCCTTTCGCTCACAAAGCCACAGGATCTCATCAGGCATTCTCTTTTTCCTCTCTCTCCTTTTACTCCCTTTGATTTTCGCTCCTCTGCTCGTCAGTTCATCCTTCTGCCACTCGGGCTTGCGGTGAGAGGTTGGTCACGGGAGGAAGGCGTCCCACCTTCATCACGAGCCGTTATCAACACATATGCACACACACACACTAAAAGCACTTGAAGCTGAAGTCTCAGACTGGAGTAAAAATACACAAAGTTGATATAAATGTAAACTTGGATGCTTATTTTTTTTATTTACTATCGGGCTCAACGTTCAAGAGAGCAAAACTGTCCATTCTCTGTGGGTGGGAGGGGCTTACTTTCTCACCTGTCAATCAACAGCGACACTAGCCAATCGTTAATGTCGGTGAGATTATGTCTGTGAGCTTTCCTCTGCGTCTGTTACGCTTTCCGGTGATGCAGCAGTTAAAAATCAGGCAGTTAGTCGGATTTGTGTGTCCTGGAGGATTCACGTGTCTGGGAGGACTCACGTGTCTTAAAGGATACAAATGTCTTAGACAATTCATGTGCCCCAGGGATTCACGTGTAACAGAGGATGCACACATGTTCTGACGTGTCACATAGGACGTGTGTGACTAGGAGGATTCACGTGTGTCTAAGAATTCACACGCCACAGAGGATTTACATATCGTACAGAATCCACGTGTGACGGAGGACAGGTGTATCTATGAGGATTCATCTGTCTTTAAGAATTCACGTGTCTCAAAAGATTCACGTGTCACAGAGGATGCCCGTGTGTCAGAGGATTCGCAAGTCTCCAAGGATTCACGTGTAACAGAGAAGGCACATTTCTAGGAGTAACCACGTGTCACAGAGAACGCATACGTGACATGTATCCGAGGAATCACGTGTCACAGAGGATGCACGTGTTACAGATGATGCATATGTCTAGGAGGATTTACATCTCACAGAGGATCAGTGTGTCTCAGAGGACTCACGTGTGACAGAGAACACGTGTCTCAGAAGATTAACATGTCTCAGAGGATTCTCGTGTGTGAGACGATTCACTAACAGTCGACTTTCCCCAATCATGATGCCTGGTGTTAAAAGTGGGCGTGGCCAGAGTGCTGGATGGATCAGCTGAATATCTATGAGAACTCAGTGCTATAGTATCACTGCCCTCAGTGTTACTCTGAATGTAAGCGTGGCTCTGCAGTATTAATCAGGAGCAGGTATTAGTCGTCATTGAGTATCTGGGCTTGGCTGCCGGTGGCTGGAGGACAGGGACAGAGAAAAGAGTGTGTGTGTGTGTGTGTGTGTGTTTTAATCAGGAAATTATTGATGAACATGCGACACTAATGAGGATGCGGTGTGTCCTGGCGGCTATTGGAAAACTTTAATTAAACAGGCTGCCTTTGGATCGGAGCGTCGAGCAATCATCCGGGGCTTTGTTTTATATTAAACACGCCGAGCGCTCTGGTGACTACTGATGTCACACTCAATAAAAACTCAGCAGTCAGACACACTTCTCCTCAACAAGCTTTATCCTGAGAGTGTGTTCTCGGTTTAAACCGTCATCTGCCACACCATTAATCAGCCAAGGCTTTCAGTTCCCTTCGATGCCGTTACTATAGAAACATATAAGGAGGAGCACCTTCATCACCACTACCTAACCAATCAGAATCCAGAACTCAACAGCACTATGTATGAGGTCTTAAAGAGTTATAATTAGTAATAATTCATCTCAGATGTCGGACATCGATCAGTTAAAACGCTAGTGCTGAAGTTCTAGTGCATTATTTATACAGCACCAGAAAACTGACTCAACCTGCATAAATCAAAACTCGGATCCATCAGCATCCATGCCGCCTCTACATCTCAGAGACTGAGACGCCGAGAACACGCGTTACCCAGGAGCTACATTTGTCAGCTAATGAGCTGTAGAGAGGCGTGGGCAGGGTTAGGCTACATAGAGAGTTAGACATCTCCGGCAGAGAGCGCTCTCGAACCCTGAACCCGAGACCGTGTGGGAAAACAGCACTCTGACAATCATGAGCGTTTATCCCACCTGGATCCTTGAAAGCAACCAGAAAAATCGAAGCATCTCCTTTTTCCTACCGTAATTTGGTGTCTTTAGATGTGTGGTGGAAGAGGGCAAACCCATCAGAATGAATGCAGGATGTGAACGGGTGTAACTCGTCAGAAAGGAGACACACACAGTGTTTACCTGTCAGAGATGTTTATAGATGTACCAGGGGTTCCATGGAATGACAGCTAAACAAACCCCACACTATCATGAATCCACCACCAGCCTATCACTTCAGAAGAAGAACCATTTTTTCCCCTTAGTTATAATCAAATGCATATGATTGAATAACTAAAAGATGGCTGTGTAGCTAACAGCACGCCTGCTTTGGAGTAGCTCACAGGATATAATCAGTTTGTTACCTTATGGTGTTCGCCTTTTCCATACACACCAATCAGCCATAACATTAACAGGAAGTGAGTAACATTGATCATCTCATTACAGTGGCTTCTCACATGGGAGAAGAAGGGCCACAAAGCAGGTGTCATGTGTCAGTATACAGTGGTTAGTACCTACCAGATGTGGTCCATAGAAGGACAAGCGGTGAACTGGCAACCGGTTACCAGAGAAGACCTTCAGAGGTCTTGTGGAGTCCATGCATCGATGTGTTTCCTCCCATATGGCAGCTTGTTATGAAGTCAGAGAGCAGAGATGATACAGTGTCTCTGGAGTACAGAAGGTTAAGGGCCGTCTTTTTGGTGGTGCTTGAGCTTGGTTATGGATTACACTCGTCCTCATGCGACCGACACTGGGTATAATTTTTTTTTTCGTTTACACACGTGCGTCCTGCCTCTTTCCTCAGGTCAGGTATTGTATACTTTATAATCGGTGTCTTTTACCTTTCAAATGCCTTCATTTTTTTATTAGCTTTTTCTTTGATCACAGCTTAATGTTAGAAAGCAAAACAGATGTTTTCACGTAAGATTATCAATTAATTAAAAAAACAAAAATAAAAACACATAGGTAAAAAACTTTATTACGATTTAAACAAATCCTTGATGAAGTCACATATTTAGGGTAGAAGACAACACACACACACACACACACACACACGCACGCACGCACAACTACACAAAGGCACTCGTGGCCTAGTGGTTAGGGAACCAGTCTCGTGACCGGAAGGTCCCGGGTTCGATCCCCGCAAAGGGCTAGATGTGACAGAACAAGACGCCTAACTCCCCCAACTGCTCCCCGATTGCCATGGTTTGGGGCTGCTGCTGCCTCCTGCTCTGGATAAATGTGTGTTTTACTACACAGATGGGTCACATTCCTCAGTGTGTAAGCACAGCAGGCAAATATTTCACTTTCTTTTCACTTCACTTTCACTTTAAGTGGATAACACGCACTTCGTATAACATTTCAGGTATAACACATGTAAGAACGTAAATCATACAACTGAGATGAGCTCAATCTCTCTCTCTTCTTTCTTAGCCTTTATGTCTGTCTGTCTGTCTGTCTGTCTCCCTGTGTAATTATTTTCCACACGCAGCACAGGGTTCAGGAACGAACATTAAACCTGAGCATGCTCTACCTCGCCCTGTGACTCCTAACAGCTCTGTCTGATCATTAATTAAAAACAAATGAGATATTTCTCTGACTTTATGCGCTGTGGAGAAACGCCTGTGAAATCGCCGGTCTCTTTTAACCGCTCGGGCGGATTACTAATTATCAGTGCGCCGGGGCATGTTACGTCCTAATGTCTGTGTGTTTTTTGTGTTGGCCGTGTTTTCGGATTTCTGATGCCTACGTGTTGGAGCCCATGGTTAATATTCAGCTCTGGGCTCCCGGGGGGGTCAGAGGTTAGTGTTTAATTACGGAACGGTAAATTTCTCATTTTCAATTATGACGGCGCAGGGGAGCTCACTTTGAGAAAGGACACGGGAAGGACATGAAGAGCAAGCCGCTCTGTGTATGTGTGTGTGACACTTCGTAGACACTGTCCCACCTGTTTTATGAGCGGCGTGTTAATAAGGCACGCGCTAAATGGGTGCGGTGTGATTGCGCCCTCTTCAGGAGGACGCATGACCGGTTCGTGTTATTGTGCTGGTATTAAACTTTTCTCAGTGTTCTGAAAAACATTATTAGGCAATAAATAGAACACGTTTAATGAGGAACGAGTTGAAATAACACCATTTATTACATGACCTTAGGAGACATGTCCTCGCTGCAAAAAATGCTGCTTATTAAATCCCAAATATCAAATATAACCAAATAAATTAATATTGAATATAAAAGTTTAATAGAATTAAATGGCTTAATTGCCACACAGGAAGTGAGGACTTTTCTCAACAAATTTACTGACAAACATAACACATACACTGAAGTCCCAGAAGACTCCAGGGCATGGACTTCACAAAATTCTGTTGCGTTCTATAGTGTAGGATTTCTGTGTTCCACAGCATGTTGCATGGCATCCCAGACGTGTTCAATAACACTGAGATCTGGTGACTTAGTTGGTTATGGTAAAACCTCAAACACAGATGAGTGTTCCTCTACACATTATTTGGCGTCTCTACACGTGTGGTGGTGGTGCATTGTCCTGTCGCAAGAACGATCAGAATGAAATGCAGGACACAAACAGGTCTATCTTGTAGTGTTCACCTGTCAGGAACAGCACTAGAAGCCTTAATAGTTGTCTCTCCCTTTCTATACGCACTGTACCAGCTTTTTTGGCACATTCACACTTCTGAAAACAGGAAGTGATGTAATACGTCACAAAGAGCTCAGTGTTTTGCCTTCAAATAAACCATGCCTGTATTCGAAATGGCATACTACACCCTACTCGCATACTAAATCTGCCTAAAGGTAGTATGTAGTATACAGTATGCGACCAAACTGGATCTCTGTAGTGTACTACACGTACCCGTACTACTCCGGTCAGATTCTCTAGTATACAGCGGAAGCTATCTTCGTGGTGTACTGCAATCCCGGCATGCACCGCGGCCTCACTGGCTCCGCCTACTTCACTTTACATAACGCTATATTATTCCATCGTTATTTAATATGAAATTAATTTATTTAAACAGTCTTGTTGGTAAAATTGTCGTTACTTTTACCAAGTAAAAATGCTAACTGGTTGTTAGCATCGCTGTCACTGTACTTACATTTTAAAGCAAAAATTAAGCAGTTACAGCTGTTTTAAACAGCAGTGTGGACCTCCTCCTCCTCCTCCTCCTCCTCCCCCCGCTCCCACACTGATTAGTTACAATAGCAAAAAGGTTTTGGACATTTTTAAAGTTCTGGCTCTTTAAATTCTCTCGGACGAATTTGCAGCTCACGTGACTGTGTGTAGTATGCTTACAGGTACGTCAACTTTTCTGACTCTACTACATACTACAGATGATAGGCAGTATGCAGTATATACTACTGTAGTATGCAGTGTAGTGGTAAGCCATTTCGAATACAGCCTGTGTCTCACTTGGGGAAGGTGTTGATGATCTCACTGCATTCTGGTCTCACAGAAAGTGCCTGGCCACTTCGATCACTCCTATCAGCTCTATTTCTTGTTTCATTTGCTACGTTTATGAACAAAACTTAAGGACAAACTTAAAGACTCGACATTCGAATGACATTTGGTGAAATTATTTTAATTCCTGAGCACTGAAAACTCTTCCATAATTAGTTTCATGAACTCTTTAAAATAATAATCAGTACTGAGGATGATGAACGTCTATCAACAGTTAAACAAGTGAGCAAATGTGGATAAGGGTCTGGACGTACTCATTTACACATTCACTTAATATCAGATGTACTCAGTGGGGTTCGGTTGTTGGGTTTGTCCCAAAACGTACGCCTTACAATGCTGTCTACCGAGTTATCTTATTCTGACAGAACTGATAGCGACAGATCTGCAGCACAACTTTTCTCACAAAAATATTCACAAAGGGAGATGTTAGCCGGCATGGAAGCGGGTTGTCTCGCCTGTTGATTTGAATAGCCTGAGGCTAACTGTTAGCTTAGTAAGCAAGTGCTAGGATTTCACTTTAAGGTAGCAGTTTTAACCAGAATTATTAAACTTGTTAACTACTTAGTATTCCACATTCACATGCCACTCTTCCAGGGAACAGGGAACAAGCCATTGAAGCCTTTATTAAGGCTCGGTTTGACAGCATCACTTCAAGTGATTCGTTTCATATGCTGTTCCTCCAGAGCAAATATAATTAAAATAGTTAGAAAAGCAGTAAGTGCAGCGGCCATGATTCTAAAACATTGGAAATGCTAAAAAAAAAAAAAAAAAAAAAAAAAACTCAGTGTGTTCACTGGGGTAAAACTGTGATGGTGGATGTAATCGCTGTTTGAGGCAATTTTGGGCAGTAAGTCAGGTGACAAGGTTTTGAAATTCTTGTGTCACAGTGAAGAGATCATATAACATGATGTTTGTATTCACAGCATGGTTAAAAAAGCAGCATCTCTCTAGATCCAGGTCCAAACCAAACCCCAAGATTACAGCCCTATTTGGACTGGTTTAGCTTTCCACAGAGAGGTGGTGTGATGTAAAAATACTGAATGTCTGAATTGAGATGTTGGTAATGATTTGGGCATCTTGATGTTTTCTTCAGTACAGAGACACTACAGGAAGTTTCATCATTCCAGGCTGTATTGGTTTATAACGTGGAACAATAAAAATAGAAATAGTCTTAAAAAAAAAAAACACTTCAGCATATCTCTCAGAAACCTAGCCTACAAACCCAAGCAATTTATTCAGAGCTACAGGCTAAATCCAATCTACAGTCACACTGTTTTATTTCACACATCTGGAAATCCCTGGTCTGGGTCTGGGTCTGGGCCTTTCTTTTTTTAAAGGAGCAGCTGTGAACCTGCAACTTACGCCTGGGTCCCACAGCTCGAGAGAGTTAGTGTGAAGAGAAAGTAAAGGAAGGTCACGCCGTATGTTGCTCACCTTGATGGTAACCACAGGCTGTGAGCCCACCCGGTGCAGATGTGATGAAATTAGGGAAACGTTGTGTTTTCGTCTGCATAAATGTCAGGAGAGGGACGGCCCATGGCTGCGGGACAGAGCGGGAGACTTGGCAACTTTTCACCCGAGTTTGGGAAAACAGACATCTCTAAGTCTGGTGGAGAAAACGGCCTCAGATTTGTTTTTGCATAAAAATCCAGACTTCCTCCTGATTACAAACCCGCATCTCTCTTAATCCTTGTTATAATCACACAGGGTTTGTATACTGGACACACTCAGAGATCTACCTGATGTGCGTATAAATGTTACAACCTGATTGACAGATCACTTGGCCCTGAAACCTGGTGAAATCTGGGATTTGATGCACATCATTCATTCATTTCTCCTCAGTAACACTTCATCCTGGTCAAGACTGCAGCAGATCTAAAGCCCATCTCAAAGGCAGACAATTCACCACAGATGAAACAACAATCCATCACAAAGCATACACCAGGGGCAATACCAGTGGCATGCAGCTAATACACTGATCAGAACGTGTTGCTTGGAATGTTTAAATATAATAAGACATTGATTGATTTTATTATATTATGATACACATGCAAGCCACATAGACTGGAGGTGGCTCCATAATGATATGGGGGTTGTTTAGCTGGCATTCCACGTGACCCCTGGTACATCTACCAACATCTCTGACAGGTGAACACTATGTGTTTTCTGACAAGCTACACCAATTCATGTCCTGCATTCATTCTGATGGGTTTGTCCTCTTCTAGGGACACCAAATTATGTTCAGAGGAACACTGATCCGAGTTTTTGTGGTTTTGCCATACCCACCTTAGTCATCAGATCTCAATGTTATTGAACACTTCTGGGATGTCATACAATGTGCTGTGGAACAAAGAAATCCAACACCTCGGAATACCGTTCTGCAGGAAGTCTGGTGTTTATTGTCTATTGTCCATGCCCTATGAGGGACTTAGTCTGCGTCCGAAATGGCATATTCCTATACTAGTTAGTATGCAAATCTAGTATGCGACACAATATAGTGCGTCCGAATACCTAGTATGCATCAGGTAGTACGTGAAAGGTTCCCAGATGTCCTACTAGGTTGGGAGAGATTTTCTAGTACGCTCTGCCAGCGCACTATCCGAGCCTGACATATCCCATAATGCACTGCGAGTGAACTGAGAGCCCGTTTTAACTGTAAACGACACATGATTATCCGTGTAGGCTGAGCTGAGGTTACATTTTTAATTACAAATGAAATTTAAGTTAATTTAAATTGAAACTATAAATAATTATTGTGTGAGACTCTAGCGGTGTGACGTATTGGGTCAAAGGTTGTTGGTAAGATGGCGGATCAAGTGCGTCCGAGGTGGTGTTCGTACTACACGCTCGCATACTAGAAGTGTATACTAGATTAGCGGTTAAATAGTATACACTCACTCCAAACTAGTAGGTAGTATTCATGTATACCATTTCGGACGCAGCCGTGATCTGGTATTAGACTGGTGTTCCAGTTTTTCTGGTACTTCAGTGTAAAATAAATACCTACTGCTGAGGACTCAACAGGTAAATGCTCGCGCACACACACACACACACACACACACACACAAAAGCCTGATTCTGTATAATGCCAGCACTGGGGAACTCAAAGTCAAGAATCACATGCTGCTCTGAACTGTTTATATGTATGAAATGCTCATGAATGTGAAGAACACAAAGCTACTTGACCTCCTGCAGACATCATAAGATGCTTGAGGCTTTTAACCATGAGAAGCCTGTAGTGGTGAAAAGCTCACAGTGGGTTCAAGGGGTGGACTTTATCAGTCATCAGGAGTTAATAGCAAACAGTTATAGTACAGATCACTATTTAAATATGTCACAGTTGTTTTCTAATGTCGAAACGTCTTAATTAGTCCTAAACAACATCATCATTTTTCGGAAAAACAACCTCAACAATCAACTTTCTCTCTCACCATCTTTCTCTCTCTCTCTTTCTGACAGACCAACGAGCGGTGGATTTGTCCTCTTGTGATGCTAAGAACTAACAGCATCTCTCTTTCTCTTTCTCTCATTCACATTCCTCTCCTTTCTCTCTCCTCTCACTTCCCTGAAAATGGACACCACAGACTTTGTCTGTTGAGTATTTCTGCATCAACAATGACTGACAGTGAGATGTATCGGACAGCGAGATAAAGACCAAGAATCACTATCTGTCATAAGTACAGCTGTCTGATTATGGCACGCTGATACATTATGGGATTAAATACATCACAGTGAACATTTTCATATGAAGCAAATCATGTATCAACATCATCATTTAATAGCAATATAGTATCAAAGTATTAAAGTGTATTACGATGAGGTATACTGTGCTACAGCAAAGTACAGTGAAGAATAAAGCAGTGTTGTAAATTAGTGTAAAGTATCATGACAGGCAGAGAAGTATAGTCGAGTACTGTGAAGTACAGTGAAGTAGTGAGACACAGTGAAGAGTGAAGTACAGTGAGGTTTGCTGATATACAGTATAGTAAAGCTAAGTACAGTGCTGTTAGTAAAGTGCTGTTATGTATAGTAAAGTACAGTTAGACAGTGAAGTATTGTGAACGACTGAGCAAGGCACCTAACTCCCTTAATTGCTCCCCGGGCGCCATGGTTTGGGGCTGCCCCCCGCTCCGGGCAAGTGTGTTGGACTCAACAAGACCTCTGAAGGTCTTCTGTGGTATCTAAGACCAAAACATTATCATCAGATCCTTCTGAAGATCATTTATTGTAGGTATTGACCGATATATACTGGGACACCCCGAACAAGATCTGCTGTTTTGGAGATGCTGTGACCCAGTCGTCTAAAC
>JAOVVF010000001.1:5706228-5719360 GCA_028565595.1 Duopalatinus emarginatus
CTGTGCTGACATTATGTCTGGATATCAGCTGATTTCTAACCCAGACATGCAATCGGCTGATGTTTCTCTAACTGAGTCGATCCTGAGAGTCGATCATTGGTGTGAAACAAATGGGCCGTATTTCCTGAGGTAAGGCCCGCTGCAGCCCTGCGTGAACCCCCTCAGTCACAGGTCCTCACAGTTTCTAGACACAATGTTAGATAGAAATACAGACTCTAAGTAAAATGGCGGGCCTTCTGCATAGCTGAAGAAACCCCATACTGTGTTCGGATGTGCGTTAGTCTTGACAATTCTTTTTTTTTTTTACTGTACGTGACTTAGCAATAAGGCCTGCTGTTGTTGAAGCCAATCACGTTCATTAGAAATGGTAAGAAACCAGTTTAATTCAATTTCAGTAAATTCAATTTTATTTGTAAAGCACTTTCAACAATGGACCTTGTCCAAAAGCAGCTTTACAGAAATAAAGGAATGGATTATATGGTTGAGAACATGTCTTGTTAAAACTGCCATTTACATTTACGGCATTTGGCAGATGCTCTTATCCAGAGTGACTTACAAGGTCATTGGTATTACAGGTAGGCCAACGTAGTGTTAGGAGTCTTGCCCAAGGACCCTTACTGGTGCAGCACAGACTGGCTGCCCAGATCAGGAATCGAACCCAGGTCTCTCACATGGAAACCCAATGATGTAACCACTGTACCACACCAACCACAGTCATCTAGCCCCACCTTCTTGATGAGAGGTGATCAGTGTTCAGTGTCGACCCTAAATACACTGACTGGTCTGTCTCTAGTGATGATGATTAGCAGTGAGGATCAGTGATAAGAAATTGATCTACAACATCGTATTGCTCATATTTGTTTAAAATCAACAAAATAATGTTACAGAGCTAAACTTGTGCTGTTAAAAAATCTTTTTACAAGACAAAAGCTGCATATAAAATAAAATGCTGTTTACCTAAGTAAAAAAGAATGCAAAAAAATGATACAGTGAAACTCCAAATATCAAATCATTCAAATCAGGTTAATCCAAATCTTTGTAACCTGAAAGCAAAACTGTCCCTACACATGTTTCGTGTTTGAGTGTTGTCTTTGACATGTTCAGTCAAAGCTAAGCTTAGTATACTCACATATTCAATTATCTGAATTTCCGCATATCTGAATCAGGTCAGTCCCCACAAGGATAAAAATACTCGACCGTTTCAAACTGGAGAATTTTTTTTTCTGGCTCTTGTTGATTTTTGATCAATCAATCAACAAAAAACGGGGTTACGCATAGCATTAACCACAATTATCATTATGTCTGTGAAAACCAGCATATGTGTGTGTGTTCAGCTCATGTCAAAGTCTTAACAGGCTTATCCACATTAATACAATACATACAACAGATGGTTTACTATGGCTCCCATATGACATAAGATTTCCAATCTTTCACACACACACACACACACTTATGACAAGAAGCTCATCTGCAGTCGGTGATTCATTTTAAACCATTACCATATTTACGGTGTGAGACGCGGCCGTAGTGGCCGGCTCATGAGTCCCGTAGACAGGTTCTCATTTAACCTGTCTCTGCTGCCATTACAAGGTCTCCTTGATCAAATAGAGACCATCTGCTTACACACCCACACACCCAAACACCTGCGCATGCACATAAAGCCCACTCCGCTCATATTTGTGCAAATGCACCCACATGGACACATTAATGTGGGCAAATGCATATATTTACCCACCTACTCTCTCTCTCCGTCTCACACACACACACATGGACGTACACACACAATGCCACCAATCAGACAAATGCAAATGCCCAGGCAGCTCAGGTTTCCCTGAGACGACAACGACGATGATGATGATGGTGATGATGATGATCATGATGATGGCGGCTTGGCATGTCTGGCCAGAACCTGTGAATAATGATGGATGGTGGTCATTCTTCAGGGACGGAAGGAATCATCTCTTCCCCTCCTGGCCGCCTTCGTTTGGTCTCTCGTTTCCGAGGGCTGTGGAGTTTTTTTCCCTCCAGAATAATAAACAGCAGCTTATATTTCAAATTTCACTCCGAACCTGTAATCCATCCACTGCTCCTCCTGTAACCTGACTACATGGTGGGGTTTATGGACTTGTGATTAACTGCTGCAGGAATTTAGCCGCTTAACAGTTGAGTCTAAACGTCCTTTATGTCTGACTTGATGAACCACTAAATACATGATTATTAAAGCAGCGCACTTTTAAACACACACACACACTTCTGGGTGGCTCAGGACGAATCATTTATATCATGGTTACAGTTACTGTGCACACTATTTGAATGCTAAATCAGGGATTCAGTAAATCAGGGGTTGCGACCTGTTGTGGACGTGTCTGCTAACTCTTAAAACCACCTGCCTAAACAGACACCGAAACAGCTCTGACCTGTCCACACATGCACACTACGAGACCTCTGAAGGTCTTCTGTGTCACATACGAGCAAGCGACGTGACGCCAGGTGCGCACCCGAGTCGCGCCAACATGATAATTGAACAGACTATTTAAGCCCGGCACTGTGGCAGGCACTTCCTATGCCCCGTTTGACCCTGTTCTATGGATAACCTTGTTCTGGATTCTGGCTCTGTTTTGACCCTGTTTATGTGGATTACCCAGTTTCATACTCTACTCGTCCCTGGTCTCTGTTTTGTGTTTAGTTCAGTTTGCCCTGTGTTTTGGTTCTCAGTTTATGGTTATGCTTGTTTGTGTTTTATGTTCATTAAATTCCTCCACGTATGTCCTAACCCTCATGTTTGTGAGTCTGAATGTACCTCCGGCATTACAGGTATCCTCCTGTGGGTCTTTATGCGATCGGACCAGACAATCTAACCTTCACCCTCCCCCATGCAAATCAGTGAGTCTTGGGTGTCCATAACCCTGCTGCTCTTTTACTAGTTGTCCTTCCTTGGACCAATTTTGGTAGGTATCAACCACTGGGACACACCCCGCAAGTCCTGCTGTTTTAAAGATGCTCTGTCCCAGTAATCGAGACATCACAATTTGGCCTTTGTGAAATGCACTCAAAACCTTACACTAGCCCATTTTTCCTGCTTTTTCAAACACATCAAATACAAAACCTGACTGTTTGGTTGCTCTGTGATATATCCCACCTCTTGATAGGCAGCACTTTAATTTGATATTTTGCAGTGGCCATGACAGGGTTTCCCACAGCATTTAATATGTGAGGCGGCCTTGCCAACGAAGACTGAAGGCCTTGACGACGCACCAATCAAAATTTTTGATCAAAACATGGTCTATTAAATAAAAATACAAAAAATCTGTTAATATATACAGGCCAAATAAAGCCTCCTGAAAGCAACAATATATGATATGTGTTACTGTCTCCTACACTCCAACCCAACTCCCCAATGGAAACAAAGTCACCACCTTGACTACCTGGATTTCTGGAGTTGTAAATACAACGTGTTGTCTCCATCTATCTACCTTCACAACATCAAGTGACTCTGAGACAGTGGGGAAAAAAAAACTAACACCAACACTCACTGAAGTCCAGAGTAAAAGAATGGATGTTGGTGAAGGATTAAAAAGTCACACCAATCCTGAATGTCCAGTTGAGCTCTCTGGATCAAGGTTCCTTAAACCGTTTTGTTAAACACTATTTCCCCATTTTGTTTTTTTATTCCATAATAGTGAACACCACTGAGGATATCCGCCGGTTTCATCAGCTTTCCAATATCCTCCTGTGTCCCAAACTATAATATTGTCTGACTTTAATTTCCCTCACTGTTTCTGCTTATCAAAAGCTGATAACTATGTAAATTGATCGATATCTTCAAACAGGACGAGGTCTGGGAGCAGAATAATACAATACTGAGGATATATGAGGATATTATAAAGCTATATATATACACATTACATATATATCTTTATACACACAGTAGAGGTAGGAGCTTCTGACAAACAGTTCAGCGTGAGAGAGTTTATCTGTGCACACACTCATCTCATACTGTGCGCATCATGGGATATGCTTTCATATCTTTATTGGGTCGCGGCGCAAAGCAGAAGCTCAACAGCTACAATAAAGTTACAGATCACGCAAATTCATATACGTCTTCATGTGCTGAGAATCATTTATATACGTCTTATATTTAATAAACCACTAGACTATGAAGATTCATTATGAATATTACAGACTAAAAAAAACACACAGATTGGTGTTGGCTCCATAATAATATGGGGATTGTTTAGGTGGCATTCCGTCGAACCCCTGGTACATCTACAAACGTCTCTGACAGGTGAACACTATGTGTGTCTCGTTTCTGATGAGTTACACACATTCATGTCCTGTATTCATTCTAACAGGACAATGCACCACCACACACGTCTACAGACGCTAAATTATGGTTAGAAGTACACTCATGTGTTTGTGGTTTTGTCATCTCATCGTTATTGAACACACCTGAGATGTCATGCGACGTGACACAGAATCGTGGCCCGTTCTACAGGATGCATGGTGTTCATTACCTACAGAATATTTCTCCCCATGGGGGACCTACCAAATATTAGACTGGTATACCAGTATTTCTGGCACTTCTGTGTATTTTGTTATATTACTGTGCTAACACACTATTGTACAGCATGAAACAGCATCCATTATTATGAAATGGAATCCATCAAGGTGCCTTGTACAAGGATATATCAGTAATGTCATGACGGTACAAGGATCGAACCGACAACCTTTCAGTCACAAGACAGGTTTCTTAACCTTGTGCTTACGGCTGCTCATATATTAAGAGTGTACGAGACAAGCGTGAGAACAGGCAGTTCTTCTGATTCAGAAAGTAAAAATGATTTGAGACAGAATCATTATAGCTCTTATTAGGAGCGTCAGTGATTCTACTCACATTATACTGATTAATGAACAAGTACTAATATTCAGTACTCCGTATGCCAGAGGGAAAAGAAAACCTGTGTAGTTAAGCAGGCAAGCAGACCTCTCTCTCTCTCTCTCTCTCTCTCTCTCTCTCTGTCTCTCTCTCTTTCTGACTCTGTGTCTAAAGCACCAGGCCATTAGCTAGCAGAAGGAGAGCAGCAGCTATCAGAGGTGAAGGGGCTTTCAGTTGCCGAGTGTAATTTAAATCTCCTTCATTGATCCCGAGCTGGAGTGGTGCTCTAGCTAATTCCAGCAGAGAGGTGATTCTTCACACACCCCAGTCTGCGAAGTGAGGAGGAGGAGGAGGAGGAAGAGGAAGACTGAGAGGAAGTCAGACGCACTTTTTTCATGATGCTTGGCCGTTCAAACGGCTCTGAATGACTCTACTGATGGAAAAGAGTCAGTGCACACCTGGAGTGTTCGGTTTTAATGAGTTGCCCCTGTCAGAAAATAATACGTCTCCGACTCTGTGCATGGCTTTGGCGATATTAAGAGCCTGTATTAATTAAACACAATATTAAAGCGTGCTTTTTTTCGGAGGGGATTAAACGGCTCCATCGAGCTTAACAGTCATATTTCAATAATACGCCAGGCCTTTATTTATTTATATCTGAAATTAAAGCTGAGCAGAATTAAAGACATGTGCTGAATCAAATTATATTACTCTACTGCCCTGCTTCATAATGTGCATTCATGTGCTTATGTGACTGATGTTTATATTAAACTGATACACCTGGACACTAGGCATGTGTATTTAATCACTGCATTATGTGATGCATTAATATAGCATAGACTATATACCATATAGATACATTAATATATAGTATAACATGTAATCTTAAGGGTTCAGTGATTCAGTTTAATTGGATCCAGCATGACGAGTCCCTATAGACCAAGAGAGCTCCATGAAGACCTAGTGTGTTGAGATTGGAGTGGAAGAACTGCGCCTCAACCCCACTGTAAAAAACCCTTGGCATAAACTGGAACGCCGACTGAACCCCAGACCTCCTCACTTACACAACATTGGCGTCTGAATACACTGACGCTCTTCTACATGAATGATCACTAATCCCCACAACCACGCCCCAAAATCTAGTGGAAGGACTTCCTTTGGTAGGTATTAATTGCTGTATACTAGGACGCACTCCACAAGACCTGCTGTTTTGGAAATGATCTAACCCACTCACCTAAACATCACAACTTCCTTAGACCCGCCCATTTTTCCTGCTTCCAACCCATCAGTCGTCTGTTCTTTTGCTGTCCCATTTACATGTGCTACTGTAATACGATGTTATACGATATGTTATTCAGTTCACCTCTCTGTGGTTTGGTGGAGTTAATGTTACAGCTGGCATAAAATTGTCACCAGTTCAGTCATACTGTAATCAAGCAGCATCTGGTTGCTAGGCAACTTGTGTCTTTTGCGACCAGGTTGTGAGCACATGTCTTTTCATGTATAACCATAACCGACAGAAGTGTTGATGGACAGGAGTGTCGCTCTGATTGCAGCATGTTTGATCCCTGGAGAATTTCTAAATGACACCCATCACTATTATTAGATTAGTCCATGACATAAAGGTAAATGTTATTTATTTATTTATTTTACGTATAACAGCTTTAAATGCAGACACATGCACTGGAGCTCATCCATGCAGATTTCAGCTTGTGGGGTTTTTTTTGGTGAGAAACTTCATTCTACAGACACACGCCGGCAACTCCAAACTTCTCTGTTTCCACGCTCTCCTTCTCCACCTCCTCTCTTCCTTTGAAAATTCACTGCTGCTGGAAGTGTCATAATGTCAGGCAGAGGTGAAGGCCTGTCACCTACCACAAATACACACACACACACACACTTATACACACACATATACACACATATACACACACACACGTCACCTTAATGAGATCTCCTTTCCCCTCGCACCACAACATACCCTCCTACACAGCCCTCCTACATCACAATAACGCCATCTCGCTGTTCCCCTGCAGCTCTTCTGGCTTTGTGACATTTCTAATTTGCTGAATGTTGAGACGCTGCACGACAATCTCTCGACATCCCCTCCAGCCGGTGTTAAAAACACGCGATTGCATCACGCTCGGCTCTGCTGGACGGACGACTGCAGGTGACGACGTGCCAGGTTTAAATACCCTCACCCTCCGTTTACAACCAAGAGATTGTTGTGTGTGTCCTGATAATCGCTTCTAGCGTTGCACCTTGACCATCACCAGATACGGGGGTCTGAAAGTTATACACCAGACAGCTTCTTTTTCCAGATTCAGTTCTTGCATCCTAAACTGAGGAAATACATAAACTCAAGCACCGCCTTCTGCATATCAGGTCGTAACTGTCACTTATATACATCGCTGTGCAGTAGTTTAACACAGTGCCACAGCAGACATGTACATAATGCAGTGCTGAGGAACAAACTCGGCTTTTTCATCCATGTCTGTAATGCTTGTTACAAATCGGATTGTCTCAAAGGTTGCGATTTCAAGCTGTATTCGTCAAAACCGCCTGCCAAAACAGCTTTGACCTGTCGAAGCAGGACCTTAAGAAACAGATCCTTCTGTGAGCACCGACCAAACTGTCTAGCCCAACCCCCCAGTATATCCATGAACCTGTCACTGGCTCAGTGATTGTGATTGCTATTAACCACTGTATACTGGGACACACCCCATAAGACCTGCAGTTTTATTCTAGTCTAGTCATCCAAATGTTGGTCTTTGTCAAACTCACTCAATTCCTTGTGCGTTTTTCCTGTTTCCAACACATCAATTAATTGTAATGAGATAATCACTGTTATTCACGTCACCTATCAGTGGTTTTGTGGTTTTAATTTTGTGGCTGATCTGCTCAGAAATAAAACCGTGGTCTCTGTGGAGGCCCAGGCTGTAAAATGGGAGAAAATGTAAATGATATAGACCACCAGGATGCAATAAAAGAGTAAAATGGGGCATCTCTACACGCCTGTCCGTCATCATATCCGTGGGGTCGAACAGTTCGGCCTCTTGCTTCTAGTCTCTGAAGGACAGTTGTAAATTCAGATTTTATTTTAAATCTGTATTTTAATCTTTTACAATCAGCACAGCACAAGTTGTCTGCTAAAATAACACAATCTCTGCTAAAATAGTAAACTGCAAAAGTTAAATGATTACAAAATGAAATGCATTCGGTATTCCAGTGAAGACACACAATCATCTCAAGGTTCTCCGGGTTCATGAGTGTAAAACATAACCAGAGGAAACTCATCCACTCACCAGAGGTTTCTCTGTGTGTCTCCATCCCCGCTCATTTATAGGAGAAATCAAAGCGAAGCTCTCGTGCTCTCACTACACCGCCGGCTCTGACACAGCAGTACACGCTGAAACAAGCCCTAGAGTGAAGCTCAAAAAAAAACAAAAAAAAAACCCCACATCCAGCTCATCACAATCGGCTCCCAACACGTCTCGTTTTACACCTCCGCGCCGCCCTCGCTCTGACATTCTAATTACAAATTAATACCTGCTGACAAATTTCTCTTAATGGTTACGTTTTGAACGATGGTTGCCATTAGAAATGAACGTGAGTGGGTTGACCTGAGAAATTAGCGTTTCAGTCAACGACTAATGTGTTGTTTCTCTCAACAGGTCAGTGGCAGTTGTACTTAGCTGTCGTCTTTAACTTTCATTAGCAGGAAGTAAATAAGACCCTGTGGCAAATACCATTAAAGGAGAGGCGAAATTCTCATACGCGTAATTTTCCACTCACTCCAAATGTACACGATTAAGTTCTTGGGTTTGGCACTGGATCTACGAGAAACGACAAAATCTTTCAGATACAGTAACGTCACAGGGACTCGTGATTCGGACAAATCATATGTGACTAGTTAAACAAACTACTGTTGTGTCTCAAATCACATATGTGTGTACTTATTAATGAGGACTAACACCTAATTACCAAGTGAATCTTAAAAACCTCTCATGTAGCCTTCAGTCCTGCTGTCTTCCAGAGCAGCCATGGCTCGAGGTTAAGAAACTAGTCTTGTGACTGGAAGCTTGACAAGACGTGACTAAAGTCCCCATCAGCAAGACCAAAGACCAAAACCCCCAACTTTTCCTTGGCCACCATCAACAGGATTGCCCACCACTTCACCTAAGTGTGCTCACCACCTCCTAGTGTGTTTGTTGACTAGTGGGAGCACCTGTGGGCTTGTGGTTCAGGAACCAGCCCTGTAACCAGAAGGTTGCTGGTTCAATCCTCAATAATGACAAGACACAACTGAAGTGCCCTTGAGCAAGGCACCTAACTGCTCTTTGGTTACCCATCGAAGTAGGCACCAGACACTGTAACATTATGGACAGGACATCTAGGCACCTTGGGTGTGATTTGGGATCATTTTACATTCCAGGTTCCGCTTATCTAGATATGTAAATAGACTGGAAGGTGATGTGAAAACTAAACCAGTTCCACTTGGAACTTAAGTGTTTAAATGCAGACTCTCTGTGCTGTTTTCATACCACACAGTAATAATATTGAGGTTGGACGACTTCCATTACTTGTTACTCACATTAGCGTCACAGCTCTGGTGCAGAACTGAAGAAAAGAACTGAATCTGGTAATTACGTTGCTACCTCTGGGTATGAAAGGTGAACCGTATTGTTTAAATCTTATGTTTTATATACGCACTAATGCTGCTGTCCCCTACTTCCATCCAGCGGGGAGTTATTATTAGCTTCACAATGTGCACCACAGCTTGAGATTGAAATACACGTCCCATAATAACGGCACAGCAACACAAATGAGTTCTGCTGTGGATCCTAAATGGTGATGAAAGAGACTTTCAGAGACTAGACCATCCAGGACACCTAGGGAGAAGGGCGATGTTGGGTATCTTGCTGAAGGGCACTTCAGTCATGTCTTGTTGGTACAGGGGAAGGAACTGGCAACCACAAGTGTTTCCCCAACCCTGAGCCAAAGATGTCCCATTTTAAAGGTCCGCTCTATCCTCTGGGCTCTGCGTCTAAACCCCATGGGGTTGCACCATGAAGAAACATTTTCCTTTCTGAGATTTGCTGAAATGAAAATGTACGCAGGGTTTTTTCATCCACACTTCCTGTTCTTGATAATCCGCCATCAGAAACGAATGAACGAGTCCCAGGTGAGTGTTTAAAAAAAAGCATGGCGCTTTGGCTGCGACATCTAATCCTGTTGTTTTTTTAATTTCGCACGGACGAAAAGTAGCCACATGAATCACACACACAGCAACCTGCCAGTCAAACAGCTGGCTCGGTAAACACTAATCATCTCGCCGCCGTGTGCTTGCTGACTTAGATGTGCTCAGAAAGCTGTTTCCGGCTCCGGCTTTTTGCTTCTCGAACAAAATATTTCCATTATAGTTACAAGAGTGTACATTTCTTTTTGCGTGTAAAATTAAAACCGAAAGACAGAAAGGAAAAGGTAGAACATGTGAGAGGTTAATTAAGTTGCACAGTAAAGGTCTGGGTGAAAACATTAAACAGACACTGCGGTAAAAGATGTGAGCGTTTTCCTCATGCTCTGTTTACCACAGGAACATCAATATAGTATTCCAAAGGAGTTCTGCATGATTCAGCGTTTATGGCGTGCGCCTTGGAAATGAAAGTGTGAGCCTCTGCATACGGCTCCAGCTCACTTCTCTCGCTCCGTCTGTCCCTGAACGGCAGCGTCGGAAAAAAAAAAAAAAAGAGAAAGAAACAGTGTAATAGGATTCTTCAGCTTTTCCACTGGCTGCCTTCGCTATCACACACACATTTAAGAGCACGAATCCATGACAAATTGTCTCTTCTGATCCATGACAAATCGTCTGAGGGCCAGACAGAGACGAGGAAATGGGGGGAAAGAGAGAGAGAGAGAGAGAGAGAGAGAGAGAGAGGAATGAAAAAATACGAGGAAAAAATACAGAGACAGAAAAAAGTTGAGGGGTAAAAGGAATCAGAAAGAGACAAAAAAGGTGAGAGAGCGAGTAAGTGAGTGTGAGAGAGAGAGAGAGAGAGAGAGAGAGAGAGAGAGAGAGAGGAGGTTAGGAGAGATATAGGTATGTATGCGAGAGTGTGAGAAAAACACAGAAAGTGTGACAGATATAAGGAAATTGAAGGGAAGGAAAGAGACGGAGGTGGTGTGAGAGACAGACAGAAAAAAAAGAAGATAGAGAGCATGTGTTTATTGAGAGAGAGAGAGAGAGGAGAGAGAGAGTAAAGAAGGTGAAGAGACAGCAGAAAGCCAAAGTCAGTCTTTGGCCCCTGGGCAGTTATTTTGAGTCATACAAGACCAAACTCCTGTCTCTTTAAATCTATTTCTCTAAAACTAAAATAGTAATTACAGATAAAAACACACGTTCACTGGTAAAATCTGATGAAAATGTACCTTACCTTTGCTCTTGGATTTGCTCATGCATTTCACTGCATGTTGTACCGTGTATGACTATGCATGTGACAAATAAAACTTTGAAACTTTGAATCTTGAATATAACACAGAAAATTTTTTTATGTTCATCTGGCTCCCACGCATGCACATCCCTCATGCATAACGGGAGCCAAGGCGTGACGACAACTTTCTGCTTTATATCAATATATTAAATATCAAACTAACAATATAATAATAATAATAATAATAATAATAATAATAATAAAAAACTTGGAATAAAACTGTAAAATGTCATATTATGTAAAACCTTCTTGTAAAATACCATCCTAACAACACGCGTCGGAAACCAGGTAAAGGTGTCGAAGAGCTATCTTCACATGCGTTAATGAAAGTCTATGATAGGCCTATATTCCCCCCTCTGACACCTTCACTTATATGCTGACTGGTTCTCTACATTGACAGGCGGAACTTATGTAAAGCAGTCTGTTACGGGTTACACCATTCATTTTTGATAGAGTGGTTTATCTCTGTACATTATAAGATCTCTGATAAAGCATAAAGAGAGAGCTGGAGAGTAAGATTGGTACGAAGTGTGTTTGTGTGTGTGTGTGTGTGTGTGTGTGTGTGTGTGTGTGTGTGTGTGTGAGAGAGAGAAAGAGAGATCAGCTTTAGAAACAAACTCACAGAGCTCTGGCACCTCCTCAGAGGCAGACAGCCATCTTCACATGACTGTTACGACTCCTTCATTAAAACTGACACACACATAGGCCACACCTCCTTCACTGAGCCTGACACACACCGGCCACGCCTCCTTCACTTAGAATGACACACGCAGGCCATGCCTCGTTCATTAAGACTGACACACACACAGAGAACGCGCCTCCTTTACTAAAGCTGACACACACCGGCCACGCCTCCTTCACTGAGACTGACACACACGTAGGCCACGCCTCCTTCTAAAAGATGAGATATTAAAATGCCGATGCTTCACTCCACACACTGGAGACAAAGCAGCTGTAAATATTTACAGGGTTGCATTGAATCAAATGGGCACATGCTTATGCCCCTAGTGTATGTGTGTGTGTGTGTATGTGTGTGTGTGTGTGTGTGTGCGTGTGTGTGTGTGTGTGTGTGCTTGTGTCACAGTCTCACTTTCATGCCCGAGGGTGCTAACAGGCTGTTTGTGCCAGAGTGGAGATGAGTGAGAACCGCGCTGATCGTGCCGCTTCTGTCCAATTTGCTGGGAAATCAGATTACGTCGCCATTCATTCCGCTGAGCCGCGCTTAATTGAAATCGCTCGTCTCCATCAATTCCCCGTCCTAATTAGTTGGGCGCAATTAAAAGCGGGTGTGAAACGCTGCCGGTTTTGACTTTGTCTATGTGTGATACAGTGTGACCAATTCCTCCTAAACCTGTCTCCGACTCACACGTGGAGTGCTCGCGGTGCCGTGAGGCTCGATGAGGCGAGAGGTTTTAGTGGAATCATCAACCTCTGAAACACTGCCAACCTCAAATCAGCTGCATGTAGTAAAAGAAAACATGAAGAACACACACACACACACACACACACACACACACACACACACACACACACACACACACACACACAGGGTGCTGTAACGCTAGTGTGCATGTCTGCTTAGCTAATATAAAGATATAACACTCTTTCTCTCTCTCTCTCTCTCTCTCTCTCTGTCACACACACACACACACACACTCTACATACACAATGTTATACTTATTTACACAAACATGACATACTAGGACATTTGCACACAAAAACCACTCCCTCTCTCACTCTCCCTCTCTCTCTCTCTCTCTCTTAT
>JAOVVF010000001.1:5720173-5731602 GCA_028565595.1 Duopalatinus emarginatus
GGACCCTTATTGGTGTAGCACAGACTGGCTGCCCAGATCGGGAATCGAACCCAGGTCTCTCACATGGAAACCCAATGGAATTACCGCTGTACCACACCAAATTTTGGCCATATCACCCAGCACTAGCCTAAACAGTTTTAAGCCGCCAAGGCCTGAGCATCACAAGACCTCTGAATGTGTTCTGTGGTGTCTGGCAACAAGATCCTTCGGTGGATCTTCTGTAGGATCAAACCAGATGGTCTAGCCTTCACGTCAATGCACACCAGTGAACCTTGAGTGCCTATGAGCCTGTCACTGGTTGACTTGTTGTCCTTCCATGGACCACTTTTGGTGAGTACCAACCAATGTGTACTGAAGCACACCCCACAAGACCTGCTGTTTGAGACCTGGTCAATTTTCGGTCCGTGATTCCACTTGCCCGTTTCCATAAACATCAGATTTGGGAGCTGACTGTTCTTTGCTGTCTAATATATCCCGCACTTTGACAGGTGCCATTGTAAAGAGATGATCACCTGCCAGTGGTTTTAATGTTATGGCTGAGTTGCTGCTAATGTGCCCTGTCTGGTGAATGTTTACTAAATTACTGACTTCACAGGGAAAAAAACCCCAACGTTATAACAGCTCAAAGCAAGAAACGGGTGGGTGGACTTACTAAAATAAATAAATAAATGAAAAAGCACCCTGAATATATGACTTCAACATATTCGATGTGTTGTGCTGCTGTGTAATATAAGGTTTTTTTTACTAGGCTACAGCAATAGCAGAGAGAGAAAGAGGTGTGTTCTGAAAAAAGTCCTGCGGCTTTCACACCTGACCCAGGCCAAATTATAGCCATACCATCAGATGCTCTGTGTGTGTGTGTGTGTGTGTGTGTGTGTGTGGAGAGAGAAAGAAGTGTGCAGCCACTGCAGGCCAGCATTGTGTCATGTCACATTCGGCTCATCTGTCAATGTACTGGATTATTTCTTGAGAGACCAGAATTGGCTACCTGGAAACGGAGCGCCATCAATCTCGGCTGAGTGCCGGGCGCAGGGGAGGCCGGGCCGCACGGACTCATGGGATATCAGCCGAGCGGAACCGGTGCCCAGGCAGGTGATGGAGCAGCCGAGCGACTCTCGTTACTCAACGCCATCCTCGGCAGTGACGGCGAGAGGAGAGAGTGTGTGAGAAAGAGATAGAGAGAGAGAGGGAGAGAGGGTTCACAGGATACAGGCACAGACTCCACAGATTACACACGTATGAAATAAAAACATCATCCACACTGCCTAAATGACACCCTTACACACACACACACACACACACTCATCTATCACCTGGACACACAATCTACACAAACCATCTTGTTCTGCATGCCACCAATGCCAACTACTCTAATTAGATTTCTTTGAGTCCATCTGGTTTCTAACCAAAGCTTCCCAAAACCCGAACCTGCAACACCACAGTTAACCATTTCCCCTGATTTAATTCTCCAGCACATCCTCAACTCAGTCTGTGTAGTCAAACACAATCAATTTAGCCAATGAGCTTAGCACTGTGCGAACTGCAGGTCTCATTAATCACACGCTCTGCTCTGACGATATCTCTGGGAAAAAAAATCATAAACATGGAGAAAAGCCTCGTATTAATAACTAACATGCCAAATAAGTGCTGGGTTCATTTCTTGTATTTTTGTATTTAATATTTAATTTTTTATTTAATAATATTCTGTATGTTTGTGTTTTATAATATCTCATATTTGTATTTATA
Organism: Duopalatinus emarginatus; assembly: GCA_028565595.1. Lineage (NCBI taxonomy): Eukaryota > Metazoa > Chordata > Actinopteri > Siluriformes > Pimelodidae > Duopalatinus > Duopalatinus emarginatus. The sequence goes on from JAOVVF010000001.1 coordinate 5,721,920, forward strand.
AATATTTAGTATTTTTGTATTCAATAATACATTTTTGTCTAATAATTAGCATTTTTGTATTCACATGTATTGAGTATTTTTTGTATTTAATAAAATGTTTTATTTTTTATTGAATATTGAATCATATTTTATTATTTTTATTTTATGCTTTTTTTGTATTTTTTGTTTAATAATATTTTGCGGTTTCATATTTAATAATGTTTATTATTTTTGTATGTAATAATATTTTGTACTTTTAATGAAAGTACAAGTTTAATAATTTAATAATATTTAATATTTTTGTATTTATATTTAATTTATATTTAATATTGATAATATTTGTTGTATTTTGTATGTAGTTATTTTTTATATGTTTTTACTTATATTTTGCATTTTTGTGGCAAAAAAAGGAACCTTGAACTAGAAATTTCTGAGCAAATGTAATACACTTTACTTAAACAGCCTCCTAATAAATCTAAAAAAATAATAATAAATAATACATAATAAATAAATTAAACTTATATAATAAATTTGCATTATTATTATTATTTCTTCACCTGACTTTAAGGAACTAGAAAAGTGTATTATTGTTTTTTAATTACGCTACCAATGGATTTTTTCAGCCAAATCACCAAGTCCCGTAACCCTGAACTAAATGACTTGAGCTTTATGCTTTTAATAAATCATCAGCTGAGAAAATAAATATAAATATCATTAGACCTCCTTCAGCTCATATGGATTTCTGAACTATTTCCTGATTTGATTGCACAGTTCAGCACTCCACGGAGATTAGGGCTGCACGCTGTCTGCCGCCGGCGAGGCCACGTCGTATCCCTAACGCTGATATGAAGTGGATGAAGTGGATGCGTTCCATTTGGTTAATGATTAAATAAGTGATGACAGATATTCATAACGCATCAGGCTCAACTCCCACTTAGGCAGAAAAAAATCGCTTTCAATTCAGGACGCTGCTTTTAATAGAGCCGGATTGTATAATGAAAGCTTAAGAAAGCATGTTCGGATGCCGGAGCCCCCACCACACTCTCTCGCTCTAGCTCTCCCTTCGCCTATTTTTGTCCCAATGTCTGCCTAATGAAACTAGAGATGGCCCTGAAATTACAAAATCAATTCTAATTCAGACATTCATCATAGTTTTCGAATTTCCAGAAAACAGGATCAGTAATTTCAACTGAGGGCCGGTCTGATATCGATGTCCAACTCAAGCGCCTAATGTGGCCATTAGTAAAAACATGATTTTATTTCATGGGAGGCGACCTCATGTTCCAGTAGCAGATCAATGCTAAAGGAGCATGTGACGTGGATTAGGGAGTCGTTTGGGTTGAAGGGATTGTGACGGTAGATCAACGTGATGCTGTAATAAAGACACTGGAGACGGTTACATCTTCTACATTAAGCTACACTAACTGAGGAAACGGCATTGGTGAAAAGTCATTAAACGAGTTCACTGAGTGATCAGTCTATTAACTACATCCATATAAGACGTAATATACACTGATATGGAGGATGAGGACAAGCATGTGTTTCCTCATATAAACCAGCTCCACCTTCTCAAACCGCTGCTTCATTAGAGGAAAGCGCTATCTGCCCTGTTCCACATACACCGAGACACATGCTACTACAGGAAAGTAATCAACGACAGGGTCATGTGATGCAGCTCGGAGAGAAGCAGAACTAGTGTTACCAACCTAAAGCTGTTCATTTCACTATAACAGCCTATCCCGAAGGTTATTATTCCTCTTTTACCACAATGTCCATCTGTTTCAAGAGCAGTTCTTTAATTTATTTAAATGTAAATAAACTCAGATATGCGCTAAAGTGTCAGATAAATTGATGAAAATACATTGATTGGTAGGGTAGGTTTAGCTGGTGTTTCATGGGAACCCTGGTACAGCTACAAATGTCAACACTATGTGTGTGAGTTACACCAGTTCATGTCCTGTAGTCATTTTGATGGGTTTGTCCTCTTGTAACAGGACAATGTACCACCACACACATCTAGAGATGCCAAATTATGGTTAGAGGAACACAATGTGAGTTTGGGGTTTTGTCGTTCAAAGACATCTGGGATGCCATGCGACATGGAACACGGGAATCCTACACCTCAGAATACAACAGAATTGTGAAGCGTTCTGCAGGAGGTCTGGTGTTCATCGTGTACAGAATTTTTTTCCCCATGGTGGACCTACCATGTCTTACACAGGTGTACCAGTTTTTCTTAGCAGCATGTACTATATATTCCACATAGTCTTTTGTGTCGATTGAGCCGAGGTTGAGCCTGATTACTGATAGTCATTACGATGTCTCGCCCTGGACATTTAAATTTGAGAATTCAACAGCTCTGTAATAGAGTGTAATAAAGGATTATACAATAGTTTATTCTGGATATTTATTATTATTATTATTATTTCTTTTTTTTTTTTACCCTGTTCACCTTTCTATCACAGCCAGACTACGGCACCATAACACCATACCTCATCTTATTTGTCTGCCTTATGAAAGCTCCTATATAGATTAGTCTTCATATTTATTACGCTATCCACTTGTGATGCAACACGCTGTAAACGACTTCACTTTATCTCTTTAACATTTCCCAGGACGGCTGAATCCAGAGAACAGGTTCCCGTTCCTTCGTCTTAAGTGTCGGTGTTAAACGGCGCTTGCCCTTTCGCTTCATAACGTTTCTGTCGCTTCTAAAGCCTGCATGCTTTTCAGGAAACTCATTCGATTAGCGTTGTGTGTATAGGAGTGAGCTAGTGTGTAAACGCTGCGGCTGATCGTATTTAAGAGCAGACTGCGGTTGCAAAAGCGCGGCTCCTGCCTTGCGGGTTTGTTTTCTATGAAAGACATTAAGTCGACTATAATCTGCTCTGTGAGGGGAGAAGAAAAGCCTTTACACGTCCGACAAGAAACGTGCGTGTATGTAAGAGAAAGAAAGAGAAAGAGAGAGAGAGAAAGAAAAAAAAAAGAAAAACAGACAGAAAGAGAGAAAGAGATGCTTGGGGGTGTAGGAAGCAGCATGTACTTATTTTTAACCAGTAAACATCATGACATCTACACAGGCCTGTAGAATGGAGTTCTCTACACGTGATGGGATCTCAGCGTGATGGGATGTTTACACATGATGGGATCACAGTTTGTTCTATCTCGAGAGTGGTGATTTCTTTCTATTGTTAAACCGACTGCATGCATAATTCACCAGTCACTTTCTGTAGGTCGTGCTTCTCTCTGTACGTCTTTGGCACTGTGCTCTGTCGGGCCTGATGAAAACCCACAAACCAAAACTTGGAAGCACCTTCCTTCGCTTTCACTCCCTTTCGCATCTCTGTAGGTTATCTCTTTTTAATACCGTCCCTCTCACACACACACACACTCACACACACCTACATATACACTCTGAGTGAACAATGTATATTTTAGTTGTGCAGTTAAAATTTAAGCACTAGACTCATGCTCTAATAATAAAAAAAAACTACATAAATAGTCAAACACCAGAAAGGGGATGAGTGTAAGAACCATCTGCTACATTTCACCAACCGAGTGCACTAATAATCCTATTAAGGGACTTTGAAGAGCTCTGCAATAAATCCCTAAATACAAATATTGTGTGTTTGTGGGCAACATGCAGTATTTTTATTTAATTGCTGTTCTTTTTTGTTATTTCGGTAGAACTAAAAGTACTTAAACTGTAATAAGACGTCATAAACTACAGATACGAGCTCAAGTGAAAAAAAGGGAAAGCAAACCGCACCCAAAACAGCATAAGCTGAAGTCAAATGAATTCATTTTTTAAAAACAGATATCTTTAAACCATAACGTTCTTTCCATATATTTTTACATTGGACCATATTGCAGCAGTATCATCATCACAATCATTTTAAATGATGGTATCAGGGCTCAAGTAATGCCATGCCACAGTTTATCCCCGACTACATTTACATTTACAGCATTTGGCAGACGCTCTTATCCAGAGCAACTTACAAGGTTATTGGTATTACAGGTAGGCCAACGTAGTGTTAGGCGTCTTGCCAAAGGACCCTTATTGGTGTTGCACAGACTGGCTGCCCAGACTGGGAATCGAACCCAGGTCTCTCACATGGGATGTTACCACTGTACCACACCAACACACCTACACGACTACAGCTCCCACAGACCCTGGTGTCCAACTGAGATGGCCGTGCTGAGCCGTGCCAAGCTCCTTTTTCTGATCCTTACCCATCTGCAGTCCAGGTCTATTGACTGTGTTAATATTCACTGTTGAGTTTAAGCTTGTCACCCGAGGAGCCTCAGGTTTGTATTTACGGCCCTTTGTTTCTTAAATACGGTGTAAGCTCTCATAGAGAGTTGTTTTGTTACTGAAGGCATACTTGAACAGTGTGTACTAGATTTGATCCAGTGCACACTGCTCGACGGGTAAAGCAGCAGGCTCTTTAAGTATGTGAGTGTGAATTATGCCTGCAATCTTAGACGTACTCCGTCCATTATCTTACCAACGTCACGTCTCGTACCAAAGTTACATTCCTAATTTTTGAGACCAAATGTGCTTGTGTTTGGGGTTGAATTATGAGATTATCTGACCACAGTGTGCTGTGTTAACATACTCCTGATGCAGTACATCATCCATCATCCATTTTTCACCTACTGTTTAATGAGTACTACGTATTCGGACATATCTTTCATGTACCTTTTAGTGTGGAGGGACACGGTTTTGGATGCAGCCATTGTTTAAGTGTTCAAGTGTTTAAACCCTAGCCCAGTTTGTTACCTTGTTTTATAGGCTTATCCAGTCCACAGTGTTTGCAGATCACCTGACCCTTGGCTTTTTACTTGATCATGATTTTTAGATTATGTTTCTTGGATTTGTTTGCATGGGACCTGGACCTGTATCCTAAACCTGCTTCAGCCAGTGTTTTACAGATGGACACAAATCTCATTCAAGAATAAACAATGAAAAACTCTTGAGTATACAATGTTAATGCTGTTATAGGAAAATAATCAATGATGCTAAAGTGTTGTAATGTGTGTGGTATTAATATCTACAGAATATCTACAGGAAGTCTTTGTTCTCAGCCAATTCCTGTTGGTTACAAGTTACAGTCACAGCTTTACTTCTGACTGTTATACAGTACAGAGACTTGATATTTGTACTGCGGTGGCCTAGTGGGCAGCCGTGGCCTAGTGGTTAGGGAACCAGTCTCTTTACCGGAAAGTCACGGGCTCGATCCCCACCCAGGGCAAGACATGACTGAGGTGCCCTTGTGCAAGGCACCAAACTCCCCAAACTGCTGCCTGGGTGCCATGGTTTGGGGCTGCCCCCTGCTCTGGGCAAGTGTGTTCACTGGTGTGTGTGTGTTTCACTGCATGGATGGGTTAAATGTGGAGTTCACATTCCTTCTGTGTGCAAACACAGTAAGGCAAAATAGTTCACTTTCATTTCATATTTCACATGTTCACCACATGTCTCCACAGGTTTCCATTCAACATAATCGAATGAAATGGTCTTAAAAGGTCTAGGTGTTGATGAGTGTGTGAATGGTGTGTATGGTGGTCTGTGATAAACTCAAACACCACCTGAAATGTTGTCCTACTGAGATGAAGCATACAAATCAACTGCCATTATGACCAGTATAACACGTACCGATCACTGAATGAATGAAACACATCTTGAACTGTTGTATGCAACCATTAGTGACCATGTCTTCTGTCTTTTTGCCCCATTTGTTGACTAGTGAGGTTTTTTTGCGTTGGCGTTTTTTTCAGCCACTATTTTGTTAACTTGGTAATTTATCAGGCTGTTCTTCTTGCCGTCATCTGATACTATTTAAAACATTTTCATCCATTACACACAGGCTGGAACTGATATAAATATTTAAACAGAACACAGCAATACATCCTGCCTGCCAATAAACCACTCTGGCTTGCCTGAGTCACTAAAGTTATAGTTTCGGTACTCCTTTAAAAGCATGACATGCTGTGCCTCGATGCGGTGTTTTCCCTGATTAGAGGAGCAGCTCCCGGAACCCGGGTCTTTCTGACCCCTGCGCTGAAGCTGTAGCTGTGCTTAAACACTTACCGAAATCTGACGAGGAACATAATTGTCATTTCCGCCAGAGTCTCTGTGATCAAACACATGGCATTCATGGCATACTGATGGGGAATCGTTGCCTAGAGCCACACACACACACACACACAAACACATATGCTTGCACACTACCACCCGAGTTATTGTGCTATGGAGGATGTTGGCAGAGGCTCGCTCTCCAAATGCTTAACACGTCAGCTGAGGAAACCGGAGAGGCGACTGATAGTGTGGGAGACAAAACTGATTCTCAGATTCTCAACCTCGACTCACTCTCATTAACACACACACACTCCCACACACCCTCCTGCATCAACACACGTTTGTAATTCTATCTCTGTGGGGTATTTTAACTAATTTTACCAAAAAAATGTTACCCAACGTCTAGTTTTTTTTTTTTAATAAATACAAAAATGTTTTTTAATTAATAAGTTACAAATATTTTTTTTAAATAAAGCATTTAAATACATTTAAACCACAAGATTTTTAAATAAATGTATTTAAACAACTCACTGATTTACTCACTGACAAAATTATTCAACCCCTTAATCGCATGCATCATTAATACTTAGTACAACTCCCTGTGACAGTAATAATGTCCTTCAGATGTGAAACAGAGCTTGACACAATTTTCTTGCAGCGACCAACTGGTATCTTAGCCATTTCTCATGGACAGAGGCCTCCAGTTTACTCCAGTTTACTTGCATGCTGCAACTGCCTTCTTCAAGTCCCACCAGAGATTTTCTATGGGATTTAAGTTGGGTGATCATGATGGCCACTACAGAATATTTCAGCCTTTCTTCTGCAACCAAGCCATGATAGAATAGGAGGTATGCTTGTGATTGCTTTGTCCTTTTGAAAGGTCCAACATCTCCCAAGCTTCAGCTTTGTCACTGACTGCATGACACTTCCACCCAAGATCTCCTAGTAGTTAACTGAATTCATGGTACCTTCCACACGGTGGAGACTGACCCACCGCCATGCTTCCCAGTAGGCAAGGTGTTCTTTTCTGTCGAGATCTCGTTCTTCCTCCTCCAGACATCTTGTTGAGCCATAGGCCCAAAGAGTTCCAATTCTGTCTCATTGCTTCAGAGACTAGTATCCCAAAACCTTTGTGGTTTGTCCACATGGTTTTCAGCATACTGGAGTCGACTCTTCTTGTGCTTTGGCGTCAGCAGGGGGGTGCGTCTGGGAGTTCTGCCACAGAGGCCCTCATCTTGCCTTATTGTGTGGCCCGAAACTTGTGTATCTCCCTTAGACAAGTCCTGTAACAATTCCTCAGCTGTCAGCTGGGGATTTTTCTTCACCTTTCGTTTTAGGTACCAGGCAGCAGTCATCGACAGCATCCTCTTTCTGACACGCCCAGGTAGCGCTTCCACTGAGCTTTTAGCTTTAAACTTGCAAATTACACTTCAAATTGTGTCGAATTGTGTTGTATCTTTTTATATTCATATCCTTGCTTATAAAAAGAAATTACCTCCTTGCTTGACTTCTTCACACACACACACACACACACACACACACAAACACACACAGTCTTGATTTGTCTGGAGCCCACCCAGAATCACTGGGCACAAGTCTGGAATGACATGTATAATCAGTCGAGGACATTTTTACATAACCACTACCACCATGTTTACAGCCGAAATTAATAAGTTAATTATATCGAAGAAACAAAAACAGATTAGATACATCGCCATACTGTCATCATCGTCATTTCATCCAGTCCTGACTCACAAATCACTGAACACAGTCATGCATGTAATTGATTACAATCGCTAAAAAGCCACGGCGTGCAAAAACTTTCTCCGGTCTGCTTCATGACTTGTAAAATTGTAGATAATCAGAGTGAAGTGTAAACCGTACGCAGCAGTTCATAAGCCTAATGAGCCGCTCTGCAGTGACATCTGTGTGAATGTGTTCGCCGTTAAACCGATCATCTCCCTGCTTATTATACTATCTTTACAACATTTCGCTACGAGTCGTTCAGTGCAACGGGAGAGCAACTGAAGTCTGACTGATGGATCAGGAGAGTCGTTATGCTCATGCTGCCATTAAATAATCATTCACCAACTGTGGAGGGCCAGAAAAAACTGGTAATGGTATGCAAAATGAATAGGTTAGTGGTGGCTCTATAATGATATGGGGTTTGCTGCATGTGTGGTATTCTATGAGATCCCTGATACATCTACAAACGTAAACACTACATGTGTCTCCTTTCTGATGAGTTACACCTGTTCATTCTGATGGGTTTGGCACCTTCAAACAGGACAATGCACCACCACACATGTCTAGAGACACCAAATTATGGTTAGAGGAACACTCATGTGAGTTTGGGAGGTTCTATATTGGATATTCTATATTGGATCTATATTATTAGTTTGAGGTATTGATTTCACTGGAATACAGCCCAAGGCTCTTTGTCTGAATATAACACACTGAAGTCAAGAGCTGACCTGTTATTTAGATATTATTAGCTAAAGCAGACGTGTTACTGCAGGAAATGAAGTATGAGCGATTAATCCAGAACATGTACTGTACTTCGTTGAACTGGACCATATAGTATCAAAGATCTTCAGTCTTGTTTGGTCCGGACTTTCAGACTTTTCTGTTTGTTTCGAACATGAATAGCAGGTGTAAAAGGTGCCACAGTCTGGACCAAAGGACAAATGATTGGTCTGACCAAAAAAAGGTGGTCTCGGTCCAGATCATACTGAACCTTGAACCAGGCTTTCATCACTGATTAAACAGTACAAGAATAAAAATAATGGATGAGAAGGGAAAATGAACCGCCACAGCACCAGATTTTATATATATATATATATATAAATACACACACACACACACAAAATATTTATGTTATATTTAGTCTCGCAGTCTTTGCGTTCTTATCTGTCAGTATTAATATAACCGCTGGATGATGTTTAGTTGGTGAATTTGAGTCTCGAGGACTGTATCTGAATTCGGTGCTGTTGTAATAATGCTATAATATTATCAGAACAGTGGCAAATGAAATGAATCTGTTCATTTATTCTTCTCCAGCCAAGTGGGAGAGGCGACTTGCCAAATTGAAAACGTGCTGATGTCAGGTGCACGTTTCTCTATAAACCAATCAATATCAAGTATAGAGAGACACAGCCTACACAGGTGATGCCGACAGCACGTTGGTATATTGTGTAAAAGGTCTTAAGTGCGCTTGCTAAATGGCAATGTGAAACCGAAACATACTACATGAAATATGTACACTGCAGCAAAACCATCAACCTTCGTGTATGCCATTACTGTATTCCATTTGTGTCATGCCACATTGTATCGTGACATACATCATACTATATTGTGTTAAACCGGATCAGATTGTGTAGTACTGTATTGTATCGTGTTGTATAAGACCATATCACATTGCACTGTATTGTATACGAGATTTTATACTGCCATACCAGTGTATGAGATTTACGGAGCCGTAACCACTGAGCTACCACTGAATCAGAATATATTATTAATAATATATATTATTATTATAGTAAAATATGACTCCAGTAAAAGTAAAAGTCCTCTGTTTAGATTTTCACTCAAGTAAAAGTACAAAAGTATTTATTACCTTCAAATG
>JAOVVF010000001.1:5809563-5819584 GCA_028565595.1 Duopalatinus emarginatus
GGTTTTGTCATTCCCCAAACGTAACATTTTCCATTCTACATACATAGAATCCATAGTGGTATTATTTTAATGAGGGTCACAAAAAGCCCAAAATCTGAATGCCTTGTTGAATCCCATGTTATCTTATCTAGGCAGCCTACAGCAGACTGACTTGGTCTTGGGTTGTCTTTTTTTTTTTTTTTTTTTTTTTTTTACAGTTGGTAGGTTTTCAAGATACACAAATTAATATGTTCCCCTAAGACACTATTTCAATTTAATCTCAGTTTTTAAGGTTTTGACTCATGGTTAGTTCCAGTCTCCAATCCACTTTCTTTTCATTTTCTCCCTGTCTCTTGGTTTAGACTGAGTAGTTAATATCAGACTCTTGATTAATCGATGTCTTTAGGACTCTTGTTAGTTCAGGTAAAGGTCCTTTTTTTTTTTACGAGATTTATGACCAGGGGAGAAAGCTTTACATTACCTGTCCATTACCATCACCATTACCTTTACCACAGGATGCAATCTCAGTCTTCAGTCTGACTGTGTAAGGGTCTGACTCATGATTAATCCTAGGCTTTGGTTGTATTTATTTTATTTATTTTTTTGGTTAATCCTCTTTTTTAAGAGGCCAGAAAACAGAAGACATTACTCTGAGTGTTGGTTAATCCTAGCTTATAGCTATTTAACTCTTAATAAATGCCTGATTTTAAGCTCTGGTTCAAATTCTGTTTAGTCCCAATTTTTATGTCCTTATATTTTGGTCCTGGGCTCTGAGATGGGGCTCTGAATTCTAGTCTACCATAAACCTTACCTTGGGTCCCTGAGTCCTCCGTTACACTTTAATACCACACCATTTTACTAAAGTAAAAAGCATTTTACTCATTAAGGAATGTCATGTGCTACCTTTCATCTGTATATAATTAGATCATGGGGAATGTAGGCAATAAACACACATAGTTTTCACCCTTTCAGAGACAGTTGTAGACATGGGGCCCCCATAGAATACCAGCTAAACAACCTGCATACCATTATGCAGTCACCACCAATCTGTTTTTTTTACGGTCTGTACCCGTTTTTCTGGTACTTCAATGTATGTGTGGTGTGTCTGCCATAAAGTTCGCTATGTAAATTGTTACGACAGAAAGAGCGAGTGCAGTAACATAATCCCTGAACCAATGTTCTGGAAAACGAATCAACACCATCAACCAATCGGATCTGCTCCGTGGCATAAGGCACAATTAATCCTCCAAGCAGCCGATTCTTTATGTAGCAGCCTGTGGGGATGAAGTGAGGCCTCACAGTCTGTTTCTCAGGGTTTAGACCACCTGAAGCGACAAACAGGTACGCACAGAAAAGCATGGGATAAAAGCCAGCCAGTCATTATTTCTCCACTTTCATATCCACAAACTTGCAGTGCCGATCCATTTAATCATGTTTCCAAACAAGGGAAGGTGCTACTGACTTAGCTAACTATGGCATGAAAGAGAGTCTGAGAGCGAACGGTAAAAGGAAAAGAGAGACGGAGAAAGGACAGCTATTAGGCGTATTGTATATATCTATATAAATCTGATCAGAAACCGAGAGGGACATGTGAGTCAGATCTGTGAGTGGTCCTCTGTCCTCCATTCCCATATATACAGAATAATTAGGTAAATGCATACACTGGAGAAGGAGAGACAAGGCTTTCATTTCCTTCTCAGACATTGACCGACGCTTTCAGAGAAACAGCCATTAAAACGTGAGACGCGAATTCCACCCGTCGCAGACGTCTAGAGACCCAAAGGAAAGATAAATAACAGGAAGCTCAGGATATTGATTTGTCATAACAGGACACTTTGAGACAGCATGCTGCATGATGACCAGAAATCATTATTATTATTATAATATTTCCAGTATACACAAATTCGATATTTCTGCACGTTACTGAGGACAGATACACATGCAAAATTTTAGGTACATTACTTTGAACTCGTTGTAACTGTTGCTGGTTGAATTCAAGAATTCAGGCAAAGAAAAAAAAAAAACATCCCAAACCACGTTTAGCCTTTTGTGACTCCTAATCTGTGTGCGCTCATTAAAACATGTCTGATCTGATCTCAAGCTTTCGGGCTCTCTCTAACCGCGAGAGCTCTTGTTTTTTCAGTCGGAAATTCAAATTGGCCGTCTGCGGCGCGAGCTCGCCTCAGTCAAACAGGATTTGTCGACTCGTTGCGTGCCAGGCTTTTCAAACCAACTCATTTTAATTGGGTATTTATTATAAGATTTAGAGATTTCACTTAGGAATCAGATGCATAGTTTGTAGCGGTATGAATAATACATCGGCCACATGCATAATTCAAAATAAATACGAACAATAACGCAGATGAAATTTTAATTCTGTACTTTACAGTCACGTAATGTGCTACTTAAACAGAGGCGTGACCTTCAATATTAAAAGCTGAATTAACCATTCAAAATCGGACTAGACTGCAGAGGCATATTAGCTCTGCAGACGATATTGCAGGGACAAAAACACACTGTTTAGGACTCTCATTATCAGTTACATCCTGCCTGAAAAAGAGAATGAGGCTTTAGTAACACTGAAAAGCAACAGGAGCTCTTACAGTCGTCATATGTTTTATAATAGGTTATTGTATTTTATACAGTCGTCCCATTAACAAACCCAGACGTCTAGCCATCACAATATGGTCCTTTTTGAAGTCACTCAGATCCTTTACACTTGCTCATTATTCCTGCTTCCAACACTTAACCTTCAAGAACTCACACTTTAGACTTTCTGATTAATATATGCTACCCCTTGACAAGTACCATTGTAACAAGTGACTTTGACAAGGACCAAATTGTGATGTCTAGACGACTGGGTCAGCACATCTCCAAAACAACAAGTCTTGTGAGGTGTATCCCAGTACGTAGTGGTTAGTGAACTGTAGTGGCCTAGTGAACTGGCAACAGGGTCTTAGACACCCAAGGTTCACCCATGTGTGTGGGGGTGAAGGCTAGACTGTCTGGCGCAATCCCATTATGGATAGATAATAGTGATAGTAATAGTAACTCCACTTGATGTAAGGCCACATGTTGATGTTTGGGGTACAGTCTGGGGGTTGTTTTTTTTTTTATCCTCCCCTCTCCCGATGTATTCTGTATTCTGTTCTTCTTTATCCCTGTCTTCGTGTCCCCCCACCACCACCAATCCCCCCACCCCTTGTGTCGATTTGTATGTATTTGGACGGGTTGATGGCAAATTTCGCTAGTACCTGGGACTAGTGACAATAAAGGGCTTCTACTTCTACTTCTACATCACACCACCAAGTCACTGATTATTTGTCTCCTCTTTTACACTTTTCTAGCGACCTCATAGCACATCATTTAATATCATCAGCTCCACTATTTCCATAAAGATGCTGAAAGATAAAAGGAAGAAGTGTAAATGTAAAGCGGGTGGATGGTGTTGAAGAAAAATCCTCTTCTTGGCCCCCACTGACCCGAGCCGATGAGACTCCTGCTCTGCTAATCAATGTCTCTGCTCTAATTGCTCCACTGGCTCTTCCTGCAAATCTATTGCATTCATCACCATCCTGTTGCAGATTCCTCCCAGATGACTTCCACCTCTCTTCAGGGTTACAAACAGAGATATTCCATTCCCAATTCCTCTTACAAATAGATCCACGGCTCCAAGCACACACAGATGCATTAATAAAACAATGGTGGTATTGTTTGAAAACTCTTGCCCCTTTTTTTTCCTATTTGCCACTGTTTATAATTCATGAGAGACTATCAAAGCCACGACGGCTGATAAAAAACACACTTCGGGCCAAATTGGATTTGTAATGTGAGGATATATATATTTTAACAGAAAGATTGTTCTATATGATCAGCTCTCCAGCCCAGGCACCCCTGCGTTGTTTTTATTTTAATCTAAGTTTTAAAGTGCCCCATTAAAGTTTCATGTGCCTCTGTCCTCTTGTCTTAGTGTCGCAGCTTTGAAGTCTGCCAGCACATCCTCCACCTGCCTGAAATGTTTTTTTCATTGTGTCCTAAAGCTCGGCTTTTATCAGAGGCATTCGCACTTTTATTGCTCTGCCGCTGCAAGCTACAGCAGCAACGAGCCGAGTGGTGACTCTCTGGATCTTCAAATATTCATTCACATTCCAGAAACATCTTGCAAGAAAGTCCAACATTTTTCCCTAAATGCAAATTGGGTAGATCAGCTGGCGTCCCAAAATGTAGCTACGGGTTTAATGAAGATAACGGTAACCAAGGAACCCAAAATCTTTCCCAAAAATATCGTAGATGCCTCAAACAGCGTCAGATGTATTTCATTTAGGACACAGTAGAACATCTTCCTGTACCTGCTACATAAAGACCAGTACTCCCCTAGAAGACTTTGTTGGTGAGCATAGGGTCGGTAGGTCAGTGTTCACCTAACCAAACAAGCAGTTCAGAACAGATTGCGCTTTCAATAATGAACTGCGTGGCACAATCACGTTGGCCCTATTCTCAGATTACCAAAAAAAAAAAAAAAAAAAAAAAAGATTTACATCCTACGTGCCTACTTCATGACATTCAGATAAAGATGGCCAACACAGTCAGGGAGCGAAATATACAATTGGGGGGGGCTGAAGTCTTACAATCCTTACAGTGTTCTGCTTGCTTACTGTTATATCTGGCACATACCACACAAAAACCTCTGTAGTCAGGGGGTCATAAACAATATATTATAGAGCAAAATTACAAGCTAGTCAATCCCACAGCAACACACACAATGTTACTGGATGCTACCTGTCATCCGCTTTCTTGTCCTGAAAATTACAGTCATATTCTACAGGATCTCTCCCACAGTAACCATGTGCTAATCAATTCTGAATAAACAGGAAATAACAATGTCACTGAAAGTCACTGTAGCTTCAAAGTAGCCTAATGTAGAAGATCACATTATTAGACTTACATAAAAAAATTGACCACAAAGATTTAGGCTGACTTTGTTGTACTAATCTAATCTAAAGCTAATCATATTAAAAAAATAAATTTGATCTCAATTGTGTTGATTCACAGCAAGAATATTTGAGTTTACTGTAGAACTTTTCATCTGTGCAACTAATTCCTCACTTCTCCAGCCACCAGAGTATGAAGCTTTTAGTTTAACGTTCACGTTTTCCATTCCACCTTAAAACACATTTACCCTTCCACCTTAAAAAAGCCCATACATTACATTGAGCCTTAGTAGATCAGTGTTTTATGAGTTTTATATAATCTTCTGTTCCACCTTAAAAGCAGAAGACGTTAAAAGTGCTTTAAAAAAGCGCTTCTTCCTGTGCAGCTTGGGCACCTTAGTGACCAGTAATTAGTGGGAGACAGGCAGACAAGTGGGATGATTACTAACAAAGAATGGTATGATCCACTTTAGGGGATCGTATTACAAAATTCTCCCAGACATGGATCCTGTACATTTAGTGTAATATGTAACATTATAGATTAGAAGGATATATACATGTTTTGAGCCCCTAAGGTTTCAAGACTTATTCAGGGGGGTCAGACCCCCCCCCCTCCCCCACACACAATTTTGCCCCTATAATTAGCCACTGCTAATAGCAAGACAATATAATAAACCAAGTCAGCAATTTAATAAAAATTAAGAAAAGACAGAAATCGACAGGTTTGCTCAGACAAAATATCTTCATGCATCTTTTCTTTCAGAGTAGTGAATGCCACAGGTGAGGGTGTTTTGATTAATACAGGATGTGCTATATTGGCTGTGGAAAGTATACGGTTTCTGTACTCTGAAATGTTACTTTGGATGTGACTAAATTCTGACCAGGATTAAGCTGAGCCTCATGTCAAGACTAAAGGATAAGTTGAATATATAAATACGATTTTACTTCTAAACCAAAGCAAAACTAGTTGTAGTTTACGGCTGACAAAAGCGTTGCGTGATCTTGGCGTGTCTGTGAAGCCAAAATGCATTTAAAATTCTTCATATTCATCTGTTTAGTTAAGCATCTGGAAATGAAACAGGATGCGGTGGTACTGTAAACGCATCACTACCATTGTGGCTGCTGTAAAACATGGCCATTTAAAGCGGCAGCTCAAGGGGAGCACTGGGAGTCTGACGATGGCAAGAGCAGTTCTTCAGTTTCCCTCTGTTTCTCAGTTTCTCAGTCTGCATGGCTAAAGGCACCTGGGCCGTCCATTAAAAGCGTCAGAGTGCTTCTCTGCTGTGTAATAAAGCAGGTTTATAGCATACCGCTTTGCTGCCTCGACTCCTTCCTCTCCATGACAAACTGCACTTTTAGAGGTGTGACTCAGGTCCTCGAAGTCAACTTCCATGCTTTGTTTACCTGGTTGTCTGATTCAGGAGTCATGGAGTGAAGAAGAGATGGTCACCTCTGGTCAGAGGAGATCAGATGGTCCAGTCTCTCTTCATTCTTGCTGATATCTGATCTTGGGGATTCAGGTCACTTTATGTATTTAACCTGAAAATTTCTTGTCTGCATTGAAAACTCCTTCCTTACCGTTATTCGTCCTCCACCCACCCGGTCAGTTCATGTTTGACATTCCATGATGATTTTTCGCCCGTTAAAGTTCATTACCATTTAAACACAGCCCTCATCCTCCCTAGAGGCCACCCGAGACCAGGATCCTGTCTGAGCCCCTCTGTGCTCCGTTTATTTGCATTTTGGTGAGGCACAGGTGTTCTTTTTAGATTAGCGTGCGCTTCAGTCCGCACGGAGAAATAGCATTAATCACATTAGCTGAATGCAGGCAGCGTTCTTTCTGCAGCTTATGAAATTACAGCCACTGAGGATCTTCAGCTACACTTATCCTGACTCGCCCTGACAGGAAGCTGTCTCTGGCCCTGTTTGATCTGCTTGGGGATTCAGCATGGGGGTGATGAAGGGGAATCCAGAGGACGATGAAGAACTCTCTCTCATGTAACGTAAGCCTGAACAATCCAGGAATAACATTTCACCAAATTGAATCATTTTTGGTACTGCTTACAAAGCTGTCCTTATTGGCACACTTTTTTTATGCTTCACATAATTTATGGTCCTAAAGACCAAAGGAAACATGAAAGGAATACTTACTTTTGAAGAAAAAAGTGGGCGGGGTTACTCTGATTTTATTTCACTGGGTTTGCAAACAGCTCCTTTAATTGAATCCTTAATCAGAAATAGTCAAAAGCCTTGACTATAAAATATCAGGGGTAGAGTTCCTGACCAGGAACAGGTTTGGCCGGTTGCGAGGAACATCTGCCACTGGTGCCGCAGTTGTTTAGCCCTCCTTCAGTGTCTGTCATAACCGTAGTGTGTGTGTGTGTGATTTTCTGTCATAAATTAACACCACCAACAGTGGCTGCCTCCTCACACCAGTGGCTCTCAGAGAGCTGTTACTCACACAACAGAAATATTTCACTTATCTGTTATCACATAAGCCTGTTGTACTTAGCCTAAGGTTTATGCTTGTCTGAAGCTCTACACTGTACTCGTGGATAGTCGGGAGGCTGCTGCCGTGCTGCTGCAGCTATTTCTCTAGTTTTATTAGAGCCCCGTCTATGAAAAGGCAATCGTTATGAAAAATGAGAATGGTTTAATTGTATCGTTGCATACTTAGCTAGACCTGAGGCCAATTAAAGCTGACACGGCCATCTTTCTCACGTGCCGCTCTCCCTCCCGGCCACACAGGCGTGCTATTGATGATGACCGCGAGGCATTTAGCAGACAAAATGACACCGCATGCTCATCAATTACAAGTGTCTCATTATAAATTCCCATAATATTAAATTACATGTTTAAACAGAGTAAGGAGAGGATTCAAATGAGTCCTAAATTGGGTTTCTTTGAGTGTTTCTGAACCCCAGGCGCATCCCGTTCTGACACACCTGCTTCTTCACTTCTTCCTTGGTTAATTGTCTAAAAACCTTTTGTTTATTTTTCAAATAGAGTCACTTTAGCTGCAAGCAAACACTTACAGCTGCTAAAGTACTTTTTTTATGTGTACACATTTTTATCTCAAGCTTGATGTCTTATTTTCTTAATGTCTCAAAAAGCGCTTAGTCATACTACTTTCAACAATGACCGGTTACCATGACGACACAACAAATTCTATAAGCTAATGCTGACCTTTAACATAAAGACACGATGAATGAACCCTAATACTTTATTATATTCACACTTAAGCCAGTTTTTTTTGGTGTCAGATAAGAAAGGACACGAAATGACTATGCTTAAGTGAGCTTGAGGTAATAAGGATTCTTCTATCTATAACAATATAACAGTGATTTGTTTACGTTTTGTATTTTTTTACAATGGAATTTGTATCTGTCCTGTGAGTTTTCGAAGTATACCGTCCTGCTAACAACGCTCATCCGAGGTTTCAATAAAACATTTCTCACACTGCCAGATGTTGCTTTAGTTCTTTAGTTGTCTTTAGTGGTCACATGTGCTGTTTTTGTCCGTGGTAGCAAAATCAAACTGAAAATGTAAATGTAACTTGAGCCACAGTAAAGAATTGCTTATCTATAGTCCATGTAAACAGTTTTCCATGCCCTAGACTCATGTACACATACCGCTAACAAATTACAGCAGGTCAAAGATCAAGAAAGGGTTTTAAAGGCAGAGACTCATGATCAAAACCAGAAACAGAATCAAATTATTAAATAAGTTTGTTTCACATACAAGGAATTTGATCTGGCGAACTGGTGCATAAAAAAAAAATAATACGAAAATAGACAAATATATTATATAACAGATCTAAATATATTATACAACTCAAATGTGTGCATGTCTAATACCAATACAGGGTTGTACTTACAGGTAAAAGTGAACCACTAATTGACCACTGTGCTTGCACACAGAGGAATTTGACCTCCACATTCTACCCATATGTGCAGTAAAACACACACACTGGTGAGGGATTGAACTGACAACCTTCTGGTCACAAGGATACTTCCTTAAGTACAAGCCCACAGCTTTACCTGTGAATAAATATAACGTAAAATAATTACACAGCAAGGTATACAAACTATAACGGGGATTGCACCTGTTTAACAAACGGATCAGCTCCAAATTTAAAAAGGTTTTTCATTGGCCCAAGCCACACCTTTTCACCAAATTTCATCCCAATTGGCCGTGTAGGTGCTCTGCAGTATTGCTGAAAGTCGGACCGCACACTGAAAACATAACCACCTTGGCAGAGGTAAATATTCTATCTGATGCTAATCCAGAATAGTTTTTTAGACTCTAGTGAGACATTTCTGCCCAATGTCAAGAAGTCTCTAAAAAGTCTCTAATAGAAAAAGTGAGAGAAAATTCCAGGGAGACGTATACATCAGCGCTGAAGGCAATCAGAGGCTCTGTCTGTTAAAGCTAAACAAGGCATTGATTTCTTTTAGCAAAAATGTCTTATAACCTTAAAACCTTGAGCCAGGGGTGAGATAAACAGCAGAGGCTACTGACTCAACAGATCAGCTGATAAAGTTGTGAAATTATTACAGTGAAGGTTCAAAAGTCTTCAACTACATGTTACATAATTAATCGATTGCAGTAATATGCGTTACATTCCCAACATTGGCATTTCATGTTAATTTCGGCAAACAGTGGACAACACAAACAATTAACAATGTGACTGATCTTGTGTGCCTCATTCCAGCTTATTACTTAAGTAAATGAATCAGATGTGTATATAGCAGTTGTAGCTACAATTTAGAAATGGTTTTATTTCAATTAGCACTTTTTGGTAGTGTTTTGGTAGCTAGTAGCAGGACGGATCAAAAAGGTTTTTGATGACACTTTAGAAAGAACATATTCTCAACCGTGAGTCAAAGTTTCTGATTATGTGACTACAATATAGATATACTTCCTATTCCCATTCTTATTTCCTTAAGTAGACATGCAAACAACCATTAAATATAAATATCCACAATGGACGGCATGTCTGTAGCTCTACAGCACTGCATATTGGTTCAGGCCTGTCAGGCTAGCTAGCAAACACCACTTTACTTCACCATCCCTACTTGTTTGATTGCATATTAATCATTTATTTGAAT
>JAOVVF010000001.1:5830621-5841380 GCA_028565595.1 Duopalatinus emarginatus
TGTGTGTGTGTGTGTGTGTGTGTGTGTGTGTTGTGTTTAGTCCAGTCACTGAAACAGTTTGCAGTTAATCAGACCAGACTCTGATTGTTCAGGAGTCTGATACTAATAATGTCAGTTGGCATTTCTTCTGGGTTCTCAGGTTTTTCCCAATGTACGAACACATGCACAGATTCGGTACTCTTTAAACAGGTTAGGTTTGCCCCTAGGTGTGAATGCATGTCAGAATGCATGTGTGATGCCCTTTGTCAGGCTGGTGCTTCTTTCTAACAAGTATTCCCACCTTAGTCCTGGGATAGTCTCTTGATCCGCCACAACCCTGACAAATGAATGTACGAATAAAGAGTCTAATGCAATTTTGATTTTAGCTCCTTACAAGATTTATAGTTTTGACCTTCCCTTACCCTTTCCCTCACCTCGATCTAACACAAGCTAAAGTATTCATGTATGTTCTAGTAAATAGTTCATTATTGTCTGCTCTGAACTGAAGCCTACGGAGCAGCAATTTGACTGGCAAGAACGTTCAAAGCAGCCATTTGTAGGCTCATTTTCAACTGAAGTATTGAAAACCAATTACTGGAATGGGTCTTTTTAAACAGACGTTATTGAACCAACCACTTGATGGACACTTTTTTCCCCAGTAGTCTTTGTTGTGATATTGCGTCTGAACCAAAAGGCCACTGGGAAATTAAGGTTTATTTCTAGCCTGTACTTCACATTTTTATGGCTATGGCATACTACAGCAAGGCAACAATACAAACACACAAATGCCTAGCATTATACAACAAACGTGCCATCTTTTGCATGTATAAATTGGTCTAGGTTACAAAGGTTCAGGTTAACAGTGGAGTAAAATGCCTACAGCTGTTCCTTTTACCCTCCTACACTGGAGGACTTTTCAGATGAGCAGAGAGTAGGTCAAAGTCATGATCATTTCAGAATGCACCGTAGTTCATATTATCAGAAATTGAGATGAGTACTTTGTTGAAGTGGAGCTCAACAAAGGACCAAGACTTAGACTGAACCCACAAATTTCAAGATTTGAACCCACAAACAACCCACCAGAACGCAATCCCTAATTACAAAACAAAAAATGCACATTCATCATAATTAGTTCAAGGCAGGAGCTGTCGAGTAGGCGAGAGTTACAGAGTTGAACCCACATCAGGAAAGAATCAGGCACAAAGAGATTTACAGGGTGAGAGGTAACACGTTTATTCGAATATTTTACATTCAGACCACAGCACTGTTGATTTCTCCAATCAGATTGCTCAAAAGGTTTTGAACTGCAAGTCACAGGTTTATATGAAAGTCATACATGATTATTTCTATAATAATACCGAAATCCTGAAACCTTGTATGCCAGAAACCAGTTAAAACCTATTAGGCATAATTGTTGCTCCGGTCAGGTTTTCCGTAACATTCACAGAAGAAGAGTCAGAGGTTTTTCACCCTGGGAAAGTTTTTATGTGAGAGAATGTTTATAATTCTTGATAACATGACAAGTTGCGTTATTGTGTTCAAAAATGCTTCACCCACTCGCAAATACCCGGAGTGCACCAGACTGTACAAGCAGGAAAATGATGGACTCTAGTTCCCAGCACACTTCAGTTCCTGAACCTGTGCACACCTGAAGTGAGTCACGGCATACGCTCCCTACGCACAGTATTTGTTTTGTTCCTGATGACAAGTGTGTGCCTGTGCCTGTCCCTATCCTATGTCCTTTGCCTGTGCCTGTACTTTCCCATGCTTATGCCTGTACCTGTCTTGTGCCTATACCTGTACCCATCCCTATCCCATGCCTGTGCCTATGCCTGTGCTTATGCTTGTGCCTATCCCATGCCTGTGCCTGTGCCTGTACCCATGACTATTCCTTGCTTCAGCGTTTTCAGCTGTGCACATTATGTTTTTTTTTTCTTTGACACATTATAACCAGCAGTAGCAGGGGGAAATGCTGATATGCTGGAAATGTAAATGTAAAAGGTTAACACTGCCTGGACGTGTCTCCTGCATCAACCCACCAGACAAAGACAAAATGAGAGAACGACTGCTGTAACACAAGTGATAACCTGTGTCGGAGATGTTTCACAGAATTAAATGGGTAAAAAGTTCTATAACAAACAAATAATGTGATTGTTGTTGCTGTAGTGTGTAGGAGGAATAACAGTGTTATAGGGGAAAAACATCAGTGAAACAGTCAGTGTCAGGTGCCTAAAACTGGCAGTCTGTCTCTCCATTCCTGATCCTGCATAGCATGTTCACCAAACTGCCTCAGTTAAATGAGGTGAATAACACTCTCAGCTTTTGTTAAACAAGGCAAAAATGATGGGAGCCAAAGTGTGCTTTTAAACTACTCCATTCCGACGGTGAATCAAGGATCTCAAGGAGACTGCTTCTCCTTTCTGCCCCTGCCTGTCACAAAGACATTTAGTCAGAGTGATTAACCACTTTCCTCCAACAACATGGAGCTAAGTGTCATCCTGTCTCACACAAGTGTATTGAATATCGGAGTCAAGTGGTCCCTTCTCTTTTTTTTTTTTTTATGTTTGTGTTGCTCTAAACACATTTATGCTCTGAAATATATATTTTTATCCCCTATCATTTGAAGTCTGATTGTCTGCCCATTTTTGCAGCTATTATACATCGCTATAACTGTTATTATGTATTATTATATATGACAGCACCTCTGATAGGAGACCCGGCTTCAAGCCAAATCAAAGGTTCATATTTAAGCACTCATTATGGTATCTATGGTAACAGGACTTGCGTGATAGGCGCACAGGATAAACAAATTCCAAACAAAAAAAAAAACAAGCCAAAGACATGCTAATGCTGTTAATAATGCATGACTAGGCTAATTAGCATTCGTCTGTAATAATAAATTCATGCTAGCATATTGCGTTTTGTTAGCCGTGATGGCTGTACAATAAGAGAAGTGGCTCCATCTGTTTACTTGTCTTGCAAGCATCCTGGCATGGATCTCCTTCACAGTGGGCTTGGAATAAAAGATACCAACCAAGAAGATATAGAGGGAGATGAAAAGAGAGAGCGAGAGAAAGAGAGAGAGAAAGGAGCCTTTGGCAAAACGCTAGCCAAAGTTTGAAAAGTTTGCTTTTAACCTCCTGACAGACGAACCACGGCGGGGTTTGAAAGCAAGATCGGCTTCGTGAATCCTTACTGCTGGAGTACTGCTGTGGAAACCAGGTCTCAGAAATGATACACAGTCTAGCAAAAAAACATCACCACCACATGCAGCCACATACGCTAGTCAGATGACAAGCAACGCTGCCGGCGATAGCATTAGCAAGCTTTGGAAGATGATCTGTTTGGGGGTGTACCGGTGAGTGAACAGGACGTACTAAAAGACTGCAGTGGTCAAGCAATAAGGTAGACTAGGAGGATTAGGTGAATCGTAGGATATGCATGCTAAAGTGTGCTTACAATCTAAAGTTTATGTTGCAAGCTAATGCATGCTAAAGTGCACTACTGGATATTACATGCTAATGTTCCTCCGGTGCAAATCAACCTTACATACTATCCTACCTGCACACATACAAGCATGAAGAAAACAAGCCTGCATACTTGCATCCTAGCCAACTTACCATGCTTGCACAAACCTTAATGAAAATTAAGGTAATTAATGTAATTGCATACTAGCTTATTAACTATGCACACTTACACACAATCCTATATGCTCAGCTTTCAAGCACACACACTATCTGCATGCACCTTTGCATATTTGCCCAAGCATACCTCAACATGTGCAGGCTTACATGTGAAAGTCAAAGGGAACTATTTGTCCACTGTGCTTGCACACAGAGGAATGTGACCTCTGCATTTGACCCATCCGTGCAGTAAAACACACACACTAGTAAACACAAGGGGACACTTGCCCCAAACCATGGCGACCGTGGAGCGGTTGAGGGGTTAAGTGCCTTGCTCAAGGGTACTTCAGTTGTGTCTTGACAGTTGTGGGGACCAAACCTGGCACTATCTGGTCACAACATAACATTTACACTACACATTGATACTAGTACTAGCAAGTATGTTCATACTTTTATAGTAATGTAGTAGTTAGCACACTAGTGTATACGTTCTAATCTACATGTATACATGCATACTAGCCCACTGGCGTTTGTGTTTGCTTTTTACCTGCTCACTTGTAGCCGTCCTGTTGTGGTGACTTGGATGCATCCATCACTTCCGAAGAAGGGTACTTAATTTTTCACACCACTTTTAAGTGCCCACTTTGGACATACTAAATCATACAAATATATATTTAACTGTTTATTTGGGTTATTTATTGGGTTTTATGAACCATTAAAATCGGGAAGTTGTTTGTTGTTTGTATGCTTGTCCGTAGCTAGCATAACAATGAAGGGTCAGTAGCATGCATGCATACTTGTCGTCAGGTACACTAGTTCACTTTGCATACTTACAGATTAACATAGTAACTCACTTGCACATACCTACACACTCACTTACGTGCATACTTGCATACTTACACTCAGCAAAATTAGCTCGCCAGCACGTTTGCACTTCCATCTTTGCGTACTTGCTTACTAGTTTGCACACTAATATGCCTAAAGTGACTTACATACATACTGGCTTTGCAAACTTACACACCAGCACAATCAATACACACTTACTTAAACTCTTACATACTTGTCAGAGAAGAACACCAGAATTCGACTTCACAAATTTAATTCACAGTGTGTGTAAATTAAAATACACCCCATAGGTGTCACAGTTACAGGCTAGAAGTGACAAATATGGCTGGATTATGAGCTCAAAATCAATGGTGTGCAGTGAATGGAAGTGATTTAACACACACACACACACACACACACTAACACACACACACAGAGAGAGAACGATAGAGTTGAGAGAAAACTGCTACTGATGGGGATTTGATTAAACGTCCCATGACGGTGCTGAAGCACTCGGTATTAGCTGCTGATTCATTTTATTTATTTGTCCGTTTATTTTTCAGACTGTTCGTCTGTGGAGCTGCTCTCACTGACAACGTGAAATCCGTACCCCAAAACGAGCCCACCCCTCCTCCGAGCATGCTGCCTGAGAGCAAATAATGTGTTTGCTCTGTATTAGCTGAGACTGAACAGTATCTTTTCTCATTTTTTTATTTTCATTTGTCTTTCCCCAGAGACTTTCTCTTCACTGGAGCCAATTTGGCTTTCACCTTCCCGGTTTGTTGATTCAGCAACCGAACATATTAATAACTGAGCCGTCTTAGCTTTCTCACAAATTTACGTTTTTTTTGTCTAACAAACATGCAATAACAAAGGTCTGAGCTTGTTGCTTTTCAGAGAAGAAGAAGCAGAAGAAGAGGAAGGAGAGAAAAAATAATGACAGGACCTGGATTGCACCTCCAAAAATTATTCATGTGGCCCTGCTCGGCGCTCGGTGCTGCAGTGCGATAGAATGTGCGGCGAAAATGAAAAATCGATGTAGCATTATAAGCTACAGAATAGCACTTGAAGATGGAGCGTTGGATCCTCATTCTTCTTCTTCTTCTTCTCAGTAACAGAGGCGCAGGGAAATTGAATAGAGCCATCGGCAATGAGCTGCAGGAGAGCGACTTGTGGGTTATGGTGAAGGCGATGGGATGAGACTTCGGAATCAATCAGAGAGAGAGAGGGAAAAGCTATGTCTGGGGGGGGGGGCACAATTGGTCTAATCTTGACCCAACTTTGGGTCAACAGTGGTAGGGTTTTTATGAATATTGTTCCATGAATATCTTCTGACGCTGTCACCCTAGTGTTAGTCCAACCTTGTTACTTTTTAAAACAGCCCTGACTGGCACAATATTGACCAACATTGGCACAGGCAACCTTTTATAAAAACCCTGCCACTTTAAACCCAACTATTTTGGACCAACATTTGGGCAGCATTGGGCAAAATGTTGGCAATGTTGGAAAGGGCACACTTTTCCTAACACTGACTGACACTGTAGGCCAAATGTTGGCTAATGCTGAGGTAATGCTGGCAAGGGGGATGTATTTATAAAACCCCCAACACTGTTGACCTAAGCTTGGCTGTTATTAAACGTGCATCATTATCAATGTTGGCTCTTTGGTGTGAAGGGTGTATTTTTAAAAAAAGACAGTTGTGCCAAATGTGTCAGGGTTGTAATAAAAAGTGTACCATTAACAATGTCAGCTCTGTGGTGTCAAAGGTATACTGTTTATATCAACCTTGACACCCACGGCCCAACATTAACCCCCCACTGGCAAGGGCAAACTTTCATAACAACCCTGCCACTTTTAACTGAGCAATTGTGGCCTAACGTTTGGATTTAATGTTGGCACAATGCTGGCAAGGGTGCAGTTTTTATAACAAATCTGGCAACACTGGCTCTAAATGACCCTGACCCAAAGTTGGCACCCAAATTTGACCCAACTGAATGGTTAACATGGTTGGCTAGGTGGATTCGGTTATGTCCAATTACCCTAAGCTGATATTTAATATTCACGTGTCCTTTATGGGTCTGAGCAGCCAGTTTAACACCACTGGACGGTATAAGAAAATCATTCTCAAGGAACAACTTGACTTTGCATAAACAGTAGAAAAGGCACCGAGTGGATAAAAAATACACCAGCGGGTCAGATAAGATGAGAGAACGTACCAAATCCAATTCAACTCTAACTGGACCAATACCAAAAATGTAAAAATATTAAAATATATATACATAGTGTGCATATGCAGATAAAAAAGAGAACAATCCTCAATCACCTGACCTGAGTGTATACAGTGTTAAATAGCTGGATGGCACACAGCTGAGTGCCAAAGCTAAGGCAAGTAACACTACAGCTGGCACAAGAACAACTTCTATATGCATCTGTTCCTCTTAAATATGGATCTCGGCCTATTAAAAAGTTCCTGGAAGCGGCGCGTAAAATCCGACGGGGAGCCGAACAAACATAAAAGGCTGAATAAGGATGAAGCAAATCCATCAAATCCGTCCATTTGCATAATTTTTTATTAGAAGAGGTCATATTAGCATGGCTCTTATTCTCGCTAGAACTGTCTTAAATGATCCTTATGACCGCTCTTGACTGAATAATAGGCTGAAATATTTAAGTGCCTTAGCAAAACTGGAAGTTAATGGGATCAGGCTAGTGAGAGAGACGAACAGAGAACGGGAAGGAGAGGTGGAGAATATTCTTAAATCACAGTTATCACAATACTCACCAAATATAAGATCATTTTTGGAGTACACAATGTAACACAATGATACCATTTGTATCTTTAGTCTTTGTATATTTAGATTTTAACCCAATTTTGGATTATGTAGGGGTAAAACAGCTCTGACTCTTCGAGGTATGAACTCCACAAGACCTCTGAAGATGTTCTGTGGTATCTGTAACAGATCCAGACATCAGTACCAGATCCTTCTTTGGATCATCTGTGAGAAGGGCGTAAGAAGTTCAATGGTTTTCCTTCCTCAGACCACTTCTAATAGGTACTAACTACGGTATACCAAGAACACCGCCCACATTACCGAGCTGTTTTGGAGATGTTCTGACACAATTGTCTAACCATCTTGTCAAAGTCACTTAGATCCTTAAACATGCCCATGCTTCCAACACATCAACTTCAAGAACTAACTGTTCAGTGTCTAATATATCCCACACCTTGATGGGTGCCATTCTAACGAGATAATCAATTTATTCACTTCATTTGTGTTTTTAATATTATGGCTATATATGCAGGTAGCAATAAATGGATAAAAACAAGTCAACCATTGGTGTAAAAGGAATAACAATCCAGGATGTGCTGTTAAAGGAAACCGGATGGCTCCAGGGGTAAGAGTGACTTCACATCCCTTTAATGGGCTTCTGAACAGGCTCCCCTACATGTTTGTAACCTGCAGCACTAAATCAGTGCTTCATGTATATAGAACATATAGCAGCATAATAGAATAAAGACAGGATATGGATATAAGTAATATCACTAATGACCTCGGCTTCCTCTGTGGCTCTCTGTGGAGTGCGTGTTTTGAGTCATTTCAGCAAAAAGAAAGCCTATGGAAATCATGTCTGATAGTCAGACTTCCTGAGACTCTTGAAATGAAAAGGTTTCAAGAGAAACTCTGGACAATTGACAGTACAGTGAAACAAGGAAACACAGACAGTGGGATAATGATCCCTTTACAAAAAAAGGCCTGCATGTGCAGTTTCAGTCTTATGGTTTCAGGGGTTTTAATGTTGTCATTAGATGAGCAATACACACACACACACACACACACACACTATACATATATATACACACACACACACATTATATATATATTGTAGTGGCTGAAGATCTGGTAGATAAGAGCCTATACAAAGGGCGGTGGCTCTATAATGGTGTGGGGATTGTTTAACTGGTATCGCATAGAACCCCTGGTACACCTGCAACATCTCTGACTGGTGAAAACTACGTTTGTCTCCTTTCTGTTGAGTTACACCTGTTCATGTCCTGCATTCATTCTGATGGGTTTGGCCTCAGGACAATGTGCCACCACACCACACACGTCTAGAGACACCAAATTATGATTCGAGGAATACTCATGTGAGTTTGGGGTTTTGTCATTCACACCCAAGTCATCAGATCTTAATGTTATTGATCACATCTGGGATGTCATGTAACACACTGTGAAACACAGAAATCCTACACCTCAGAATACAACAGAATTGTTGACCGTTCTGCAGGAACTATGGTGTTGATTGTCTGCAAGCTTGTGCCTGATAGGGGACCTACCAAGTATTAGACTGGTGTACCACCAACGCTGCATGGCATCCCTGATGTGTTGGATAACGTTGATATTTGGTGACTTATGTGTGAATTCAGGACATGAACTGGTGTAACTCATCAGAAAGGAGACACACACAGTGTTCACCTGTCAGAGACGTTCGTAGATGTACCAGGGGTCACATGGAATGACAGCTGAATATAATAATTCAGTATAAAGTGAATATTATATTATATTATATTATATTATATTATATTATATTATATTATATAATAATTAAGTATACTAGTGAGTAGTATTAGTATATATTATTATATTGTTAGATTATATTGAATATTATAATATTATATTATTATATAGTATAATAATATATAGTATCAGTCCTGATCAGTCACGTGGACAAGTCTAAACTCAAAGGTAAAAGATCAAAGGTAACTGCGCACGCACACGCACACACAGGCGCGCGCGCGCACACACATACCCCTTCTCTCTCTTTCTCTCTCGCGCTCGGACACGCGCTCGGCATAACTACATATCTGTGACTTCCGGTTCAACATGGCGCTATCCATGGCATCCCGGGCTGTTCCAAGAGCACTTGGCGGAGCTGTAGCCGGACAGTTCTTCCTCAACAGAAATAAGGTAACGTTTAACAGTAACACAGTCGGTTAGAAACAAGCAGCTGATCTGAACCCTTAAAATATCCGTAACGGCTTATCGGTCAAAAGTGACAGCTTTTCAATTCCTATCCGTATTGGTAAAATCCCGCCTCTTAAAACGCGATTGGCCTGTTGTACCCTACCTCCTGCGCTCGGAGTGGTTGATTCGACAAGATTTGCTAAATCGACCAATCCTAGCACAGAAGGCCGGATACAACCGTCCAATCCTGGTGTAGAAGGCGGGATTTGTCTCAAAACGGGTGGGAAATTACAAAGTGTGGGCTGCGTTATCAGAGAAGGACGTTTGGGTATTATGAAGTACTAAACAATAACATTAGCATGTTTTATGTGTTAGACTTGTTTTTATTTTTATCTACTTGGTGTTTCAGGCTAATTCAGAGACTGAGACTGGCTATAAAAATCCTCTTTAGTTGGACATGACTTCTCACCTCTTTAACTCTTTACTGTCTGTGTATTTATATATTTATATACCTGGAGTTGTTTATTAATAAAGATTAAACACATTCTCACACACCTGTTACTCTTCATGTACTGTGTGTGTGTGTGTGTGTGTGTGTGTGTGTGTGTGTGTGTGTGTGTGTGTGTGTGTGTACACTCACTGCCCTTTCTGTCACCTCAGGATTATATTCATGGCTCCAGGATGTGGTTACAGTTGTGTATTTATTTCATGTCTCATTTAATAAACTCACACTTATTCATGTCATTATTCAGCTCCATTAGTTATTTATTTCTCTCAGGACCCTTATAACCAAATCCTGCAACCAAGCTTTGCTCATATTTCCATAATCTTTACTTTACCACAGGCAAAACACTTAAATACTCCAGATAAAAGGTTTGACTTTTATTTAAACGTGTAATAACAGACTAAACAGATTATTTTCAAATATGAATGAATACACTGATATTTTAATTACATGTATTTTAGGTTTGTCAGTAACAATTTCTCGCTTTCAGTGCTCAGCAGATGTTGTGTAAATGTGTTTGAGTGTTTGTGAGAGTGTGTAAGTTTGTTCATGAGTGTGTGTGAATGTGAGTGTTTGTGAGAGTGTGTAAGTTTGTGTTTGAGTGTGTGTGTGTTTAAAAGTATACTGTGTGTGTTTATGAGGTTTGTGAGTGTTTGAGTGTGTAAGTTTGTGTTTGAGTGTGTTCAGGTTTGTTTGAGTGTGTGTGAATGTGAGTGTTTGAGTGTGTGTGAATGTGAGTGTTTGTGAGAGTGTGTAAGTTTGTGTTTGAGTGTGTGTGCATGTGAGTGTTTGAGTGTGTGTGAATGTGAGTGTTTGAGTGTGTGTGAATGTGAGTGTTTGTGAGAGTGTGTAAGTTTGTGTTT
>JAOVVF010000001.1:5926624-5936624 GCA_028565595.1 Duopalatinus emarginatus
GACAGATTTTTCATAATGTAGTGGAGTAAAAAGTAAGATATTTGACTTTCAAATGTAGTGAAGTTAAAGTAAAAGTTGCCCAAAATAAAAATACTCCAGTAAAGTACAGATACACAATAAAATTACTTAAGTACAATAACCAATTACATTTACTTCATTACTGTCCATGACTGTAAAATTCTAACAAATACAAACATCCCAAGTACATAGCAGCACCCTGATGCTCACAAGTCAGATAAAATCTCCCGGAGTCTCCCTAGAATGACACAAACACGCACACAGGAGACACAGACTGTTTTTTCCCCGATCGCATGTGGGAGAGGGAGAGGAGAGAGGGAGAGGGCCGTATTTGCTTTGGTAACGCGCTCTCCTTGTGTGCATATTCATGAAGCGCATGCAAAACAGTATGGGTTCTGGTTGGCCTGTTCTCTGCAAAGTGTATTTTTGTTCTCCTGGACGTCATGCCTTCACTGAGTGAGAGAAGAAGCGTTTTGGCAGAGGCAGGAAAAGCAGAAGTAGGGCCTTCCAAAAAGTTGCATCTTAGGATGTCTGCAAATACATTATTATGAATGTGAGCAGATCTGCAATATAAGAAGTGGTCCTTTTGTGCTTTAAACCAACTACAAGCACTTTAAACTGCATCCTATATTGAACTGGTAGCCAATGAAGTGAGGCAAGGACTGGTGTAATATGTTCTCTTTTCTTGGTTCTAATCAAAATTCTGCATGCGGCATTCTGGACTAACTATAAACGTTTAATCCCAATAAGCATGAATGACTTACTCGAGGTTAGAAAAGCTGAGAAAGGGCTTCAGTTTTGCAATGTTTCTGAGCTGGAAGAATCTACTTATTAACCACAGAGCTGAATTGTTTATGAAATCTGAGGCCAGAGTCAAAGACAACACCAAGATTTCTCACAGAAGACTTAACATATGATGACAAAAGACCAAGGTTATTAGAAACATCATTAATACGAGGGTAGTACCACAGATAATAATCTCTGTTTTGCTTTTATTTAGGTGTAGGAAATTAACAGCTATCCACGTCTTAATGTTCTTAAGACAATTCTTGGGGGATATAAAAGATCCATTGACATTGGGAAAGTTGACATTGGGAAAGTTGACATTATGCTTCCTGACAATTTGGCCTAAAGATAGCGTGTATAATAAAAAGAGAATGGGCCCTAGTATGGACCCTTGTGGAACATCACACATCACATCAGCTGAGGAGGAAAAGGAGTTGCCCATGTTTACTGAAAAAGTCCTATGTTGAAAATAGGACCTAAACCACCTCAAAGCCACACCCTGTAGCCCCACCCACTCTCTTAAGTGACCAGTAAGTATGTTATGATCAGTTGTCAATTGTAGATCCAATAAAATAAGGATGGCGCAATTTCCAGAATCAACAGACTGTAAAAGGTCATTTGTCATCTTAAGGAGGGCAGATTCGGTGCTGCGCATAGCCTTAAAACCAGACTGAAAAATCTCAAAAACACTATTGTAGCTTAAAAATGGTAAAAGCTAAGAGTAATCTTTTCAGGTAATTTAGCTAAAATGGTCATTTGGAAATTGGACGATAGTTACTAACAAGGTTCTGCTTTTTAAGCAAAGGAGTAACCACAGCGGAACCATACCAGTGGCTAGAGAACTATTAATGATGTTTAAGATAGATGGTCCTAAAACATTAAACGTTGCCTTAATTAGCAGTGTGGTTGTCGACTTTATGTTCATCACTAAATCTCTACGTTCTGCCATTAAAACAGTTTCAAACTCCCTAAAAACAACTTTGCATGACGGAGGAAGAGAACAATGTAGACCCACTAAAAGTCTCAGCCGTTTTACAAATCTTCACAACAGCCAGGAGGTGGATGCCCTAATCCAGATGCAGGTTTAAGTAAAGTATTAATTGTGCTGAACAAAACTTTAGGTCGGTCGCAGTGTTTGGCAATTGTTTGAAAAGTATTCTTCCCTAGATGATTTAACAGCTAGCTGATAGTCATGTAAGCCAACTCTAAATCGTCAACATGATCCAAGTCATGAGTGGGTAACTTTAAAGAGTCTGAAAAGGTCCTGGAAAAGTCACTGGCCTTGGATGAACTGGTCATCAGTGGATTCATCAACTGTAGCCGATGTCTCAGTTAAAAACAACAGGTCCAGATCATGGGAAGTGAAGAAGTCATTAAAAATGAACGTCTTTTTGTGGACAGAACAAGCGTTTACAAGTGCCCTGTGAACTGACACAGACTAAGGCAGCAGTAACGGTGTGTGCTCCAGCGCTCTGTTGTTACTCGGGTTAACTCCTCTGTTTTTGGCCCAAACTCGCCACTGAGGGTAAAAGTGTAAATTGGGCTGTTCTGGAAGATACTGCTTGGGGGTTTTAGCCAAAAAGCTCAAAAGGAGCATGCCAGGGAAATCCCAGTTTGGTCTCCCAAACAGCTCCTTATTCTCACTAGGACACCTCCTCGTTTCCCCCGTTTCCTATGGCGCTTCCCTTGGCGGATAAAGCAGGAATAGCGACGGACCAAGAGGGTTAGCTCTTGCTAAACACATATGTCCTCACATAATGAGGTTTTCATCACTTGGCTCATTATAAGCTGCAGAAACTTCTCACACAGGTTGACTTTGGACTCCCCAACTTTCACCCACAGGCAAGAGGAAGTACGCAAGGGAGCATCATTAGCATGTGTGACACATTTGTACCGGTCGTTAGCACTGGCAAAAAGAACGCAGGACCACGCCGCTGATTTGTGACCTCTCACCTGGGTATGCTAATGCTAGGTGCTAGTAATCGCAGAGCACTTCTCCTGCGCCGACTCGTTGTTAGTGTAATTGGCAAAGAACGGCAGAGTCATGCTGCCCGCTAGCACATTAGCTTGCTGAGAGATGGACCTCCATGGAGAGCTGGAGCTGCAGAAAGATTAGTTCTGACTTTTCTTATATCAGGCCTGATGAACTCACTATTTGACATTTAAACATAAGCTGTTAGATATTTTATTTTATGAATCTTGTTGGATTTAACATCACAGAGCTGTATCTATGTCCCCTGGGTAATTTCTTTCCCGAGTTCAAAACATTCTTGCATTTTCAAATCTAATTTAAAATATCATGTGTTCAAATCGATCATCCATCCAGCTAATTTGACCTATACGGTTTTAGGTGTTACTGGGTAATCACACAAGATGAGACTATCTAGCATGGAGGTCAGTTCAGTCAGTTCCTGAACTTGGTGTTGGAAGCAGGAAAAATGGGCAAGCGTGCTGTTCTTATAACCCAGAGGTCGATAGACAGCAATCGTCCTCTTTTAAGTACTGTTGGCTTTTAACAATCTTCTGTCTGTCTGTCTGTCTATCTGTCTACTATCTATAACATTAACTCCACAAAACCACTGACTGATGAAGAGTGAACAACATCAAACCATTACAATGTAATAGTTGCTGCAAGTAAACAGTCAGTCCTCAAAATCGATGTGTTAGAATATAAATATATTAGAATAGAATATAAATGTGTAGATATAAAACCTATTTAAAAAAAGACTTTAGAAACAAGGGGTACATACTGCTGATTAATGCAATATTGACAGAGCACCAGTAAACAAATCAGTAATCAAATGAAAGGAAATGAAAAAGGAAAGCCTGATTGGACATAGGGTGATGTGTAGGTGGGACTAGATGAGTGTTCTGGGCAGAACGAGTACACTTTCATATGTATAATGAAGGTTATTTGCGTCTTAAGTCCTACAAATGCTTTGTTTACGTTTGCAACAATTCAGACATGAATTATACCTGTTAAAATAAATTATTAACATAGAGAGGAAAATCCAGGTAGGCATACAGAAACCCTCAAGCATTTTTGACCTCACTAAACTCATTGAGTCATATCCTGAGGCAATGCCTCATTAAAACGTACTTGAGATCTGCTATAGGCGAGGACAGATTGGGCAACCTGGGTAACCTTTCGTAACTTTATTTTTTAACATGAGCACCTACTGTGAGCATGTGAGCATGTGAGCATTGGAACTGGACCCTGGAACTGGTCTGGTAAAGCATGTCTTCTTTTGC
The DNA here is from genome assembly GCA_028565595.1 of Duopalatinus emarginatus. Classification (NCBI taxonomy): domain Eukaryota; kingdom Metazoa; phylum Chordata; class Actinopteri; order Siluriformes; family Pimelodidae; genus Duopalatinus; species Duopalatinus emarginatus. Next base: position 5,930,681 of record JAOVVF010000001.1, read on the forward strand.
ATCTTGTGGAGGGCCAGGTGCATTATGGGAAGAAGGCAAATCGGCACCATAGCGTACATTCATGAAGAAGTCGTTGTGGGTCGGATGATGGCACAAGGGGGAACTACACACTACAAAGTGTGAACTTTATAGGGCTTAAAGTTGGTCTTGGGGAATAGTGTTTACTAGAAAAATTTCGCAGGGAATAAGGCCGTAGGAAGATAGATTTCTAGAAGAGTTCAGTCTGGGAATAATGGACCCTGGAAATGTAACACACCAGAAATAAATTACTCTGGGAACATAGGCTCATGAAACCTAGGATCCAGGAAACCCTGCACTATGGTTCTACTGCACCCCAGAAAAAATATTAGTCCTGGACAGATTGGGTCCTAGAAACCTTGGAATTTAAGATTATGGGAATCTTATGGGAATTATGGGAACATAGGACCCTTGAAAATATTTGCCCTTTAAAATATAAGAGTCAAATTATATTACTCTGAGACATATCACCCTGAGGACAATGGTTCCTGATAATGTAGGGGCCAAGAAACATAGGAAGCCGAGAATTGCATGCCCCTGGAAACTCTGGGTTTTCAAATTATATGAACCCGGAAACATAGGCCCTGGGAACATCGGATACTCCTAGGACACAATAAACATGGGAACCTTAAGAACACCGGACCAAATGGGACAAATTACTATTGGGGAACATAGGAAACTTGAAACATAAGGACCTGCGAATGCTGAACCATAAAAACAATAGCCTGTGTTAACAGAGGACACAAGGAACATGAAAACTTTAGGAATCCAGTAATGTGGGGAAGAAAGAAACCATTGGAAACCTAGGCAAGTCAAAATAAGGGGTCAGTAAAAATAGTGGGTCATCCCTCTTTAGTTTTTATCAAGCTGTTGCAATGCATATTAGATCCAGGACACCCAGGCATGTGATATCTATTAACAGTTAAGCAGTAAACATCAGAACCTTGAAAGGGTCTCTAAATATGTACTGCATCATAGACCTGGAGTAGTTTCTTTAGTTTGGTTTCCGACGGAGAGTTTGATGGTCTATGGGGTTGAGCCTCTGTGGTGCTCAGCAGCACCTCTCAACCTGAAACAATAAAGGTTGAGTTGAGTTCAGAAAATGATTTGGCTAGTGAAACATACTTGATTTGGGTGTGTGTGCATGGTGCAGAGAGATCGATAGCCTTGCCTATCTCCCAGTGTGGGCCCTGATCATGGATTGACAGAGAGCTACAAAATGGTTCCTCTGTCTGACTTTAGCTGCATTAGTTGGCCATTGATTTCCACCTGAGACATAACGCAACCTGTTTGACTTGTGTGTGTGTGTGTCTGTTTACGTATGTCCATACAAGCATGTGCTCGATGAAGGTTTACCGACTGACCTACTTAACTGTATATCTTTGTCTTAGCATCAGCAAAAGAAGCATGCTTTTTACTTGTGGTGATCTCGCTGTTCATTCTTTAAGTCCATAGGCTGAGACCACATACTGCTGGGAAGAGGCAAACTCCAAGGGGGTATTCCGGAAACCTAACACTAAGGGGGTATTCCGGAAACCTAACACTAAGGGGGTATTCCGGAAACCTAACACAAAGGGGGTATTCCGGAAACCTAACACAAAGGGGGTATTCCGGAAAGAGGGTTTAACAAACTCTAAACTTAACCCTGAACTCTGAGTTGACTTACCCTGGTCTCCCAGGAAACTTATCAGAGCCACCAACCTCCCAAATGCCTCCCAATTAAATTTACATGAACACATTTCTAGTTCATAAACGGTGGACTGATCCCTCCACTGACTCAACACTGATATAATGCCATCTCTCAAGGGATTGGTGGTGGTGTTACAGTAACTAAGCCTCTTGCAGTTTTAAGTAATGACCTTTTAGGTATCTGTATTTTATACAATAAAAGCAATAAAGAAATCACGAAACAGAACAGAAATGAAATGGTCTTTAATTCATATTGTTAAATAACAGGTGGGTGAAAGTGAGTAAATATTGAAGTTAATCAGAGACATAGTGATCAGCGGTCAGCTAGATGGAGGTGAGGATCCTCCTCGGTATGTATCTGGGTTATGGCCGGGTGTCTCTCTGTTCTTATGGTAACTATGTTGGTAAATATAACACATGCCATTATCCATTTGGGAAAATGAGTATTTTGCAAGTTTTTCCACTTACAAAGAATGGAAACGTCTGTAATTTGTATCGTAGACACACTTCAACTCAGATAATCTACGAAAAAAATCACATTGTATGATTTTGTAATAATTAATTTGCATTTTATTGCATACAATAAGTATTTGATACTATAGACAAACAGAACTTAATATTTCATACAAAAAACTGTCTGTCAGACGTTTCCTGTAGTTCTTTTAGTGTAGGGATTTTGGCCTACTCCTCCATACAGTTCTTCTCCAGATCTTTTAGGTTTCAGTGCTGTCACTGGGCAGCATTGAGTTTCAGCTCCCTCCATAGATTTTCTATTGGGTTTAGGTGTGAAGACTGGCTTGGCCACTCCAGGACCTTGAACTACTTCTTACAGAGCCACTCCTTAGTTGCCCTGGCTGTGTTTTTCAGGTCATTGTCATGCTGGAAGACAGAGCCATGACCCATCTTCAATGCTCTTACTGAGGGAAGGAGGTTATTAGCCAAAAGCACCCCCAAAGTTTGATGTTTCCACCCCCATGCTTCATGGTTGGGACGGTGTTCTTGGGGTTGTACTCATCCTTCTTTTCCTCCAAACATGGCAAGTGGAGTTGATACCAAAAGGCTGTATTTTGGTCTCATCTGACCACATGACCTTCTCCCATGCCTACTCTGGATCATCCCGATGGTCAGTTGTGAACTTCAGACCGGCCTGGACATGTGCTGGCGTGAGCAGGGGGGACCTTGCAATGCCCTTGCAAAGGATTTAAACCATGTAGTGTGTTACTAATGTTACTGTTTGAGACTGTGGTCCCAGCTCTCTTCAGGTCATTGACCAGGTTCTCCCATGTAGTTCTGGACTGATTCCTGACCTTTCTCAGAAGACCTTTCCCCATGAGGCAAGATCTTGCATGGAGCCTCAGACTGAGGAAGATTGACAGTCATCTTGTGTTTCTTCCATTTTCTAATAATTGTGCCAACAGTTGTTGCCTTCTCACCAAAACTGCTTGCCTCTCGTCCTGTAGCCCATCCCAGTCTTGTGCAGGTGTACAGTTTGTCTCTGGTGTCCTTAGACAGCTCTTTGGTCTTGGCCATGGTGGAGAGGTAGGAGTGTGATTGATTGAGTGTGTGGACAGGTGTCTTTTATACAGGTAATGAGTTTAAATAGGTGCAGTTAATACAGGTAATGAGTGCCGAATAGAAGGCTATATAAAAACTAACAGGTCTGTGAGAGCCAGAATTCTTGCTGGTTGGTTGGTGATGAAATACTTGTTTCGTTTAGTTTATATAAAAATCATACAATGTAATTTTCTGGATTTTTTTTTTTTTTTTTTAGATTTTATCTTTCACAGTTGAAGTGTATGTACGGTAAAATTACAGACCTCTTCATTCTTTGTAGGTGGGAAAACTTGCATAATGGGGAGTGTATCAAATACTTATTTTCCCACTGTATACTACATGCCCTTTCTGGGTGAAATTAAGCCCCCTCAGTCACTGGAACCTGGCCTTGATGATCCCTATTCTGCAATGGGCTAGGTTGTAGCATGACTATGGTCCAGGGTCAGGCCACACTCCTAGCAACAGGCCTCTATATCCTGATCAAATCTGTTGTATGGTGTAGACTCCTGAAAAGTCCTTGAGTCATGCACAGAGTGTGTTTTGACACTAAACTGACTTTTCGGAGAGTCAATATGTTTAATCTTCCCAATGTATTCAATTATCCTGATACCGTTTATCATCATCTATACTGTACAGAAAACTTACATTGATCCACCATGTATAATATTTTAATATGTTTTGTACATGTACATAACTCATTACAATATAAAACAGAAATGTTGATGGAGATCCTGGAGTAACGGACACGCCCTGTTCTCATGAGGAATGTGGGTGTAACCCCAGGTTAGGGTTCAGTAAATCTGACAAACAGCAGGTTAGTTTAAGAGCGCAAGTTAATGTAACAACTGACACTGAGCCTCTTTAATCCCGGTTTCTGGAACAGAAAACTCTGGGTTATAGTGAACTCGGTGTTAACATACCCTGGGTTAGTCACTTCTTACTGGAAACTAGAAGGAATAGTATTAGCTGTACCAAGAAATAGCACATAACTAGCGTAGCAAAGACTGTTCCTGTCATGCTGAGTGTTCATGTTTGAGGATTTCTGATGGAGAAAGTGTTAATGTTGAAATAAAACATGCTTTTGTCAGCACCGCTCAGTCAAACATGACTCAAACCGACTAATTACTACATACCTCATGCTGAAGTTTGGGCATGAGTGAATTTTTTGGCATACTAATGCTTGGAGCCTATTTTTATAATGGGCCTTAGATATCATTTTAGGAATTTAATTATTTTTAATTGTAAGCTGTGAAATTCTATCAATTACTTGATCAGATTTTATTTGTTCTTAAGAAAAGTCCTAAGAAATGTCTAGGACATGTTTATGATGTGTTCTTAAACCTCAGAATTGTTTACAAGTATCCCGATGAAAGTGGATTATCAGACGTAATTTCGTTTTAAGAACATTGGTGAAAAAGGCCCACAGTTTTTTAGCTGGTGGATTCTTTTTTTAAATTCTAGTACTTGGTAGGTTCCCTCATGGACTCCATGGTTCTGCAGACTTCCCGCTCCACATTTCTGTTGTATTCCGAGGTGTAGGATTTCTGTGTTCCGCAGCACGTTGCATGATGTCCCAGATGTGTTTAATTACGTTGAGACCTGGTGACTTAGGTGTGAATGACAAAACCTCAAACTCAGATGAGATCCTCTAACTATAATTGGACGTCTTTAGACGTGTGTGATGGTGCGTTGTCCTGTTGAAAAAGGCGAAAAACATCAAAATGAATGTAGGACATGAGCATGTGTAAGAAGCCACACACAGTGTTCACCTGTCCGAGACTTTGGTAGATGTACCAGGGGTCCTATGTAATGACAGCTAAACAAACCATATACCATTACGGAGACTCCACCAGCCTGTGTTTTGCACAAGGCTCGTCTGTATCGTCTTTATGTTGCGAGATCAAGGTTGATATGACCTTAAAGAAAATAGAAATCTTTTCTGTTATATAAATTTATAACCGCAGTCAATTCATTAATGTCACACAAAGCAACCAGCCAAACCTCCTGTGAAATGAATTTAATATGACTCATAGACGATAGTCAATAAAAATCATTAGTAATGTTAAATATATAGATATGAGGGGCTCAAGGTCACCCTATAGAGAGGACATGTAACATATAATGGCTATTTCTCTGATTAACTGCAACATTCACTCACTTTCACCCACCTGCTCTTTAACAATATGAATTAAATAAATAAATAATATAGATATCTAAAAGGACATTCATTACTTAAAACGGCAAGAGGCTCAGTTACTGTAACACCACCACCAATCACTGGAGAGATGGCATTATATCAGTGTTCAGTCAGTGGAGGGATCAGTCCACAGTTTATGAACTAGAAATGTGTTGATGTAAATTAAATTGGGAGGCATTTGGGAAGTTGGTGGCTCTGATGAGGTTCCTCTGGGAATTCTATAAGTTATAGGCCAGGCACTGATCAGCTACAGAGCAGGGTCAGCTCCTCTGTCTGTGTAAAAGGTGGTGGTGGTGGTGGTGGTGGTGGATGAGTCTTCTTCCTACTCCTCCTGAGCCTTGCCTAGGTGGACTACAATAAAGAACATTATGTAGTTATGTACAGTTAGTATACATGCTATTTCTCATGTTTTATATATGTACTACCAGGTCATGCTATATGTTAATGTAATGCACCGTATGTATAAACCGACCTGGTAGTATTCCT
>JAOVVF010000001.1:5982460-5993583 GCA_028565595.1 Duopalatinus emarginatus
CACTTGTTTTTGAAAAATCTTGCTAAAGTGAAAACATTGGTCTAGTCTTCTGTCGTATAGTAAATATGTGACATTTTGTTGACAGTTTGTTGTTGCAAACTTTACATTTAGTCCAGTAGTGCAAAATGCTGAAACTAGATAGAGGTATTTTACAAAAACTACAGTATTCTTGATTGTAAAATGTACAATTAATTTAATAAAATAATGTATATTCAGACTTGCTTAACACATATGCAGATCCTTTTAAAGACTCACAGTTTTCCAAACCAAATAAATGGACATACTTTAACTAATACATGACATTTAATAATACCTGAACCTGCCGTTTGGGGCTATCTGGTTATGGTACCATGTCAGATCTCCATCCATCATTAAACAATTAAATGATAAATGATTGATCATACTGGGATGTTGTCAGTCTCTGATTTGACCCCAAGTGTCCCAGAATCTATGTCCTGACCCTGTCCGTCTCCTCCCTGCATGTGGTCACAAGTCCACTGTAGGTTCCTCTCGGCCAGCTCAGTGTTGTTCTTCTGAGCACGTCGAGCGTCCTTCCGTCTGTAGTTATAGAAGTTCATGGCAAAGAGGAAAAGGCCAGCGGTGAGCATCACAGCACCACACATGTAGAACATGTAGCTGTAGTCGCCGAACATGTCGACTAGAGCACCTGCAGAGAAACGGGACGTGTTAAACACAGGGGTTTAAAGGCTAAGGTGAGGTTTAAGTGTTACAGGAAAGCAGATTTAGATGATGAAGTACACCATATAGTGAATGATAAGAATTTAAAATAAGCTTGGTGGATTTTTATGGATTGTTCCTCTGTTCTTGCTTAAAGTCCTAATCATATCAGCCTTGGAGTTGGTGCAACATACAAATGACCTCATCAGTGAACATTCAGTAGTGATCTAAATAGAAAGTATATGGTTAAATATTGGAGCCTTTCAGCAGCATTGGGCCAGCCTGTCTCAATCCCGTCTCTACTGGGAAGACATGACTGAAGTGCCCTTGAGCAGGGCACCTAACCCCTAACTGTTTCCTGGGCACCGTGCATTGGGTTGCCCACCACTCTGGGTAAGTGTGTTTACTGCCCTCTAGTCTGTGGGTTTACCAGTGACTGAGTGCACAAATGGGTTAAATGCGAAGATGCCTCTGTGTGTATAAGCACACAGTGGTCAGTGGTTACTTTTTTCTATGACCATTATATAGATATATCCGTTACATCCCTGGCAATGGCGTAGGTTTGCCGTTACCGTTTTGAAGAAAAAGAAAAGGTAGCCAAGTAATGTAAATTAGTAGGCATTTATCCATCAGAAGAACAATTAACACACCAACAAGTAGGAAAAACTTTCTCTGCTAACCTTGGCTAGCTTGCTAAGTTAGCATTGTGAGTAAGGGCAATCAGTGTCATTGCAATCAGTGTCCATGCAAATTTGGAAAGGTGAGCACTGCCGTGTATACGTTTAATTACAGTTCACTAATATTGAAGACAAACTTCACTGACAGCTCTAAACCGTATTTACAAGCTCAGTGATGATTAAGAACAGGTATAACGCATCAAACGCCCTTACGCAGATACAAGCTGACCAACAGGTGGCAGCGCAGAGCCAAAGGTCAGCCTTCAGAACAGCCAAAGCAATTAAAACCCTGCTCCTAATGAGTCCTTCGTCTGTGAAGATGATGATGGGGGAGTCTGACTCTGCCCCTCAGTCTCCACCGCCCCAAACAACATCAGTGCCCGTGTTTTGATTGATCGCGGCGTGCCGTGTTTCAGGGGGATGGTGAGCGCTGATGTCCAGAATCCTCATTAAGTCAGGCACTTGATTGGCGCTGCAGTCATTCCAGTCCATCTGTTAAAGTTGCCTTATTTTTCCCCTCCTCTCACATGTACTCATTGCTTAATGATCACACGGGGCGTCTAATGAGTGAGGGGATGAACCGAGATTCATTAAAATACGGGAAAGCGAAAGGCTAATTACTGCCATTTCCTATCCTCTTCCTCATTAGGCTGACCTCGAGGTTGCAGGGAGTGGCACGTAAAGTCTGCACGTAACAAGATGTGTTATAGCGGGACGTAATAACTCCGGGTGCAAGGGAGGGAGGACAGGAGTGCGCACAGGTGCTTATTTACTTTATTAAATGCTGGTCTCAGAACCAAGGTCTCGCAACAGATCAGTGAGGTACAGATATTTCTGCCTCATTAAACTAGAAGCAGACCGGGTTGCCAGGTCCTGCATGAGAAAGTTTTCCTGATATGAATCAAAATGGCCAAGTTTGAAAAACTGCTTTAGAAAAAGCTGTGTTGTTGTGATGAGATGCTTCCATGTGTGGTTCAGTACACAAAATACAGATCAACACTGGGTGAAGTAGATGTGGCAGGTCATTCATTTAGTCCATATGTGACTGTAAAGAAAACATTGAGTTCCTACGTTTCGTTTCAGCTGGTCTTTGTACTAAACCGAAGAAAACCTTGCGAAATTGCTTGGTATCATGTTTGGATGAGCCAGAATAGCCCTTGTCTCTGCTGCCTTTTAATGTGCCTCCACCTCAGAGGACGAACTGACCGCTGGTGAAGAAATTACCATCCAAACACCATCCTTATTATCATGGATATACACTGACTAAACATAATGTTAGAAATGTTGAGCAATAAAGGCCACGAGGCATTCTGTGATATTTGGCACCAAGATTTTGGCAACTGATCCGTCTATGGATCTTCAGTGGGATCGGACCAGACAGGTTCACGTTAACCTTCACGTGCACCAGTGAGCCATGGCTGACCACTGCATACCACGAAACCACACACGACCTGCTGTTTTAAAGGGAATCTAACTATGCATCATAATTTGGCCCTTTTCAAATTTGGTCAGAGTGAATTATATTGAAGTGTAAGAATCTGAGCGACATTTACAAGAGACCACATTGTGATGGCTAGATGACTGGGTTTAAAGCATCTCCGAAACAGCAGCTCTTGTGGAGTGTTCCTGGTATACAATGGTTTGTACGTGCCAAAATTGGTTAAAGAACTGGTGAACAGGTGACAGGGTCACGGGCACCCAAGTCTCATTGGTGCGCTTGGAGGTTAAAGGTGAGTCTGTCTGGTCTTATTGCACAGAAGATCCACAGAAGGATCTGTTGTTAACATCTTGGTGCCAGATACTGCAGAACGCCTTCACAGGCCTTGTGGAGTCCATGCCTCGAGAGGTCAGCCATTTGGGCAAGTGGTTCTAATGTTATGGCTGATCAGTGCACATTATTTATGGAATCCGTTCAACTCCTTTTCAACACACAGTTTAATTGATTTACACTGTTAACTGTTTAATCTCTGACTGAAAATAGCTGAATTTTGGTTGCAAGCATTCCTACAGCTCTAAATCTATTCATATCCTTTTTACCTGCATACACACTCAGATCCAGGTCATGATCAGAGATAGAGATACCACAGGCAGCATTAGCAGCTTAGCACCTACTTGGCCGAAAGGGACCGGAGGCCGAAGTGAGTGAGAAGCGTAAAGAGACTTCATTACAATCCCAGCTTTGGAAAAAAACTCCTCGCTGTAATTTGCACACGGAGGCGAATCCTCACGCGGCCAGAAAGCCGGCGCGACTGCGGCCGATTTGCAGCACTAAATAACCGTGACCAATTACGGCCTCACCCCCCCCACACCAACTCACACAAACACTTTCCTGAGGCCCAACATGTGCTGCCATGGTGCCTCCCTCACCAACCATAATCCAATTCTGCTGGAATGTCTTACAATAATAATACCCTGGAAAGCTTTCCCACCCTGCTCTGTGTTCTTCCATTAGTCATGCATGCAATAGAGAAAGAGAGTGAACAAATGCTGATGTATTCGAGTGCAATTTTTTTTTCCTTTTTTGCCATCATTAGATACTGTGACCTTTTTCTTAAAAGAAAATGAGAATAGAATGAAAAACAACAACAACAAATGGGTAAACACAGTCTGTGGCTTATTGCTTTGTAAAGCACTTTGTGGGCATATCTGGAAAAGTGCTAAATAAATCGTGTGGCTTTTTTACTTGCTTATAATCCTAACCAAAGGTCTGTGTTTATGTGAATTATGCTTCAGTGAAAGATTAAAATAAATCAAGGCCATAAGTCAAAGCCACTTCTCTTTCTCTGCAGAACATTCAGGGTTTTTTATTTTAATGTAATTAATTGTCATTAATTTTCCTTTATTTTATTTATTATTTATTAACCTAAAATGTTTGCTTGATTGAATTTTTACAAAGTGTTGAACTCACCTGCAATGGGTGGCCCCACTAGAACCGGGCAGCACTCAAAAATGGTGACGAGTCCCACGGCACTGGAGAACTTGTTCGGTCCTACCACGTCCATGAGGCACTCGAAGAGCAGGGCGCACACCATGCCATACACCACACCATAACATACTGCATACACCATTAATCCCCAGTAACCGGAAGCTAGTGGACACAGCAGGTGGCACACTCCATTGTAGGTAATGGCAAAGCTGAAGAGGTATTGGATCCTGGGCCGGACACGGGCGGTGTTGGCCAGCAGACCCGTTCCTGGCCGGGCAAACATGTCCACGAGCGCCAGTGCAGAGAGCAAGCTGGCAGCCGAGTACTCGTCCATGCCACGGTGCTTGGCATACGGTGCCAGGAAGATCATTGGGGCAAAAAAGCCAAAGAACATTAGCATGTTTCCTATTAGGTAGATGATAAAACCACGGTGCCGGAAGAGAGACAGGTTCATGAAGCAGCTGACACTATCCAAGCAGCTCCTTTTTGCTTCGGGTTGCACCTGGGTTTCATTTTTGCAATGTTTTGGCTTCACGGCTCCATTTGTCTCTGGTTTGTCAGGGCCACCTGCTGATGAGTATCAAGAAAATATTGGTTGAGTAACCTCACAATGGTGTGCAAGTGAGAATGTTTAAGCCATGTGACTAATTATTAACCCTGGACCCCTGGCTAATGCCATGGAGCGTCTAGTGTTGACTGTATTATCAGGCGCTTTGTCCTGTATAGCGTTCACTAAGCCCTTAGAGTGAAAAGCTGATAAAGCATATAGAGTATGTCCTACTGTTATTCAGGGGTCTCATTAGTGATCCGGCCACACAGCAGTTCAGCAGCATGGCCCCGAGGATAAAGAAGCTTCCCCTCCAGCCAAAACATTCAAACAGGAACTGGTTCAGAGGTGCCAGGGTGCAGAGGAAAACTGGACTTCCTGCCATGGCTAGACCATTGGCGATGGGCCTTCTGACCTGGAAGTACTTCCCAATTATAGTCAGGGACGGCTGGAGGTTGAAAGAAAGTCCGAGACCTGCAAGAAAATTAAGATGGAAGTTAACACGAGCTCCATTTTCAGAGCCGGTGCGACCATTCACAATCGTGGCGCTCCGCCGTGATTAAATTAAGGCTGATCCCACTCAGCTGGCATTAGAGTTCCATCTCATTTCACATTGCTGACTAAAAACTCATTAACGGGACCTGAAATAATTTCTCAAATGAATCTGCGAGGTAAATGGTAATAAATTAGAGTCTCTTTACCAAAGAAAATCCAATTTAATGCTGTCTCATTCTCTAAACGAACATCTTATTCATTGAACAGGATCGTGCCTGAAGAAGAAGAGCTCTAGGTAGGATTGATTTATTCCCAGTATTCAGAAATGTGCAGAATGAAGACTTCATGCTCCTTTACAGCCTTCTGTTCATTAGAGTTGCCTTTTGCAGACTGAAGCAGAAATTCCATGAAACTTTTCTATTTGGGTTCAATTACATTTTATACATCGAGATTTGATGAGGATCATGGGGTATGTTTTAATGCCTTCAGAATAATTAACTGCTAACTGCTCAGAGCCATGTGGCTCCGTATTTGGTGCTGTGGGCTGGTAAATTTCAGTTATTCCTACAAATGAGAAGTTAGAACCAATATGTAATACTTAGTGTGGGCTGGATTTTATTCAGTTACTTTCAGAGACCACAGGCAATGATTCCTTGTTCCCTAGAGGAAAAAAATAGATGAGAGATTAGTGGAGGTGGTTGTCGCTCAGCGGGTAAGGTTATGAGTTAAAGTGCCACCATGATACCATGGTGTTAGGGTTAACAAGGTTTTCAGGTTTAAGGGTGCTTTATTGGGTAAAGATCCCAAAGAAAATCCACATAAGGATGTGCTGCTGATGATTTTTAATTGGGTCCAGTGTAACAAGCCTAGATACTATATGTACCCTTGGATGAAAGTGTTACTCCATTGATAGTGCCCTCGAAATAATAATAATCACAAAAAAAGAGGGTCATGGAGATTCTCAGTAGGACTTCCATGCCCACTCCATCCACACATAAATCCTCCATGGCAGACTGACGCTGGGTAATGAGGCTCACTGGGCACGCGCTCTGGGTAACCATCTTGGCACGTACGATCCTTCCCTTCGAGGGACAAGCCAGGACAGTGCAGACTTAATTACACCCAGAGAGAGAGAGAGAGAGGGAAAGAACAACAGACAGATAGAAAATCAGAAGGTGGGTTGTGAAAGGAAGACTGTAAAGGGAAAAAAGCTGCTTGTGGCAGGAAAAAAAGGAAGACATTGAAAACCAGAACATGGGACCAGGAATTAGCGAAGAAGCGAGCGGTCTACAGACTGATACCTTTTCCCTGAGGCATGACCCAAGAGTGAAAGACAAAAGGAACTTTCAGACCTACTGGGCAGGAAGACAGATAAACAAGTGGAACTTGGGTCCTTCCTATACACACTCCAATTACATACACTCCAGAGAGCTGAATCTCCGCGAGTCCTAATAGAGAAATCTGCTGGCGATAGAGCAGCTCTGTGGCTCGGGGAGTTCCAACAACATAATTTGAATTCAATTCACTTTCACTTGTATAGAGTCTTATATTGTCACAAAGCAGCTGCATGAATACAGCATAAGGAGAATAAGAACCTTTTGTTACATCATACTGCAAATCTGATTGATCAGAAGGTGTTGAATAATATATATATTATAACATATAAGCATATTAATGTTATAATAATATTTTATATGTTATAATATATATATATATATATATATATATATTACTATTACTAGTGTAACAGTGTGTTCACTGCCCTCTAGTGTGTGTTCACTAGTGTTTTTCACTACACGTGTGCACTACAATGTGTGCAAGCACAGTGGTCACTGAGTGGTTTACTTCACCTAATAATAACATAAGCAGCCCTGACCATAGCTGCACATCACAGCTTTATAATAGCGTTTCCATGGTAACAGCAAATTGATTGGGACTTATGTGTTTGGTCTATATCAGTGGTTCTCAACCAGTGGGGCGCGGACAGTCTCCAGGAGGGGGGGGGGGGGGGATTACTACAAGTGGTTGGACTACTACAACACAATAATAAACGTAGTAGATGGGAATGTCATATTGTGAAGTGACCTGTTGGTGGCGGTAGAGAGGTTAAAGCCGCAGGGAGTGAAGAAGAGCGCGTGAGATCCGGGTGCGTGCGGCGCGTGTAGGTGTGTTAATGGCATGTTCGGTGAGCTTTTCAATGTTCAGTAAAAAGTCCTGACTACCAACCTGTTGGTACTGTTGGTACTGCTTTTGTGGATGTTCCTCAACATGAAACAATAAGTGGATAAAAAGTGCAGTGTTGGAGTGTAAACAGTAGCTCCACTCTACCTGGAGCAGCATGCTTTTGTATGTTTAATTCCTTAATTATTATTTAAGTGCATTTTATTCTTTATTAAGTCGTAAAAAGGATCTTTCAGGACACTGGAAAGAGAGAAGACGCTACAGTACCTCCAACGATCCCGACACATATGTACAAGTGCATGATGGTGCTGCTGAAGGACGCCGCCACCATGGACACACCACACATGAGGCCTCCTGTGATAACCACAGGTCTGCTGCCATAGCGGTTCACCAACACGCTGCTTAGTGGACCTGCAGGCAGACCGATACGGGGGTGAATTAATACACGTAGGGCTTTAAATATTAACCGCATTATAATAATCATCACAGATTACACATTTCTTTACTAGATAATCGACTGCAGTCGAGGTTGTGTTTAGTAAAACATTCACATGTCTAAAATCGCATGAACACTCACCAAGCAGTTTATTAGCTATCACTTGCCGAAAATAGGTGATATTACTACAATATTATTGACAAATAAATCGATAAGAACAAACATTGTTCCGAACGTCTGCAGTTTTCAGGATGCGAATGTAAAGTGTTATTTAATCAAAATACATAGTAGTGATTCTTTCATAGGCAGAATGAATGAAATGGTTTAAGATCAATGGACAAACCATGGAAAAAAGGAGCACTGACAGACGTCTGGGTCTTATTTGCATGATATTTTGCATATTTTGATGAAAGCTAGGTCTTTGTTTAGAAGCATTAAGCCCAAAATCTCTGCCAGCAATAACAGAAAACTGCATCACCGCTCAACTCATCTGATCTCATCTCATTTCGTCTCGTCTCACCTCGTCTCGGAGTTTATCAGCAAACACTTTTGATGACGCCTATTAGATTACAGTCACGTTTCATATTGCTTTGATCCTGATGTAAAACAACTGCAGAGGAAGAAAATTATCAACTAAATTATCCACATCAATCAGCGAGTTGGTTTCGTCTTTTCTGAAGAAAATTAAAATATGGAGGGGGGGAAGGGGGGGGCCTCCCAGTGCCAAAAGGCCAAATCATTACTAAAAAGACATGCCTTAAATGAGGCAGACTTCAGGAACATACACGCCTCTAAACCGTCTGTTTGCTCTAGTTTTGATTCAAAAGGTCAGTGAAGGCATCTGCAATTATAACACGATTCCATGCAAACAGAAAAAGAGTGTTCCTGGGAAAGACCTTCTAATAATCCAAAAATAACAGTGTTGATGAAAATGGAAGCTTTTATACGAGGTTAATGAAAAAAACATTGGGGGGTTGGTTACATTAAATAATATTATATTTAAGTTAAAATTGTGGGATTTGAGATTATTAGGGGGAAAATTAGGAAAGAAGTTTAGGAAATAAGACTTTTGCTTTAATTTCTGGATTTCTGAATTAAGAATATTATAATAGTCAATAAGAAAACAAGGAAAAGGTTTATGTACTTTTAAAAAAATTAAAATAATGAGATTTGAGATTATTGGGAAAATATTAGCCTGTGATATTAGGAATAAATCAAATGTAAGTATGCAAAATACATTAGCCTGTAAAACATACAAACTAAAAATATGTTCAACATAAAATTATGGGCTTTAAGATTATTAGGAAAATATTAGGTGGAAGAATTGGGGATTAAAAGAGTAAACTAAGGATGTTAACCTGTTAAATCTGCGCGAGATTAAAAGGAAATAATAGAGACAAATGTACAATATTAGTAAATACAATGTTAAACATAAAATCATGGGCTTTGTTTTACCTGATTTAATGTTTGCTAAGAAAATATGTAACTTATGCATGGCCTTTGTATTGTATTAGCTTAAAAACACATTGGGAAACCAATTAAAATTAACGCAATAAAACGTAAAGAAAAAAAAAAGAAACTTAAAACATTATGTTTTTTTATTAATAAGAAACCAATGAATAAATTGTGGATTATTTAAGACATTTACAGGGAAAATGTATATAAACTGAGAAAACAGCATATTGAAGTAATCCAAGTCCTGGATTTCTACAGATGACTCGACCTGCACTGATGCAATTTACAGCACCACAATGACTTGGGAAAGGAAATATTAATCACAGCATCATTATGGTCTGTTTTGTGCTTTTTGTCTGATCCCATGAAACAGCATGGAAGTGAAAACGCTCTCTCTCCACAATCAACAAGCTGATGATCAGTCATTGAGATTATGCTTTGAAAGGATGATTTATTTCAGCTTCAGAGACGCTAATGGCCTGTTGTTCTCCTTCATTTCTGTGCTTACGAGCTTGTAAAACTTTTATGATTATGTGGTTAGGCTGTAAATGATGTAGGGCGGGTCTCACTTTCATGAGCCTGGGCGAAAGCACTAATCAACTCAGCAAGCGCACGTAGAGAGAGAAAAGAGGAGAGAGAAAATAAAGGGAGGAAGGTCGAAGAGGAGCACAAGCAGATGATGTTTTCTCCTGTTTACTTCAAACTCTACATGATTTTATTCATATGCAAGAGTGAATAAAAAGAAGTTATATTAGGTATATTATTTCCCACTATGTGTGTAAAAGCAGTGACCTCACTAAATGCTTAGACAGAAATAAATATATAAATATAAATATATATTTTTATATTTATTTTATATATTGCCCCCAGTTTTTCAACAAGCAGGAAAAATAAATGTATACTGTTTTTATTCATATTTTATATTTAGTAGTCCATAAAGTTAAAAAGTCTTAAATATAAAATCTTAAATATAAATCAACAAAATAATTTAATAAATATTAATTTATTTAATTAAATGTACTGGACATTATCATTTAGATCACATTTAAAAATAGGGAAATGTAAATGTTTTAATTGTTTTTTTTATTATTATTATGCATTACTTTATTATTTGAATTTTATTACATTTAAACCCTAAATGTCTTGTTGCTCTTGATTCTTTTTAGACCTAAACAAACACTGCACCTCATGTTATGGAAACCTGCTGAACGTGTGCAGGAGGAGCGTAGCCCAGATTAGCGCACGGATCAGCGTTTGCTCATGAGGTGACATTTCCTCAGGAGGGATTTCAAGATCTCCTAAAATCCCAGTCACCTGAGGAAGATGGGGGTCATCACACATCACGCAGTTCCCACAGGGAGCCATGCTGAGGGGGAAAAAATGCAGTGGTGTCCATGTGTGATGAATTTCTGCTGTCTTTCTTCCGGTGCGTACAGGGTGACATTGGGAAAGAAGCCAAGGGCGTTATGATGAAGGCCACGCCGTCACCGTTCCACAGGGGAACTCTGTCTTTCTCCCCGTTAATGATGATGTTCTCTAAAACCGTAGCACTCTGCACCTTTATCCCTTTTTGTCAGACTATTTTTATTGCTCATATAAAAGCTTTAGCCATGACAGACCAGGGACCCCTTTAGTTAAAATAAATAAATAAATGATATAGATAGATAGATAGATAGATAGATAGATAGATAGATAGATAGATAGATAGATAGATAGATAGATAGATAG
>JAOVVF010000001.1:5993668-6009154 GCA_028565595.1 Duopalatinus emarginatus
GATAGATAGATAGATAGATAGATAGATAGATAGATAGATAGATAGATAGATAGATAGATAGATAAAAATTTGTATGTAATCTTTAGAACTGTTCAGAAGATTTTTTTATGAATGTAATGCAACTAAAATTTAACATTTTAAATACATTAAATTTTTTTTTTATTAAGCTGTGGATCTAGTCATAGAAAAAAAAACATCAATAATTTAAAAAATATTTTTTTCATTATTTAAAATTATCATTAATGTCAAGCTGCGGTCATTTACAACTGAGATTGCTTAAAGTGACCAAGAAGCTTGTAATTAATGGACTTCGATAATACATTTTAAATAATTTATTATTTATTTATTATCTATTTATTAATAATAATAATACATTTAATAATAATTTATTAATTTAATAATATTTTTTTTTATAAATATGTCTCAAACAATTGATCCTTTACTTTTAAACATTTTACAAAACTTTAACAACAGGACGTTTTAGGTGTTAATTTGATGATAATCCCATCAGATAATCCTATCAGTGTCCCATCTCACTTTATAAAGATGACTGTTTATGATGATTAGTTGTTTCTGTCCCATCAGTTTTCCCTTTTCCAATTCACTTTCTGTAACTTCTGATGATGGCTGCAGTTTCAGTAACATATACAGAGACCTTCCATATAAACAAACAGGTTTTATGGCCATTCTGCATCAGTAATCAAACTGAACACCACTCTAAACAGACCACACTGCACTCCACACACCTAAAACTGTTCATACTCACATTCACTCTCCACTGAATCGCGGTACAAGCAATTACTGTATGTTTTAACAGGATGAAATTTAGAGTATGTATATCTGTAGTCTATGCGTACATAGTCTATGTTTACTTATACAATCTATTCATTACGTACCTATGTAGAACCACGACTGTTTATATTGTGTATATATTATGTCCATAGTCGAGCAGTGACAACTGTATTCATGAGTTTAGTGTCTTTACAGGTTGTGCATAGTTTAGGAGTACTTTCAGCCTTCTTTTGGCAAGTTTTGTATTTGATACTGTATTATATTTGATATTTCCATCAGTATTGTGGCTTTTCACTACAGCATCTGATGCGTGTGTGTGCGTGTATGTGTATATATATATATATATATATATATATATATAAAAATAAACACTCCTTTATTAAACGTGTTGAGCAGAATGATAATTATCCATAGAACCTTTTTGGAACAGCTTGACAAGAGCTAGGCTTTCACAGCTATGTTAACACAAACATAATTCATGACCATGTTAAACATTGATTAATTGGTTGAGGAAAATCTTGGCAGTTTGGGTATGAGCTTCAAAACTCCTAGGGAGAAAGGTTAAAGGATAACCCTTAATGTTTCTCTGGCTTGACGCTTAAAGATTCTATGATGAAGGTGACAGAAGTGTTTCCTGATCAGATACAATCCTGAGTACAGAACCTTTAATGCTAAGAACAACCCAAGGAACCTGTGAGGAACTGGACCTACCACATCTTAGCAGCATCAATAATATCAAACTAAACTGCTGACAGTGACAAAGTTGTGACCATTCACATACTCCACAAATGAACAATGGTGCCCTAGACCCCATGCACTAAACACACACTGAATCCAAATTCTGCCTAGGATCTTGAGGCAATTATCTCTTCCGAAAACACATTACTATTCAACGATAAGCGCAGTGCTTGTAAAACATTGAAGTGTCTTACCTCCTGCATACATAACAGCCAGCATGATGGAGGAAACCCAGGCGATCTGGCTGTAGGAGACGCCGAAGTGCCGCTGGATCTCCTTGAAGTACATGGTGAGGGCTTTGGGAAAAGCGTAGGAGAAGCCGATGGAGATGAAGGCACCGAACACCACCACCCAGCCCCAGCCTCCATCCGGAGGGCTGGAGCGTGACTCTGAGGCCATGAGCGCTCGGGGGGCAAGGACGCAAGTGAGAGTGGAAAGAGAGAAGGGACAACAGAAAGGTTAAAGATGAGGAGCGCTGAAGTTCCTCTCCGGGTTGACCTTCGTACCTTCTGCTAAGTCAATCAGTGCTTGACAGTGCTACTCAATAGCATGTGACAGATGCTTATAACCCATGATTAACATGTTGATAATGGCCTATTTGTGCCATCATGATGCACAATATCCACTAATTAGCGCTGTTTGCTCAGGGAGCACTAGTTAGTTTTGCCCAAAGTAAGAAAAAAAAACTCAGTTTCACAGTTAGCATTGCGTATATATATTATTATTATTATTTATTCTGTATTATTAATAGATTATTATTTATATATCAACAGATGGAGATGCAGCCAGACCAGCACCAACGATCAGTAATATTCAGCCTGTATGATATATTTAAGGTTTGGACCACAAGCAGAGGAAAACTGCGATCAGACCAGTTAAAGGTAAGTGTAATTTTTAAAATCATAAAAGTGTAAATTTTCATTTTCCTTTTTTAACTTTGTTGCAACATGGACATATCCAGTGCATAAAGCAGCTTGGACAAGGCAGTCTTCCTGATCCAGACCAGTATTAACCTTTAATTCCTCATGACCCAATAATTCCCAATAATAACATACATCATTTTAAAAATGAACAAAAATAATAATGGCAAATTTATTCCTGATAAATTAATCTACACACATCCTCCACTTAATTATAACAAAATTGGAATGGTGAAAAAGTTTACAGGAAAGTTCTGTGTTAAGTTGATTATAGAAACATTTAAAACATACAGAAATAATAATAGTAAGGGGGAAAATCCTATTAAAATCCTGCCTAAATTAAAAACAAAAACAACTCAGATGCTCCAAGAAAAATCACTGCTAATAGAAAAATGTTCTGTACAGATCTGGCAACCCCAAACATTCATTAAACTCAACCAAGCAACAAACATTACCAGAAAAATAATCTTTGTAAAGTCCTAAAACTAGTTAGCTTCATTTCGTTTAAGCTGTTTGATTTTTTTTTTTCTTTTCTTTTGCAGTTGCCAGATTTTGTGCAATGTTTTCATGGTCTCATGTTCTTGTTTTGTCATGGTGTCGTCTCTCCACCTGACCTTTTAGGTTTAAGTCTCACATAAACTCAGTCGTTGTTGAAAAACTGGTAAAGGTTTTTAAAAAGTAACTATCCAGGAACCTCAGTGATGGAGGGCGAGAGCTTGAGAAGGGTCTGGCTGCAGACCCCCGCTCTGAGGCTCAGAGCAGTCTGGGACTCACCTCATCTGTGGGGATGGAAAAATGACGTGTACACTACATGTGTGTGTTTATGGAAACCGAATTGTGTGCTGCTGCTCATTAGTAAAGTCAGGGTGAATCACTTCAGTGGTGTTTTATTAATTAATTAAATAAATAAATAAATAAGGAGAACTTCATAGTAAAAGTGATCAATGTTAGGAAAATGTTTTTATCCTGTTATGTTTTATCCTGTCATTGACATCTAGATACATATCTACGTTTTAATAAAAGAAACCATAAAAGGTATAAAATGTCATAAATTAATATCACACGTGTTGCTTTTCTTTACATTTTAACATCTGTAAATTAATAAAGATAAACACCACAATGCTACACTTACAGCTATATATATATACAGCTAGACTGATGTGTTCAACAAAACAGTTTTAAAAGTTTTACTAAATGAATGTAAAAATTATTCATTAGCAATACTTATCTGCAATGTCCGCTATGATTAATTCAATTAAAAATAAAGAAAAGCATTTTTCCTCTCCCAACCATATTACTCTATCAAGAATGATTTTATCCATATTCTGGTTACTGGTCCTCTAGAGCAACACGGCTCTCGTAGAATGGCAGAGAAGATTTGGCACATTTTTCATGCAACCCACATACTCAGCTCTGCTGCTCATCCCACAAACGCATGTTCCTTACAAATGTAGCACAGGAGCTCGTACGTCCTGGTGTGATCATGTTTTGATGCTCGGTTCAGGTTTTCTTTAGGAGCAAACGTCTTTCTGTGTAGGTCATGTGAAGTAAAACACAGACCTTGTAAACCTTGTTATTTCTACTCCTGCCATTGTCCCTGTTTTTCTCTGCACAAGCTTTTTTTTTCTTAACCATTACACAAAAAGTGCACACCTAATATTGTGTTCTCTACCATCTTTCTTCCCTTCTAGGAGAGCCACATGTGCTATGCCAGAGGCATTAGGAGATACCAGTGAGGCAGACGCTTTCTGACCTGCCTGCTCTACCCTGCTGCCCAAATCTGTTTGGAGTTTCATCAACTGAACACTCACTGCTGCGGAGGATGAAGCGCACTGACCATCCATATACCACTATGATGGACAGCTTGAAGAAATCCAGAATTTTGCACTGGAATGCCACTACAGGAAAACGAGGACTGAACACTTTTAAACTTGTCGGATTATGTTACATTTTTTGAACTGTTCACAGACAGTCTTAATGTTAACACTGTACTTTCTGTAAGGCAGGGAATGTTTTCATAATTGTGCGACCCATGTTTTGTCTTGTGTCTGGTTCCTTTTAAGGTTTCTAGAGTAAAATATATGCTAATGTAAAATGTTTTCTGCCAATGTCTTTTGGTGGACGTGTTCAATTTAAAATGTAGTATTATAGTTAATGGAGTAAGCTTTTATATGAATGGTGTTGTGGGCAAGGGAATTCTTTTTGATTTACTTGCAGCGTTGATTTCAGAAATTGTAATTACATTGTAAGGACAATGCAACATTTCACTTTTTCAATTTAGAGTAATTACATTGTAATAAAAAATGTAATAACAATGTAGTTACTTACATCGATTGCGTATGACAAAGTACAATTATAAATCTAATATAATACAACTACAAAGGTCCATTCCATCTCTTCAGCATTATGACACGACAGAGCATTTCATATACTGTATCCACTTAAGTCTTGAGGCTTTCAGTGGCTTGACACCACATGACATGTTGACTAACATACAGAGCATTCGTTTTTTTCCCAAATCATTTTATTTTCAAATTATGTGCAATGTGAATTTCACAGTAGAAATCAAAGTATGTTTAACAAACTCATCCCATATAGCCAGGCAAGCCAAAAAAAGGGAGAAAATAAAATACAAGAAAACACTATAGAGCCATTTACACAAAGACTACAAGGTCGATTGGCTTTTAAAATTGCAGCAGGCGACAGGATAAGTGTAGCTCTAACTCTGTATGCTTTTTATACGTTTAGACGAGATGACTGGTGCTTTGGAAAATTAAAACTATTTACTGTCGTTACAGTTAGTGTCTGTACTGCTTTGGGTTATGTTAAAGTGATGGCACCACAGGGGACAACCATTAAAAATAAACAGGATAATCAGAGGAAAAACCCTACTCTCCCATCTAGATGAAAATAAGCACTCGTTTAGCAAAACAGCAAAAAAAACAAAAAAACAAAATCACATCTTTTATTTAAGCTGAAAAAAAAAACCAGAGTAATTAAAAAAAAAAAAACAACAACAACTGTGCAAGTACAGCAACATATGTTACAGTATTTTACAAACCATAGTCAATACAGTACTGGGTAAAAATCAGTAAACCTGAGAATGGTCCGGTTCTGGTTCTGACGCTACTGAGCTTTGTTTAGAAGTCTTGATGAAGGCATATTATTGCACCAGAGTCACAGCCAAGTCCATTCCGCTTCCAGGACTCCAGACGAGAAAACACCAGAGAAATCAGGTCCTCACAAGATATGGCCTGCATTGAAAACGACAGATCGGTGCTCTGAAATGGCTTTGCCGCATACGTGTGATGTCGAAACAGAGCCTGCCATTAAAACTGGGAGAGAACGTAGTGCAAGATCAGCATGCCACAGGAACAGACGAGCAACAACGCAATAATGCTGCAAACACATCGAGTTACAACAGGACTTTAACCCAGTGGCTGTATTAAAAAGAAAAAAAAAATGTTTTACTGTACAGGATTGTCAAAGAAAAAGCAGCACCGAAAAGTCTCCAGATGAAGGACAGATGGTTCACAGACAAGGAAACATCCAGAATTAGACAGCACCTCTCACTATTAACCCCATAAAGAGTCGAAAACAAATGTGTGAGAATATCTAATGCATTTTTCCCCAAAGCCCAGGTGACCATATAATAGCTATAACGTGATTTGCTTCTTTAATGCATACATACCTCTTATCGAAGAGAGAGCTGTCGCCCCTACTTTTGTAATGGATTAATGCATGTGAAATGGAGTCCTGCTGGCGTCGACCTTGAAATATTTCCCTATCTGCTTAGTGACACTACACTCAGCTCTGGTATGACATCAAACCTGGTTTCTGTTACATGTGCAAATCAAAATGGTATTTAAGCTTAGCTCATCGGCCTATGTGTGTGTTCAACCACAGGTTCCAATTTTAAAGAGGAGAAAGACGAAAAAAATAATAAGCTGCTCCATTTATCTTAGGGATGGCGTGTCCTCAGAACTGGAGATGAGAACCCTTGGTCTAACCTTAGCTTAAACTGCAACAGTTCTGCATTACGCAGCACTGATCCACTCCAATATGGAGATCAAGCTTTGCACCCTCACTAAAATGGCGCTGGTAAAAAAAAAAATTATATATATATATATATATATATATATAAAAGCAACTAGTAAAAGGCTTAAACTGATGAGTTGCGTTAGAGCAAATAAAGCACCAAACTGGATAAGAAGTGTGGCTCTCCGGAGGTGGAGGCCCTGAGAAACGCTAAAATTAGATGCATGGGGAAAGGGTGGGTGGGGGGGGGAAGAGGGGGTAAAAAAGTAGGACCTGAACTGAAAAGCCGAAGACATGTTAGAAAGGCAAACTACAACAAAAAAATGTATTTAAAAGACAAAATAAGATAATCCATCACTCACAATTAAGACTAATCTATATTAATGATTAGAAAATGACTAAATAAACAAAGACAAAAACCAAAAGATTTGTCTGTATTTGGGCAAAAGGATCTTTAAGAAAACAATGATTCAGTATTTTAGCTACCTAACGATGGGCACCTCATCCCACCAAACCCGTATGAATATATTTATATATATAGCTATTTATATATTTTTATTACTTTATTGTCATTTTGACACGCGCCGTTTGTCCTTTCCAAAAAGGACATCATCTATTACTGTGTTCCACGGCACACCAACAAACCTGAAAAAGAAAAGAAAAACCTCTAACCTAAGCCTTAGAGATCAAAGAAAATGGCTCAAGACACAACCGATGTGATAATTGCACTTAGAATTAGTTTTAACTGTAAAACAAGCAACAGCGAGGACACTTTGTTCTTGTCTCTTACAGATTAAAAATACTGCTGTCTCCACAACAAGCTCCTCTGAGGTCATCAAATATCGCTCCACTTTAAGACTTTCCTCCCGTGTCTGGGGAGTGGAAAAGCACCATAGGTGGGGGGGAACAGAACTACCGACCCCCCCTTCTCCTGAAACAAACAAAAACAACGAACGAAAAAAAAAAAAATATCCCTGCTTCTCACTTTGTCCAGCAATCAAAGCACTTTCTGGAGACACTGAGGGTACAGCTTGGCTACGACGCACTCAAAATGGCGGCCGAGATCCCAGAGGCGCTCTGGCGTCTCATAGACTTTGCTCCAGCTGTCGTCCTCTTCGGCGTACTGGTATAGAGAGTTCTTGCGGCTAGTGCGGAACACGTGCTCCTCCACCGTGACCTGGGTGGCGCGCACAAACAGATGCAGGTGTCCTCCTAACATCATCGCCTTGATGTAGGGGCTGGCAGCCTGCTCGAAAGGCAAGTCCTGACGCTGACTCCAGCTGTTCTGCTCGAGGTCGAACACCTCCACGGTGAAGGTGCGCTGGTGGTTGCGGCACACGCCGCCGATGTAGAAGATGCAGTTATTGTGCAGCGCCGCCAATCCCTGGCTGCGGGGGATGTTCATGGGAGCCAAGTGACCCCAGTAATCTTTACGTGGGTCAAAGCAGAAGAAGTATTCGCCTAGAGAGAGGAGGACATGGATTGGTGAAAGCAGTGCAGATCAACAGAACGAGCGAACAAAGTTCTTCAATGAACAGTGACCTTTGTGGTGCTCATGGACAGCACCGTGTGTATCTGACAACCAGGTGCCCGTCAATACCTTCAACCCAGACAAGTCTAATTACCTAAAACTAAAGACAGGATCGGTGGCTTAGGAGATTTGCTTCTTCTTAGGAGGTAACGAAAATTCCAAACACCTCTGAGAAACCGAGGCTGGGAAACACCTGAAGCACTTTTGAGAATTCAGGTACTTTCTAGTGTAGGATCAATGCCACAATAACCATAAGGGAGACCCTCAAAACAAAACATAAGCCGCCTTCTGTATGAGTGGAACTCTGAAGAAGTTACAGCAATATCACTTGCTTTTTAGACAGAAATAAATAAAACTAGCTCTTGTTTAGTAGCCTGAGGAAAAACCATAGTCACCAGTGCAAGGGGGGCTGCTATAAACAAGCCCAAGGATCCAAAGATTTCACCAATAGGGACTAAAGTGAAGAGAGCAGGGAGACAGAAATCAAACCAGTCAGCCAACCTGCACTGTTTGGATCAAAGCCATGTTGTAGGCCACTTCCAGGCAGAAGGATTTGCTTGAGGCAAGGACTAACAGGAATAAGAGAGCAACAAGATGGAGGATGCAATGGAAGGAATAGCATGTGGTTAAAAAAAACCTGGCAGGCCTTTGGTCTGCAGTGCAGTTCTGCTTTGGATAGTTCTTCTGTCCATATAATAATGAATAATTATAAGTTATAATACATTTTATGCCTTTCATAAAAGATACCAATAAATATTCAACACCTAAAGTTCAACATCCAAATAAATATTAAAAATCTCACCTTGGAGCACATAGATGCGATCCTTATACTCCACAGCACTGTGAAACTCCATGGCAACAGGCATCGGACTAACAGCGATCCAGCGGTCATCCCTGGCATCGTAGCATTCGACCGATTTAAGAGCATTGCGTCCGTCACCCTCGTAAACGCGCCCTCCGAGAGCGAACACTTTCCCACAGCAGTGTACCAGACGGCATCCAATCCTCGCTCTCAGCATGGGCGCGCGTGCCAGCCACCGGTTGCCAGCGTGCTCATACTGCCAGACGTCACTTTCTGCACGATGATCTATGCACGTCTCGCTGCTTCCGGGCCTATAGCCACCAGCGATGAAGATGTCGTTCTCGGGCGTGACAAGGATACCGACCTCACGTAGGTCGTTGGGCGGTTTGCACAGCTTGTAAACCTTGCCCGTGGCTGTGTCGAGACACGGTACTGTCTGCTTTTTGGCTGAGTGCTTGTGTGCTGCGTCAAAACAGATCACCATCTCAGACGCGGTCATGCCTAGGCGTTGTGGGCAGCCGTTGGCACCATTAGCCCTGCTCTTTTCCGTAGGCTCCATGGGAAGCGCCAGTGCAAAGGGGGCTGGGATGCGGCTCACGAAGGCCTCGTCTAACAGTGGCAGCCGGATACACTTGGCAAAGACGTCGGCGAGGAAGGGCTGCCGACGCACAGGGTCGTGCTCCAGCCAGCGGACGATGCCCTCATACACGTGCTCCTCCTTTTCAACGTTGAGGTCGTCGCTATCAAGAATTCCCACCAGCTGCTCTTTGGTCAGCTGCAGGAACTCGGGTTCATCCACAGCGCACAGAAACTTCCTGCGCACGTAGTCCTGAGCTCGTTCTCGCAGCTCCCGGTGTCCGTATGCGTCGGCGAACATGAACACGCCTATGCAGTTCTGTGGTTCCAGACGGCTGATCATAAAGTGAGCACACTGGTCTTGCAGCGCTGGGATCTGGAAGAGACTTGCTGCCGTAAACAAAGCTTGCACATTGTGCTCGGACAGAGCAACGCGTGACGTGTAGGCGTAGTCCAGCACCAGGCTCATGGACTCCGATTCCACGCCCACGATGCGCACCTCGCGCTGACTGCTCTCCGTAAGGCCACTGGTGAACATTGATCTGATGTGACAGTAGGGAGGAGAGTGAACAAAATGAGGACTGATGGTAGTCAGACATTCAGAAGTGTTTACATTCATGATTACACATTTCAGATGTTGTTCCAGCTTCAAAAGTACATGTCTGCAACTGATGAGCAATTTAGCATATACTTCAGGCTTGTTTTCCCCCTGATGCAACCTTCAGGAAATACACCAGAAACAGCCGTACCCAACAATATTTACTAATCAGCAAACAATACAGAATCCTAGAACAAAAGGGCCCAGTTGCACAAAACACCTCAGGTTTTTTCTTTGAATGTGAACCTTAAGGGAAGATTTTTCTTTACCAAAGAGAATTTATTATGTGTGTTGAACAAAATTCCTCGGGCGATTTTCTTAGCTAAGAGAAAGCTGAATAGGATTTACAACACTGACAGAGGCTTTTTTTCTACAATACCACTGTCTCTATGACAACGGTCTCCTGTTATTGGTTTGCCACTAACCAAATAACATTAGCGCTACATTGTTAAGTACAGGTTTGATCATCATTTAGTTTAGAAAAATCGCTAGACAGCTGGAAGATAAGAGTTTTACAGCACTGTGCTGTGGGATTTTTTTTTTTTTGTAACTGGGAATTCAGTTTTATGACCTCATGTTCCTGTCAAGAAGGAAATCTAACAAATTGATTTATACACTGGCAAACTGGCAGATTCACTGAACAGCCCAGAACGGTCCCATGACCGACTGGAAATTCCCATTTGGAATTGAGGAGCTTTTAAACGGCATGCATTGCGTGGCTATGCCATGGTATATGCTACGGTTAGGGTTAACTTCCAATTCGCTAGCGATTTCATAAACTGAGTGACAGCCAAACCTGTACTCTCGCACAAACTCACGCTCGTGTCACTCAGATGTTTTAGAGGATTTACCCTTCCACACCCAAAAACTAAAAAAAAAAAAAGCCAGATTTCAAATTCAACAACATTAAGAAGAGGTTTTTCTGACTTTAAAGTATCCTGGTTTTTTAAAAGGATACTTACAAGAAATACCATATTTAAGGAAAAGCATTATGATGATTTCCCCTATAAAATCCCTTGGGTATCACACCAGCTTTTTTTGTGCAGCACATTTAAACCTAACAACATTTAAGGTTAATCTTGAAAATTGACTTAAGATGTTTTGAACAATCAGTTATTGTTTGCTAGTCTGATTTCACACAGCTAATTTGTTAGCTAATGTCGCTGTGCATTTAATCAAGATATTTAAGCATCAGGTTGGACTTGTACCTGATGCTAATACACTCAAATGTCTGTAGTAACCTGAAGATAGTTTTGATTATATTGACAACGTTATTTATGTGTAACTAAAGGTTGTGGAAGGTGTCTTTTTCTCTTCTTATTATATTTCACTTATGTCTAAAACAAGTAGCATGTCTGTTTTTGGACCGAACTAAGCATGTCTATCATTTCTGTAACCTCTTAAGTGATGTCGATCCACTGCAAAGATCGACCGTACCTGAAGTAAGGACTGATGGCAGCGAGCACATTTCTGTGACAGGCGAAAGTCTCGCCATTGTCCACCTCCACGACGATGTCGGTCAGCTGCGCTTCGTCGTACAGGGCTTTGAGCTGCTGGAGAATGGTGCAGGCATGCAGGGCGTCTACCCCGTTATAGCTTGTGCTTGCAGGAGTCCCATTTTGTACTTGTAACAGCTTTCCAACGTCTGCAGCAAGAATATGAAAACAAAAGTTTTAACAAACAACTCTGCGAAATGAACCCTTTACAGACCTACAGATCATAATTAACAATCTGAACTAGATGAACTGACACCAGAATTATTGTATAGTGCCTAAATAAAAAGAAGAGCTTCCCAAACATATAACTACAGAAATTTACCATTCTGCTAAGTTTTTATTTTGTAATAAAGATCATTTAAAACATCTTGCTTTTACAGCTTGAGTCATGATAAAAGACATCATCTATAGATTCATAAAAACGCATTTAAACCAAGTCCAACACCCCTTCTATTACAAATGCCTGAATCCTAAACAGCTGCATACTTAAACATGGAATAAAGAACTGAGCACAACAAGCTTTCCCCACCTCAGTAGCCTTTTTTAGGAAACCGGAACCAGGACCAGTTTTAGTTCCTAGGCTACAATTTCACAACCCTTTTTCCTCCTACTTTTCTGTAAGAAACTGCTTGGGTATAGCTTGCCCTATTCGGGGGTACAACAAACTCCCTTTCCTGAATTTTTAAAAAAACCTGTTCTCATCTAATAACCACTTATTAAGTCATCAGCAGCAAAGCAAAACATTTCAGTGACATGCCAATTATATACGTTTCCAATGCTGTCTCACACACAAGACCAAATACTTTTAAGTACACATGCCTACTTTACAGGAGGACACTGTGACACTGTTACATATAACGCCACATATAAAACAATAGCCCCACGTCTGCAAGTTCCTAGTTCCTTGCGCAACTTATATCCAGCAAGATCACACTCTCACAGCTGACGCAGACAGCAAATAAACTCACTGTTTATTATCCGATTTTGGCTCAGATATTCATGTCATTTCACGGATAGGACTTCAGACGGACATGGCCGACATGCTACGCCAACCCACCACAGCATAGCATAGCATAGAGTGAGACACGTCACCGATCCATATTCAATTCCACATATTACCGTGAATCAAACTTCAATCTGTTTAGTAGATAATTTAGTCTGGAAATGCCAAAAATCAAGACAGCTACTTGTAATGTGTTTATTTCTCTGCAGTTATGTATTTTATTTTAAAGATTAAATTTTCTGTG
This sequence comes from Duopalatinus emarginatus, assembly GCA_028565595.1. Classification (NCBI taxonomy): domain Eukaryota; kingdom Metazoa; phylum Chordata; class Actinopteri; order Siluriformes; family Pimelodidae; genus Duopalatinus; species Duopalatinus emarginatus. Next base: position 6,006,407 of record JAOVVF010000001.1, read on the forward strand.
CAGTGCATTTTTGTTTTCTCATACATCTTTTTGATAAATAATAAAATTACACTGTTCAGCATTCCCACGATGCCATTACCGCATCCTGCAGTCTGAGAGTGATGTCAACCAGGGACGTCACAAGCGATTTATGAATGCAGACATTTAATCTGTTCCCATATTCACAATGTAATGAAAGTTTGATGCACTAGGACCTGTGAGGGAGAAGGTGTGGTTGTAGTATTTCGAGACAGGGTTATTAAGGTGATCTGTGTAGGAGAAAAAAAATACTGCTACATGTTATTTTAAATAATAATGCAATTAAAAATTTTACCTTTACATAATATTAACACTATGGATTACTCTTGTGGATTTTGATATGGTGCCTTGGTGTGCTCCAGAGTTTGGAAAACAACATTTACACACCCAAACAAACCGTACTAACAGCTCAAGCATGGAACACTTGATTGCGTGTTACTATGATTGTCTTTTGTCTGAGTCTTACACAGATGGTGATCTAGTGAACCTGTATTAGATTATAATTATTGATAGAGACTTCAGCACTTTTGTACGTCGATCTTGGTAACAGCCATACATAGCTGTAGGCTTGTGGTTAAGGAACCAGCCTTGTGATCAAAAGGTCCCCAGTTCCATCCGTGCACTGACAAAACACGACTGAAGTGCTCTCGAGCAAGCAAGTAACCTAACCCCCTGACCGCTCCCCGGCACCATGGATGGGGTTGCCACCCGCTTCAGGCACGTCTTTACTACCTCATAGTGTGTGTGTTTCACTGCATTAATGGGTGAAAAGCCCAAATTCTACTTTGTGCAAGCACAGTGGTCATTTAACACACAAGCTACATTTTTTCATCGGCGTCACAGAGCGATTTAAAAGGCAGGACCTGAACTCATCCACGGTTCTTGTTCACAGGTTCGAGCACTGCCTCTCAGCGCTGAGGATGATTACCATTTAAGTACCATTGATTACCTCTACCAGGTGCTTCTTGAGTCACTAGTATTAACCAGTTTGACTGGTTTTAAAGACAACCAAGCCTGTCTGTACAATCTGCAGTAAAGACCGCAATTCAATTTTATAATCAAGCAGATGGTGAACAAGAGCTACATGCTCATCAGACATTTAAACCCCCCTCCCTTTAGGTCATGACCCCTTATCAGTGTTTACACTTTGTTACTAATGGCTGCCTTTTTAAAACATTAATAGAGATAGTCATAAATGGGAGTCAGTATTTTAGCCAAAACGCCCATACTCGTGTCAATAGTGAGTGTTACTTTAAAGTATTGAAGGCCTTTAGTATGGGACCAGTCTCTTTAATCCGTCTGTACAATGACTCATCTTTCACAAAGCACGAACCGAGCAGCATGCTAACTGACTAACAAGGCATTGTACACTAGCCAGACAAACCAGCAGGTGGTACAGCTAGCCGAGCTAACTAGCAGGCTGCTGTTACTGAGGAAACTAGACAGAAACTGCACTGGTTTTTACTTTAACTTGATTGATCACGTTTTGATAAACCGGTTTTGTTATCGGGACGTGACAATGACACGTGGTCCGGTTTGACACGTTTGGGGGATTTAAACAGACAAACCGTTAAAACCCGCACGCGCGCATTATAATCCACAACGGTTACAAACGGCTACAAACCTTTAAAACATGTCCTAATTTACTTAATATTATATATCAGTCAAACACCCAGACACTAATATATACATACACATGTAAATGTTTTATAATGTTTTCTTTAATGCTCGGTTTAAGGGTGCTAATCCGTCCGTGCTAGTGTTGCTAACCTAGCCTGGATTAGCTAACTAATAGCAACCGGTCTTTTTGATCCGGCTAACACTAAAAACAACAACATCCCCAGAACACACTGCTGTACAGGACAAATGCCTGCCAGGTTTCACACAACTCGGTTTAAAAAATAAAACAGTAAGTAAATAATTTTAACCATAAGAAGAGAGATAAAACTGTGTACGTCTAACCTCCACCGGCAGCCATTCTCGCCCAGTCCGTCTCACTGCGGCTGGGAAAAGCGTCACCTCTCGCTCTCAGCTCCCCGGAAACAAGCAGCAGCCAATCAGCGTCCAGTATCGTTTTTCACCGACCAATCAGATTACGCCGTGTTCATTTTTTATTATATAATTATTTTTTTGCATAGTGCATTAAAAGCCCTGGGACTTTTCTTATACTCATTATAATACAGGTGCATCTTAATTAATAAAAAATAAATTATATAGATTCATTACACAGAGTGAAGAATTTCAGGCATTTATTATTTTTTTTTAAATGTTGATTATGACTTACAGCAAATAAACCCAAAAGTGAAATTTATTGTGACTATTGTGAAAAAGTTCAATATTGTGGACTCATGGTGTCACATGCTAATCAGCTCATCATCACAAAACACCTGTAAAGGTTTCCTAAGCCTTTAAATGGTCCCTCAGTCTAGCTCAGTAGACGACACGATCATGGGGAAAACTGCTGATTTGACGGCTGCCCACAGACCATCACTGCTGTCCTCCACAAGATATTAATATACAAAAGGTCATTGCTAAAGAAGCTGGCTGTTCACAGACTGCTGGATCAAAGCATATTAATGGATATTAAACCAGATATAGGTCCAGTATGAGCAGCTGCTATGTCCTACTCGAAAATGAAATTCTCTTTCAAAAGAAAGAAAGTGAACTATTTTGCCTTACTGTGTTTGCACACAGAGGAATGTGACCTCCGCATTTAACCCATCCGTGCAG
>JAOVVF010000001.1:6092298-6106372 GCA_028565595.1 Duopalatinus emarginatus
CTATATATCATACAATTATACAAATATAATGTATTTTATTCTACTATATATCATACAAGTACACAAATATAGTATACATATATTTTACTATATAACATACAAGTACGCATATATAGTTGGTCCTGAGCATAGGATAGTTGGGTATAAATAAATTGAGGTATAAGCAGAGGTATAAACCATAAACTTTTGCAGACAGTATTACTGCATATGTTACAGATTGTTCCAACTGTAGGTTCATGATTACAAATGTCCAGAGAGACCATAAAAACAAGAATACATTCAGAACACCTATCCCAAGGTCTGATAGCAAACATGCTCTCACGTCCTTTCATTGTAGGCCTCATTAGTTTTACTATTGCTGTATGTATACACTGATAACAGCCAGATTGTATCTTATCACCCACCTTGATTATGGCACTTTGTTGAGAGAAAGCGGGACCTTATGAGGTGATACGTAGATGGGTCACCTTTGGTTTCGGAACTGATGTGAGCTCTCCGGCCTACAGCTGGTGATTGGGGCAGTGTAGAGAAGGCATTACAGCGTAATGAAAGTTCAGATCATATTGGAGGTAGGGATCACTGTAGTGTTTTGTCTCCATTAAAACTAAACCAGGTGGATCTTTTAGTACTTTGTACACTGAATTTAACCTGTTAATCTATTTGGTGTCTAGCAATAGTCTGGCAACTAACAGTGACTCCACTTTCCTTGGTACAACTTTTCTATGTCCATGGGAGTAAAGTGAAACAAAAAGCTATGGGTGAAATCTTGTGCAGGTGAGGTCTAGATGACTCGGTCAGAGCAATTTTCAAAACATCAGGTCTTGTGAAGTGTGTCTCAGTATACAGAAGTTAGTACCTACCAAATGTGGTCCAAGGACAGACAACCAGAACCATAGACAGGGTCCACAGAATGATCTATTATTAAGGACATGGTACCAGATAACACAGAACACCTTTAGAGCTCTTGAGGAGTCCATACGTTAAGGAGTCAGCTAAACATACAGAATATCTTTTATATAATTTCACATAGCATATATATTTTACAAAACTTCACTTAGCACTACAAAGTGAGCATTCCTTATACCACAGTCCCCCAAATTCTGTGAAAAACCTGTTTCGTTTGATCGTTTTCTGTGATAACCAGCCTTCACACTTTAATACAGACTAAAATCAGCCTTACCTAGTCAGGATACGTGCTAATCGACTGGAAACTATGTGTGAGATGGTTGCAGAAAAACAAGAGGCAGTCAGAGACACGGCAATCGGTTCAACTTACTGATATAACACATGCAAAGAGTAATAATAGAGTAACAAGAGCGTGAGATTATATATAAGAGCGTTATAACAGGTAATGATGTTGTAGCCCTAAGTTTAATAAATAATGATCAACTTGTTACATTTTTTATCAGATAGGTTTCTGATCAAAAGAAAAAAAAAGAGCTATATTTAGCTTAAAATATTACATTCACAATTACGTGACACAACTTTTTAAGCTACCTTAGCATTTGTTAAGCTTGGGTAATCTTTAATTTAAACTAAAACTAAAGTATTTATGTTTTGTGAACTTTTTATTTAACCTAAAGTATTAAGTTAGGAAGACTTTTGAACCTGAAAGTTCAATATTTAGTGAAATATTTGCTTGTAATAAGGTGAAACGTTTTTATAAATTGTCTGAACTTTTGTTTGGTATGTGATCTAATAAATATTGAATACTAATAAATACTAATCAATAAATACTGAAGCTATAAAAACGTGGGTTTTGATATATATATATATATATATATATATATACGCGCATATATATATATATATATATAGAATTCATTTCGATCTATGACCCGTGTGCGTCTAATTAAACAGTTTTAAAGTTGTTATCTCTTACAGGACAAACAACAACACAACAGCGTTGTTTTTTTTTTTTTTTTACTCTATTGTTTTATGTCCATCTCACCTCATCACCTTCAGTGTTATTCTTTAACATCATGTGACATGCAAGTCAGAACAATTCACCTCGTCCTTATCGGCTTTTATGGGTATTTTTTTTTCATTAGCCGCGACTGTTGTGTTTGCAAAGGGTCGGGCTTTACTACTTCATATTATCTGTGTGACACCTTGGCGCGTTCGGTTCGAGATGGCCATCTTTTTGGCGGCAGATATCAAAGAGAAAGTGCCAACAGTAGACTTGTTGGAGAGGAATCCTAGATGGTTATCATAAACAGTTTCAACGAGGAGCTGACCTTTTATCCCCTTGTATAGCACTCAAGTTCTACTTTATATCAAAAGGACCTTGGTTGAGGTCAATATACTGTACTTTCATCCACTGGCTAAACGACTGTCCATTGTTCTTGTGTGTTTTTGCTCTATGCCAGATATCATAAAATGTATCGCTACAATGGATACAGTGACTAACAGTAGTAACGAAATATAAATACATCTGATACGTATTAGCATAAGCTTTATATACGTTATATATTTTTATATATGTTATATTTATATTTGAATATGTTAAACTGAAATTCAGTCAAAAACATTAATAAAGTGAATCAAAATCGAAATCGAGTGGTTCACCTGATTTCTTACAGGTGACACACAATGATAATTATATTGTAAACAGTGATAACTGGTTATACTGTGTAATTATCATAATATAATATCACTACACATCCTTCTTTTATTTTTCACAAAGATTCTGTTGATAAAAGACAAGCGTAGGTGGTGTAAAAAAAAAAATGATACTGCGTGCATTTTAAAGACACTGCTTGAAAGATGAGGCCTTTATACATCGGGCGCGGGAGTGTCGGGTGATATTTTTGCCAGCGTGTGTCAGGGATGACTGGATGTGAATCACCAAAACCTGACAGAGCTGATTAGGTGCGCTGAGTGCTGAGTGAAGGAAACGGCTTCATTGTCAGGTCGCATCCTTGAGCGAAGCTGAATAAGACATTCTCAGGAACAGACTTGCAAAACTACTTGTGTAGGATTGTGCTGCTGAAGGTTTCGAGGTTGAGAACTTCACCCGAGGCGATTCTTCAGGCAGCGGTGGTGGGATTTGAACTTACAACCTTTCAGACACCGGTCTACAACCTTAGGTCTGGCCAAGGTTATGAAACGATATGAGGTTTTACAAGAACCACAATGTTTGTTCGAGAAAAAAAATCCCATCTTCTCCACCCCCCTGACTCCTGCCCGATGTTCAAACTCCTACGCAGATGTCTTCAGTGGGAGAGGCCTGACTACAAAGTGCAAACTGAAAGCCATGTAGAACCTCAGCCCAGGTTACTGAGATGTCTCTTACGACTTACAGATCCACCACCGTTCCTCATATGGAGTTAACCGAGGGTGTGGTCTACACATAAATAATTGAGGATCAGTCATGTATTCGGACTGAACATATAATAACGCAGATTATGAGCGCTGTAGCTGAGGTTGTGGAACTGTTGCTTAAATATATACTTCTGTCTTTCAGACAAACTCTGGAGCATTAAAGAGATACAGACTGTAGCAATGCTTTACACCCTTAATAAGACCCCTTTCGATTGGCTCACCCAAACCCGATGACCTAGTCTGTGTGTTGGACATGACATCAGATTTCCTCACTGGCTTGGGTTCTCATGGTTTGGATCTCATTACTAGCAGTTGCATCATCGACCATGATACAGAAGTGGCTCGGGCTGTAAGAGATATCATAGCTATAGGCGAATGTAGCTCTTAGGTTTCATTATTTCTTTATCTTCAGCCGTAGCATGCGATCATCTGTCATGTAGCTCGCCGTCAATACATTTACATTACATTTACATTACATTTACGGCATTTGGCGGACGCCCTTATTCAGAGTGCTTAGTTAAATTCTTGGAGTATCTGAAGCTAGTGAAGGTAAATCAGGATTCAAGAATTCTACTAGAAAAGAGTCATGTGGTATCAATCATCCAAAACTTTCTACACTGGTCAACCTGTAGAGAGAAGACGACAATAACCAAAATAGTCACAAAACTGAACAAGTAAGACTCGTTCAGTTCACAAACGTTTATTTTTCAATTAAGTGCTGGCAGAACATACCAGCTGGTCTTCACATTCAATGAGGTTAGGCGAGAATCACACCAGACAGATAACCGAGGACGTCCTTCAAGTTTAAAAACGACTTCATCTGTAATATTTTGTGACTAAACACAGTTGCCTGGTAGAAAAGTTAATGGTCTTGTGACTTCCCAGGACGAGGAAGTTGCCGTCTAGTGAGTCATGACTACCTGGTGTTGACGTGATGGCCTTGGAACTTGGGCATGAGGAAGTAAAATGTCTCCGGAGGTGTAACAGGTCTTGAACGATACTTCGCGATGTAACTGTGGAATGAACTGACTAATAGGAAAGCACAATACTGGGTGATGTAACAGTCGCCAATATCTTTTCTCAACTGTTTAATTAACAAACCCAACCTGTGCATTGCACAACCCCATAATCCTTCTGGTCATTAAAACGCTAACGTTCTGCCTCGGTGTGTGTCTGTGTATGTATGTTTGGGTGAATCTACAACAAGTGGCCACTATTCCCCCCCCCCCCTCAGTTTCCTTCTGCATGTGGATAAAAGGACACGATGCTAATCGAGCTCGGTGTGACTCATACACACCCTCAGGGTGGTAAGAATAGGGCTTCAGTCTTTTGGCTCCCCCACTCAGCCCTCCCATGCTGCCTACAGGTCGTGACCCCTGACCCAAAATACCATGCTGGGTGGTTTTCGCCAGCAAAAAAAAAAAAAAAGGGGGTGGGGGGGATGTAGCGATTGGTCTGCCATTTACATTTGTAGGATGTCCTTTGCTTGTTAGAAGTGGTGCTAAGCAATCTAGTGGTGTGGGTGTGGGGATGGGAAGGAATGTTAGGGGCCTCAGTGCCTAATTAGGATTTGAAAGAGTGTGTCACGGGTCTGAGTGGTAGCTAACTTATCAGTGTTGATAAGTTAGTCAGCAGTCCATTAGCACCTTAGAGTCCAGAGTCGATAGCGATGTTTCGGCTGCGGTTTAATTTGCATGGGTTATTGACGGAGTCCAACGGTTCATCCGTTCGACACGTAGGAAAGAAAACATGCAGAGAAAGCTGAAACACGAACCGCTTTGCTCCAGGTGTGCGTCGTAGCCCAGAGCTCTGTGTGTGTGTGAGAGAGAGAGAGAGAGAGCGAGAGAGAGCATGTGAATGTGTGCGTGTTTGCGTTATCGGAGCTAGCCGAGGGCCTGGCTGTGTTTAGCTTGGCTCGCCTGGCACTGAGATTAACAGCCTCCTGCGCTCAAGAGGCTCGGAGCGCATGTTCTCAAGGACACTGACTTGGAAACCAAGTTCGGTAATATGGCGATTTATCGCCTAGCCGTTTTTATCACGCAAATCAGGAGAAGCCGTATGTAGAATCGGTGAAGGGTGTGGCGTCAGACGTGAACACCTGCTCGGCTTCAAAAAAAAAAAGTTCACACTACATAAGACTATAGATAATATTACATTACTACCTGAGCCAGTGGTCTGTAGATCTGACAAAGTGATTGGATTTGAACCAACTTTCTATATCTAAGACATACACTATCTACCCCCCCCCCACTCCTTTGTTTTAAGAGAATGTCTACAAAGTGAGCTTGATGGATGAATCATCTGTGAATACTGTACATCTGGTAAGAGTTTGGAGATCTGAAAAAGACATTAGGGGGAGAAAGTAGAGAAAGTGTGGGGGGGGGGGGTGGAAAAAGAAAATGAGTGTCGTTGAGCACTGGGCCTTGAGGAACACCCCCAGCATGTGTAGTCCTGTAAGTGAAAATCACAACCTGGCAAAGGTTAGCATGTGGGAGAACTGGGAACCTTCAGCACTTAGGACTTGCATGGGGGGTGGGTAACAGATTTATATTCTTAATATTTTGTCCATATTGAAAATCTTTGCTTTTGTCGCTACAGGGAAAGTGAAATTTTTCAGGACTGGGGAGCAGGTCAGTCAGAGATAATTCAGCAATGTATCGTTATCCCAGATGTACCATCAATCACCAGCTGAACTTGAGATATAAATAATGATATAAAATTGGACATATAGCTTACTGCAATGGGCGGATAACTGGCTGAATTGGGCGTATAGCTAGCTGAATTGGTTGTGTGGCTAGCTGAAATGGGTGTATAGCTAGCTAAATTAGGTGTGTGGCTAGCTGAATTGGGCATATATCTAGCTGAATAGGGTGTGCTTCTAGCTTGAAATGGGTGTATATCTAGCTTAATTGGGTGTGTGGCTAGCTGACATGGGTGTATAGCTAGCTGAATTGGTTGTGTGGCTAGCTGAAATGGGTGTATAGCTAGCTAAATTAGGTGTGTGGCTAGCTGAATTGGGCATATATCTAGCTGAATAGGGTGTGCTTCTAGCTTGAAATGGGTGTATATCTAGCTTAATTGGGTGTGTGGCTAGCTGACATGGGTGTATAGCTAGCTTAATTGGGTGTGTGGCTAGCTGACATGGGTGTATAGCTAGCTAAAAATGCACGTTCCTAGTTGGTTAATCTTGTAGCCAGTGAAAGATGATTAAAACATCTGCAGCTGTTATGCCAAGATGTTATGTTATGCCTTTTTATAAACATCATTATTCCACGATTAACATGCAAAATGTTACTTGGTGCAAATTCCCTACAACTAGCAATAGTGTAAACAGTGTTTAACGAAACACGTGTGGCTGTAGTTACACAACCGTCAACCATAATGAAGGAGTGCGCATTTCCTACGCTTTTATCAGACGTTTATGTAACAATCAAAACATTCGCTATAATGTCATACAGACCCTAATGACTCAAAGATGAATCTGTGATCCTCTGCTTGCAGAGCTGTCCGTTTCCTTCACACCCCCCTCACCGCCCCCCCCCCACCCCACTGTGGAAACATGCCTTTCTTACAGTTTTTGGCTCTATCGGAGCAGATCGGATCCTCACATGCCTTACGATCGGCTAAATCGGCACCGTAATAATTTTCAAGCATAATAAACTCAGCAAGGATGTCTAATGATCGCTCGTTCTCCCCGCACAGCTGTATTTATTATCTTCTGCAATAAATCTTGGATGCCGTCGTAACGTACACGCCATAAAACAATGACCAATTTTTTTTTTACACAAAAACACAAAGCTCATGTAATCAAGGCTAATCTCGCTTGCTCGCTCGCTCGTTTTCTCTCTCTCTCTCTCTCTCTCTCTTTCTGTATGTGCGTTGTGTCAGACTCTTGGCTGGCGTCTGCGTGGCTCCGGATCATTCCGTGCCCCGGGCGAGAGCAGACCCTTAGCCCGTTGCAGCATGTGCGTTTGGCTCCTTTCGTTTTTTCAGTGTTCGTGCACATGGGCCCAAGATGTGATTTTCCTCGGCTTGAGATCCAACAACAAAGCGGTCCACGTTAATCAGCCAGTAATTAACTTCTCATTAGTGTCCAAACCTTTGGAAAGCCTAAACCCCGAAGGCTCTCGCAATTTTTATACATTTATGTTTGGCAGACGCTTTTATCCCATGTACCTCTCTCAGTAATGTTTGGTCTGAGAGAGAAAGCCCCTGGATTCCCTATCAGGCCCGTTGCCGGGCTGTAAAACCTCTTTATGACAGGAAAGCGAGAGAGAGAAAGTGATGTGGAGAGACGGAGCATCTTGCTAGCGGCTCTCTGGTTTTGTCTTCTTCTCCACCCGGGTTATTCTTTGACTAGTTTATGGCCGTCTGAAAGGGGACACGTTAAAGCGCTGCTCTGTCTACCAGCTGCGTCATAAAGACCCGTCACCGCCGTCACTTCACACTTCTCAGGAGCGAAGTGCACGCTCGGCGCGTCGGCCATAAAGATGGCCTGATAAGCAGCAGTATCTCTCCGTCACATTATGAATCACGATACTGTTGCCTGCAGCTCGTCTTTTTTAAAAGATTGTGGACATTTTTATTGATTATTGGAACAGAAACGATGGTGAACTGCTCAGTCGTTATGCATTATTTATATCGGTGACTTAATTTTTTAGTCTGGGGGGTCCAGTTAGTCGCTTGGCAAGCATTGTGCAAATATGTTTGACCCTTTTTAATGAAATCACATTGTCCTCTGGATGTGTCGTTTCCTGTTATAGGAAGTCGTTCGTTAAACTAGGGTAGGAAGACGTAAAGGAAACGGTGTCCAAATGCGTCCAGGAAAAAGAAGCGAGGTTGATTTATTAAGCTGGCTGTTTCTTGTTGTGAGATGGATGGATGACTAATCAAAGTCCTGTTATTACCTCTTTTTTGTTGTGCATAACATATATAGGGTTTGGGCTGTGTGTATCGGGTCATTTCACAAGAACTAGCGAGTAATAACTAAAAAAAAAGCCTTCGCTATCCATTCCATTAGCTTGTTGTTCGAACATGTCCGATACCTACAGCAGTTTGTGCTTTTTCCAATGAATTTCACTAAACAATTTGGCTTATCACACCTACAGAACAATGACTAAATAATCCTACTGCTGTGCTTTCATGCCTCTTGCACAGCTCCAGGGTGATTTCTGGCAACCTTGGATTTATATTCACATCACCTGACAGAGTAACCAAAAGTCTGCCTGACTATTGACCCTGTTGTAAACTGAGGCAGGAACCAAGGAGCCAACTGGTAACGTTCTTAAACCAAACAATCGTGAATAAAATTAGCACAAAAGCCGATTGTTAAAAGGGACGAGACGCAGAAGGTTTGAATGTCGTTTGCCTCTGGAAGCAGTTATTTTTGTTTCACACTAATTTTATCAAGATGACGTTTGCCTTGTGAATTTGCAAGTTTCATATACAAGCCTCTGCAAATGCTTTCTCTCCCACCATCAAGTAGGTCCTGCACCAGGTCTGAATACTTCTGTATGTATTCAGCGCTAATGTTTGGATGAAAAGGTTTATCAGATATAAACCTTCTCACCATCCAAGGAACCTTGGAGAAACCTTTCTGCACCAGTCGTTCATTGTCCACCGTTGTTTGGTCACGTTGAGCCTCTCAAGGTTAAGCCCAAGAACTTCCCAACCATTTGTTCCACTAAACCTTGCCACTGAATGGCTACACCCAATGATAACATTCGTATAAATTAGTGTGCTATCACAAATACTCGGCTTGGATAAAAGCATCTCCTGAAGGAACGCATACAGCTCTGAGATCTGCAGGGAAGTGGCTGGAAACAGGGGAGTAGTTCACTCAGACTACACAGCAGCGGCTGTGACAGCCGTCTGAGTTACGACCTCAGGGTTAAGCAGTAGGTGTGAAAGTTAACGTCGCCAGATAAGATAAAGCTTGGCGAAACAAAGCAGGGTGACCGGGGCGGATCAAATCAAAGTTATATAAACACTTGTTTCCTTCCCTCCTTGAGCCTGTGACCTTTTAAGTTGTAAACCACCAGCGGGTAAAGATACTGAGACGGAATGTGGCGGAAGGCCTGAGGAGATTTGAACGCTCTGTTCAACTCTGGTTAACTCAGAAAGCCTCAGGTGAAGCAGAAGTTTGGTGTGAAGGTGTTTTATTCTTCATAGTAACTGATTTACAGAATGGTTATGAATAATGCAAAACAGTAAAGGAACCATCACGGGGTGCATATCGCAGCATGTTTATCCATGTATGTACTGACTATAGTGGCATTAGTGGAATAATTCTGGATTCAGGTAAATAAACTTCTTAATGGAACCAAAATTCACAAATACGTCTTGATTGATCTTCTAGGAAAGATGGCACACATTTTATCTGTTTATAGTTTTAGATAGGTAGACGGACAGACAGGTCGGTGGTCAGGAGACGGGTAGGTGCATGGTGGCTGGACAGGTAAGCAGGTAGGTGAGTGGGTAAGGTAGGTTAGGTAGGAGTGAGTGGGTGGCTAGGTAGGTGGGTCAGTAGGTAGATCAGTGGGTAGTTGGGTGGGTGGAACTTTATTAATCCTGTGGGAAATTGTAGCATTGCAGTGGCACGACTATAAAACTTTACAGCATGAACACATATCACACCAGTTTCTCCTTCTTGCTGACACTGGAGACTCCTTCCATAAGGGCTAACAAATGAACGTCTAAACGGAAAACTGCATTTTAAAGCCAGTTAGTACATACAGCCGTACTTTGAGATTTACAGAACTACACCGAAAATGACGGAAGTCATTAAAGAGCTGCCGTAATCCTGCTCCCGGCCGTCGGTGCCATAAATTCAGCACCCAGAGGTTTACTATAAAGCCCAGTGTGATGTTTAAAAAGTAATAAACCGTCCACAAAAGGCTGACACTGTTGGTTAACCAGGCGTCTTTCTGTACTTAATCAGCTCTCTCTCTTTCTGAAATGGCGGATATCTGACACCCGTCAGTCGCTCATTGCTCCTGAACAGAGGCTCATTGAGTGCTACCTCGACAAAGTCTCCCTCTGCCCGGCCTTCATTATGGACGCTTTTAGCGGCGCAGAGCTTGTCCTACATTTGCGCTGATCTCTGTTGTAGATTAGCCGTGCCCAACTTTCCCTTTCCTTTCCTTCTCCTTCTTTTTGTCTTCAGTATTCTACCTCACCCCATGACCAGATTTGAGGGAAACCCTGTAATTTTTCATTTTGCTTTATTATGATTGGGTAATTGCTTTCTACAACAGGAATGGCAGTTTAGCGCCGCGGCACACAATGGCAGCGGGAGGGCCAAGGGTGATTATAACACACCGCCTCAGGGGCACGTTGTAGTCTGATATTATCTCTAAACGCACACATGAAACAGAAGCTAGTGCTCTTAGCTCTTAGCTGTAGTCCTTCCTCACTCCTGACTTATGCTAATACCGTCTTGCTAGTTTTGTCTATTTGCTGAAAACCTAGAAACATAGAAAAACATAGAAAAAACAGAAAAAATGTAATTGTCTGTCTTTACATTTAGCTTAACGTTACTCTAGAATACAGATATTTAGTTGTCTGTTCAGGGTGTAGTGTGTGTATTTCACAGAAAACACTTACTATACGTCTTTAGCTGGTGCTAAGCAGCTAGTCCTACTGCACTCCTTTGCTAGCGCAATAAATTAGCTTCAGGATAAAGGCGGCAGGTTCGATTCCAAGTTTAAACGCTCTGATTTGACAAATCACTAATGTAATCAATAAAAGTTAGTTTAGCAAGAAAGCCACTGGCTATATCAAACCATCAGCAGGAGTCGCAAACTCATCTAGTGATTCTCCAGACTGGAGCTATAAGAATAAGAAAACTGGCTAAGAATTAAATGTGCGTTTTGTTGTTGGTGTTGCTTGTGTATTGCCGGCTATGGAGGACAACCGATCAGAATTTCCTAAGCAGAGGCTTTTAATCGCCAACAGAACGTCGCAGTGAAACTGCTACATAGGTACTCGGTATTGATCGGTATTGTTTTTTCCCTCTCTGTTTCAGAAACCTGAGCCACAACATGCTGACGGCAGTCGATACGGACATCCTCTCTAATCTGCCCAACCTTAAAGAAGTGTGAGTAGAAATCTGTGTCTTAGAGCTAGCTTTAGGCACACACCGTAAAGTGTTACATGTAGACCGAGATCTGTCCAACGTCAGCTTGGAGATGACATGAAGGTTATTTTATTTCCATTAACACAACATGTGAACATTGAAACCTTTATGACTGATCTGAGATCCAAGCCTGATGTCTACATGCGGCCATGCACAAGGAAATATATATATATATATATATATATATATATATATATCATTTATAGTTTTAAGTTTTATCCATTTTGTGTTATACAGTGTACATTGTGTCCTATAAGTGATTCTTGGCTGAATCTTAAATTGCAGCTACTGGAAACAGTGTATAGATAACACAGTGCTATTTAGTACCCTAAGTAGTGAGCATATATAGTAAATAAAAAGCCAGTGTTTGATTTTATTGTCAGCTAAAAAGTCGATATGTTTGTTGCATAAACAAACAAACAAATAAATAATAAATGGTCGATGTGGTACAGTGGTAACATCATTGGCTCCCATGTGAGAGACCTGAGTTCGATTCCAATAAGGGTCCTTGGGCAAGACCCCTAACACTACATTGGCCTTGTAAGTCGCTCTGGATAAGAGCGTCTGCCAAATGCCATAAATGCAATAAAAGTAAACGTAAACGTGATTAACACCAATTAACGTTTCTGAGAAATTCCGTAACAAAATGTAATATTACGACAAACTTCTCACTTTGTTTATAAACTGTAAACATAAAAATACATACAGATTTTTTTATAAGCATGGATTAAAAAAAATTATTATTAACGGTAATCATTAATAGCTAGGTGACCAGTCAACTAGGCTAATAAATACAATATAAAAGCTTAATAAGAAAAAGAATGTGTTTGATCAGGGTGGGTCATTAGTTTTCGATCATTTATATTATATATAAACATACTGATAATATTTCATACCCATCATCCAGACCTTCTCAATAACCACCACCCTGACAGATTGAAGGTTAGCACGTGCGTCCGAGCTATCCGCCCTCTTCCTGTGTCACTGTGATCGACAGAGTCGTCGCCCTGAGTAATTCTTTTCTCTAGACTGTAATTTAAAAATGTAAAAGAAATGTAATTTTAAAAAAATGTCCAGGCCGAGCATGCTGACTGTGTGGAGAAGCTCTGGAGAAAGGCAGTAATGAGTTTAATCGCGTGTGTCACTTACAGTGCAGTAGTTAACGATTTCATAGCCCAACTGTCACTCAGCTTTATTGGGCACTTAAGGCTTTTTGTCGGAGGCTATTGTTCTCAAAGCGGGGGGAATTGGGAGCGAAAAGAAGGTTTGCTATAATAAGGACTTTCCATCATCACCCGACACCGCTCACTAACCTGCCCTGTAAATATTTTATACGGAGAGGGGCTGCAGCTGGCCTCTGGCCAGAGCGCTCCACTCTTTCTCGCTGTCTATCCTCACCCACCCTCCTTCTACCTCACCCTCGTCTCTGGTCTTATTCCTGCCTACGCTGTGAATTATTACCCCTTTTGACCTTTACTTTTGCCTTCCGTTTATAACCGATTATACACCCAGCTCCTTAATGACCAAATTAAGCGCTACACATTGATTTCTGCTCTCTGTATGCCTCTGATAAAATACCTTGGCCTTCGCTTCGACGTGTAATTAAACCGTCTTCTTGTGTTTGACCCTCAGGAGACTGGACCACAATGAGCTGACATCAATCCCAGAGTTTGGCAGCGCCTCACCAACCATCGTCACTCTCCATCTGTAAGCGAACACCTCCGAGCTGTGTTCTCGCACACTGAAGCTCGAGCTTCCAGCCTCTCTTAAAGATCTGTCCTTTAGAGAAAAGTTAGGCAGCGTACAGGATTATCGACGAGGCGGAACTTGATAGACGCAGGAACAGCGTAACGATAAAAATCCTGTTACGTCTGTGGGATTTGTTTAGAGTTACGTGGGCAAATTGTACATGAACGTTTTGTTGCACTTAAAGGAAGGTAGCATCCTTTGCATAGCATGGCTGTTTATGTACGCTGATGACATCATGACGTTTTAGATACATCAGCAGCACACTGCAGGTTTTATATTAATGCCCTTACTGTAATAAGTTATTGTTTCTGTATAGGGGTGCGAATCTCTCAGTGTCTGGCGATTCGATTTGATTCTGATTTTTGCGATCACGGTTCGATACAGGAACAATTTTTCTATTGAAATTGGCTATAAATTTTGTTTAAATTACGCATTTGACAAGATGAAAAGATGAAACGACAATGTAAACAAATAAAACATTTATTTAAAACAATACGTTTAGGTTCCTTACTGTATCAAATCTTTTCGCATCATTTGATATTCACACCAAAAATAGGATTGTGATCAATTTCTATAACTTAAATGACCAGTATTAGGTTAGCCTAGTTGCCTGACTTTTTCTTAAATAAAAAAAAACTATCAATGAACAAATAATTGTATTAATAATATATTAATACAAAAGTAAACATAGACTTCAGTCTACCATAGTGCATTAGGTTCACTTTTAACTGTGAATAAAACACAGACTTTAAAGTCATAGTAGAGGTCTGCATTGGGATCGGGTCCTGCTGGGTCCCGCGGGACCCAACGCAAAACTTGCGGGAACGGGCGGTTTTCACTTAGCGGCGGGCGGGAGCGGGCGGC
>JAOVVF010000001.1:6106472-6126204 GCA_028565595.1 Duopalatinus emarginatus
CGCGGGCGGTAATGGTCAGAATTTCAGCGGGAGCGGGCGGTAGCGGGATAAAAAAACAGTCCCGCGCAGTTCTCTAAGTCATAGTCCATTACTGTGTTTATATTGCGTATAATTTTGTCTAAATAAAGTCTGCTAGCATAGAGATGGCTAACTAGCTTGCTGTACGGTGGCCTAGATGGCCCTCTTTTACGGTGGCCGAGTGGATATGTAACGCGATATGCAGCACGCTCCGGAGTAGGAGCGGCAAAAAATAAAACTTAAACGCGTTTTATAATCGATTTTGAATCAATTCAGAATCGCCAGGACTAGGAACCGTGCTTCTTTAAAGAATCGTTTTTTTTTTCCAGCACTCCTACTCCTATAGAAACAGTCTGCACTTGTACAATCTGCATAAACAGATTTGGAAACCGTTGCTATTGTGAAATATTTGTAAGGAGACGTTTATGTAACATTTAAGTAAGGAGTCTCCAGTGTCGGTGCTTTGATTAGTTTCTTATTTACATTTACAGGTACACCAGTCTAACACTTGGTAGGTTCCCCCACAGGACATGGAAATATGTCCATGAGCTTGTGGATGTGGGTAGGATTTCAGTGTTCCACGTCGTGTTGCATGACATCCCAGGTGTGATTAATGATTAGTACCTAGTAACTATAAATAGATAAATAATAATGGTCATTTATGAACCCATTAAAAATCCCAGTCAGAATCTGCAGGTTGCTGTGGTATTAGAGCAATAACACAATTCCCATGAACAGGAAACTGGAAAATAATCACTTCAGGGAGGTATACAGCAACTCACTCATGTGCATCACCACATCATCCTGTTATTGATTATTTTCCTGCACCAGCATGCCCTGGTGTGTTTTATTACACACATTATCATCATCATTTTAGCTTTGTAGTAGGTTTATTATCCATTTGCCATATCCATAAACATCAGTGTATAGAGCTTGTGTGTGTGTGTGTGTGTGTGTGTGTGTGTGTGTGTGTGTGTGCGCACAAAGGACCACAGTTCATGTCCTCATGTATCTCCCACTCCATACTGTGTGTGTGTGTGTGTGTGTGTGTGTGTGCACCAGTCGTCCCTGTATCACATTCCCTCTCTCTGTAATATATCTCCACTGCCAATGTGTCATCCATTTGAACAGTCAAGTGATCCCTGTCCTGATTGCTCTCGGCTGTGCAGTCATGGTGTAACCTTATTGATTTACATTTATTCATCATTCTCTTTTTAAAAAAAACGCTTTAAAAAACACACGTCTCGAACCTACTCAGACTGATTTGCTGACACTGTGGATGGACTGGACTTCCAGCGTCTGAAACGCAGTCGTTTGACATTGGGTTGTGTTACAGGTTTGTGAGTTTGCAGCACTCTGGTCCGGGACGCGAGTCTCACAGGCTGCTTTTTTCGGCCTGGGTCGAGGCCTGTTGCCGTGGAATGCTGGTGCATGCTGGGTAAAAGTCTATCTTTACTGAGAAGCACAGCTGAAACGTGGGAGAAGGCCGGCAGCTGGAGCTGTCAGTCAGGCGGCTTACTGTAAAATGAATCAGAGCAGGGGGCGGTGTGATGTCATCAGACACACACGAAGAGGCGGATGGAAAGAGCAAGACAGTGAACGAGGGCTCTGGGGCGGTCGTGGGACTCGAATTCACAACCTTCTGCCACCTTTTGTTCATTTTGTTTGTGTATGCTGAAGCAGGCCACGCCTCCTTCGTACGTTCCCGGCTGGTGTTTGGTTTTTGTTTTTCATCTCAGCAGCTGTCCAACCTGCTGCTCGGTGCAGCCTCGGAGCTGCTGGAGCAACAGGAACGCCCCCGCGCTCATCCCTCGCCATCACGCCATCCTTCTCTCCCCCCTCACTTTCTGTTTATTCAGGTGCGCTGATGGAAGGAATGCTCTCTTTCTCTCTTTCATTCGCTCTCTGTCACTCTTTTTCGGTCCTCCGGTTTAAAACGGTCAGCTCCGGGGTCGTTTGCGTTTGTGCGCCATCGTGGGAAAGGTCGCAAATAGTCCCAGGACAAATCTAGTAATAATAACTTATTAGAATTAGCTCAAGCCATGATGGCCAGGAATTCTTATTAGCGACGTATTACAGGCATGTTTCAGCCAATTAGCATCCGGGCAGCTGGACTACACAAAGAAACGTTGGACAGACACCATGCCAGACACCAAGTCTTGACAGGCGTCTATCTTACTTTTTTTTTTTCATACATCATAAATGACGTTTTAAACCTCAGAAGTGTGTGAGACTGGAAGAGCAAGATGGTGCATAAGTTTTAAGCAACTATAGCTTCTGCTGCTGCATTGAAACTGCACACTCGGTGGCTTGATTTCTGTTTTGCGTGTCTATATATTTATATATTTTTCTTGAGTTTCACTGCATCCCCTGGCTTAGATCTGGCCCAAAACCCAAAACCAACAACTCCAGATGTGGCTCTGACCTTTCAAATGCGAAGGCGTCGGAAAAACAAAGCACCCATTCCCAGCCCGAATCGATTCTCAGGCTGCGAGAGGAACAAGAAGACACAAATAGCAAACATGCAAATTCCCCAGGAGAAGCGGCTGTTATGGTAGCCATGCCACTGCGCTGTCACTTTGACCGGCTGGGAAAGACCTACAATCAAAAGTCCAAATGTGGAAGTATTCCCGTTTTTCCATTTAATTTGATGTTTTCCACGTCTAAATTCAGCCCAAACCTATCACAGATGTTTTCATTTCTCTGCCTTTCAGACCTATCACCCAGTCAGTACCGAGTGTTATTCTAACAAAATCTTATTAACTGCGATATCTTCATCACTGACTGAAATTTATCTCATTTTTTGCTGACACCATGCCAATGTCACACATGCAGATGATTAGAGGATGATGTACGTAGCATGCATGCTACGCTAGAAGCTTACTAGTAAAACACAGTGTGTTATACACTGACTTGCCAAAAGTCATGGGATAGCAATATGTTAACACATTATTAAGTAGTGTTACCTCAGGGGACGGCTCAGGAAGGCCCACAGCTGTATAATTCGGGTGGCGTAATCTTGTGAGTGAGGCGGAACACTGGCCAGCGTGCTGATAGCGGAATCCAGATAAATGACATCCCTCCAGACGTTTTCTGTCTTCTTGTGTTTTCACCAGGCTACAGTGGGTCTGAATATCACTCTGAGTAATAACATGCTATATTATATAACAAGTTTTAAAAATGGCTGAAAATGTTTGCATATCTGTGTATATTTATACGTTCTTGCATTCCTAATAAAGGTCTAGATATATAAAACAAAACGTTTTACACACAAATCCGTCAAATACTGGAATACATATCGGATATTTCCCCCATAGTCCCGGATATTCCCTGTAGAACATTTGAACCAGTTTTATTTTATTATAGTGTCACGGGACGTCTCGTCTCTCTTACCAGTGTATTAATTACACCCAATAAAACGTGTCAAATGTATTAATAGCAGCTCTTATCTCTCTCTCTCACAGGCACCATAATAAGATTAGCAGCGTGCAGGGCAGCCATCTCCGAAACCTCACCCACCTGGAGACCCTGGATCTGAGTAATAATGACATCATCGATGTGAGAGAACACTGCTTCCCCCGGGGCCTCCGGGTCCGAGAGCTGTGAGTCAATCTCTCTCTCTCTCTCTCTCTCTCTCTCTCTCTCTCTCTCTCTCCCCCTCGCTGCATGTTTGTCATTGTCTTGTATTTTCACTTATTTCCCCCACTGTTTTTTTTCATTTTTCTGACAGCACAAAGCTGGAACGTTTATCAGCCCATGACGTCTAACCTTCAGCTGCACTCATCTGTTAAAGTTTTCAGCCATGCGGGTTGCTTGAATAGTCGTCTAGTAGTAGTAGAGTTGAAAGTGACTTGATTTGGAGGTCAAGTGACTTTTTTTTTTTTTTTTTTTTTTTCTTCAAATTTCTCTAAAGCTTTTTCAAATTGTAGAGCTGTAAGAAGCCGGAAATTATAACTAAATAACAAAAGAATTCACATTTAAATTAATTAAATTGTAAATATAAAATACATAATAAAATATTATATAATAATTATATAATTATCATTTATTCAGAAACGACATTGTTGGTATAAAATTATAAACAAATTTATAATTAATTATAAATAATTATTAATGATTAGTATACGTATTTATTATAAATCCTTTATAATTAAACTTTATAAGATTTTTAGACTAAACATTTGTTAAGGCTAATGTTAAGACTGCATCCCATCCAGTGAAAGTGAGGTGACTGACCCACTGTGCTTACACACAGATTAATCTGATCTCCCCAGCTAACCATTGCAGTAAAACACACACACTAGGGGGCAGCCCTTGCCTGGAACACTTGCCTGGAATGGTGGGCAGCCCTATACACAGCCGCAGGGGAGCAGGTGGGGGGGGGGGGTTGGGTGCATTGCTCAAGGGCACTTCAGTCATGTGTTGTCAGTACAAGGGATCAATCTAGCAACATTCTGGCCACGGTTGCCTTTATTATTACTCCTTCCCACCCTGATCCTGACCAGGAATACAGCATTTACTCAAGATCAGACTCCTGATTTGACTGTAACATGTTCATTTTCACTTTTTTGTCTTCAGGTCACTCAGCAGTAATAAAATTGTACACCTGGAGTTTGGCGCATTCAGAAACCTGAACGACACGCTGCAGGTCCTCAGGCTGGGCAGGAACCGGCTCACCCAGCTGCCTGTGAAGGGCCTCGAGCTTCCCAGACTAACACAGCTGTGAGTACACACACACACACACACACACATACAACTTTTAGACGAATATTGACCTGAGTTCACCTGCTTTCATCAATTACCTGAGACTGGTTTTCACACCAGACGTTTGATCTCAAATCCTGAATAATAAGATTTACATTCAGTAAGTTGTTTGTGAATATTTAAGTGTTTAATTACGCAGGGTGGAGAGACGTGACTCTAAAAATATGTCGGCAAACTTAAAGGCGTGGAGTATAGCCTGCATTAAGTTGTTATGAACAACTTAATGACAGGGCATTCATTCAGGTGTTAATATTGATATTGATGTGTGCGTAGGCGTGGGCGTGTCTGTGTGCGTGACAGTCACAGTCCTGAGGTTCTGGAAAACTGTACTGATCTAAAAAAAAAAAAAAAAAAAAGAGTTTCCTCCTGGTCTAACGTTCCTGGGTTTGGGTAAGAGACATTTGTAGATGTACCAGGGGTCCCATGACATGCCAGCTACACAGACCCCAAACTATTATAAAGCCACCACCAGCATAGCCTCAACTGTACCAGTTCTTCTGGCACTCTGGTATAAACCTCTACAACCTCATGTTGAGGCTTCATGATGAGGTTCCTGTGTACCAGAGGTTTTGTAATAGTGCTCAGCTTTCTGGAAATGCTCCTTTTTTCCTACTGAATAGTTCTTTTAAAAAGCTAAACCCAAGAACGTTCAACCAAAATCAGTCTGGCGGAGCATGTAGATCACCTGTGAGAATTTGTACTGCTGTTACAGATGTATTCGAGAAACAAGTATGGGTAATAGACATAGAAGACTACTCCATAGTCAAACAGACACACCCCTGGATGTCAGCATGGTTTACGATTAAAAAAACAACAACTATTGTTCGATTTCAGCTGGGAAAGAACTTCAGGAACCTGTTCACTGTTGGTGGAAATGCACCGAGGCGTTTAACATTAGGTGCTCAAACTGGAAAGGAACCCATACCACACTGTGTGTAAAAGTTTCTGAGAAGGTTCCTGACAGGTTCTCGAGTTTCCAAAAAAGTTCCTGAGCTTCTGCTAATGCTTCCTGGGTTTTTAAAGAAAGTTCCGATGTTTCCTAAAAGCTCCTGGGTGTCTGTAAACATTCTGAAAAGATTCCTCAGTGTCTGGAAAAGTCCCAGAATTTCTGAAAAATGTTTCTACACCAATTGGAAATTTCTCAGCTCCTCAAAAATGTTTCCTGTGCTGCAAACATGCCTGAATCATCCGACTTCCTGAAGAAGTGTGGGTGAATGGTGCTTAAGAGGGTTTTCTGCCTTCAGTCCTCACACCTGGAATGAAATTGTGCCGTCGATCTAAAGAGGGTACCCTCACCTCCATTACTGTCTCTCTGTAGGCATGCTTTGTTCTCTAGGTTTGGGCGTTACTGTATCTCCTATATGCTTGTAGGAACAGGGTGGAGAACACAAAGCCACCACCGGGATGTTTATGTCTCGCTTTGCTCTTAGGCACTAGACCCACTTTAGCTCTCGCACCTGGGTGTTGTATCTGGTTCCTCAAAGCCACAGCCTGTGTGTGTTTGTGTGTGTGTGTGTGTGTGTGAATGTGTGTAAGGGATTGGTTGGCCTTAATGGAAAGATAACATGAGAAAGGGTGAACATCTGCTAGAAAAATGTTAATTGGCTCCAAATTACAGTTGATCGTCCTTTGGTTATGTGTGTAATATTGGCTCAGCAAAACCTATATGTCTAATTCTGATTGGTCAGAAGGAATGGATAAATTTTTTTTAGAACAGCAGCTCTGACATTAGTGCAGCTTCAAGTCGTAGGTTTATTGCGTGCTATAACTAAGAATTTTCGGGGTTTTTTTGTTGGCAGTGAACACCAGACTTCCTGCAGAACGGTCCGCTATTCCGATGTATCCCAAAGAGCGAGATTTCTGTATTCTACAGCGCGTTACATGGCATTCCAGATGTGCTGAATAACATTGAGTGATGACTTGTGAAGTGTGAATGGCAAAACAAGTGTTCCTCTGACTATAATTTGGTGTCTCTAGACGTGTGTGGTGGTGTATTGTCCTGTTCGAAAAGCCCAAACCCATCAGAATGAATGCAGGACATGGCCAGGTCTGAAAGGAGATACACAGAGTGTTCACCTGTCAGAGACGTTTGTAGATGTACCAGGGGTCCCATGGAATGCCAGCTAAACAAACCCTATACTCTATATTATGGAGCCACTACCAATCTGTTCCAGTTTGTTCTGGCACTTCTGTGTCTATTTCTCATTATTGACAGGTCACCGAGTTTACCACATACTTACACACCTTAAAAATGAATGACGTGTACGTGGATGTGTAAAAAGTTGGCACCTTGTTCATTTAAGACAGCTAGACATAATTACAGGCTTCACCCTGGGCTCACGTCTACCGTGTGACTTGTTGTTTTTTTTTTTGCAGGGACCTGAGCAGGAACCGGCTGCGACTGATCGAAGGTCTGACCTTTCAAGGTCTCTCCAACCTGGAGGTGTTGAAGCTGCAGAGGAACAACATTAGCAAACTGACAGACGGAGCGTTCTTCGGTCTGGCACGCATGAGAACCCTGTGAGTCCGTATGCACAGTATTGAAAAGACTGTGCTGACAGGCGCATAGCCATTATACGTATATACATAAACATCAGTGCATTTAAAAAAAAAAAAAAAAATCCTGGATTTTTTTTTTGCTGTTGTTAATTAGGATAATTTCATGTCTGGTACATAATTATAACGAGACTGGGCTGGACGAAAGCCAAAACATGTTCTTGGCTTGGTAGTTGGAATGATCGTTAAATCTGGGACATATTACTGAGGTTCAAACTCCCCGCCTTGAAGACGTTCACAAGCCAAGTGCAATTTGCAAAATTTCCCTTAATGCTGAATCATATTTAGAGCCATCTGTCTTCATTTTTGCGCTCTGACAGGTAAATTGCAGCCGGGTTAGTCGTTTAGCTGTAATAACCCCGCTCTGGCGTTTTGCTCCCGCAGCCATTTGGACTATAACAGCCTGAAAGAGGTGAACAGTGGCTCTCTGTACGGCCTCCAGTCTTTGCTACACCTCCATCTCTCCAACAACTCCGTCTCGAGCTTCAAACCCGAGGGATGGCGCTTCTGCAAAAGGCTGCGTGAGCTGTAAGCTTTATTTACTGATGTCTAATAGTATGAATAGAAACACTGAGAAGCGGTTTAACAACGTAGATTTGTGTTCTTGTAGGCATCTGGGCCATAACAACTTGACCAAGCTGGCCGAGGGCAGTTTTGTTGAGCTGGCCAACTTACAGACTCTTCATCTGAGCCACAACTCCATCAGCTATATAGCAGAGGGAGCTTTCCGAGGTCTTGGTTCCTTACGCTTACTGTAAGTGCACACGTTATGTATCAGAAGTATTTATGTAGCTTGTGACAACTGGTGCGGGGGGGGGAAAAAAAGTCAAACCTGTGGACCAACGACATCGATATCTCTATTCTACCACCTCTTCTAGCACAAGAAGCACACATGCATATGGTTTGTGGGCGTGGCTCTATAATGCACACAGATCCTGTTTGGATTTTGGGACCTACACTAACAACAGGCCATTGTGTAGCTGTTAAAACAAGCGTAGCCTGGGCAGTACGCTATGCCTGTCTTGTAGCCTCCTTAATGCTTTTTGTTTTCGTTTCTTAAGGCACTTAATCAAGAATGACAGCTATGGCTTTCGAGGGCTGTTATTTACTGTAGACACATTGGGAAAAGTTGTCATTTGTGTTTTGTGTCGTTTTGTGAAAGCTCTTTTCTTCACTGTTCTTTCGTCTTTGTTGGCTTGTCGGTTCCCACCGGGCTTCCTGGGTGCCTGGGATCCCCGTGCCAGGCATCTGAGGAGAGCCTGGCACTTTCTATTCCTTAAAGAAAACTGCGGGGATACACACACACACACACACACACACACTTGTTTCTTGTGTTGCTTACTAACTCATTTGTCCTTGTTACTGCTCTCTCTTTCTCTCTCTCTCTCTCTCTGTCTCTCTGTCTCACCTAAAGAATTAAGCCGTTGCATGAAGCCTTTCTCTCAGTAGGGTGCCAAACTTTGGCCTTAGCCCTCCTTTTACTTTCACTGATGGCTGAACCATGGGGGAAGGGGCTCCTCGTGTGGGAATGAGAGGGTCTCTGTTTGACCCCAACCTTTTCTTTCTTCTCGTTCTTTTCTTCTATCCATTCTTCCTGTCCGTCTCGCTTCACTGCTCTCTCATCCCGCGGCCTGTCCTCTTGTTTGATGTGCTAATCTTTCTACCTCTGTATGCCTCCGCTGAGAGTTTTCCGTGGGGTTATGTGCGCTTTGCTACTCGGGCTCGCTTGGCCGTCCTGGCCGTGCTCTCTTTCTCTTCTCTTTCTTTCTCTCTTTTTATCTCCGTATTGTTTGACAAGACAGTTCTAATCTAATCACCGCTTCAGTGTGTGGCGCTGAAAGGGAGCGGGGCGAGCTTTAATTGGTACGCACAGGGTGAGAGAGGAAGAAGCGAAGGGGGAAACCGGAGGCCCTGGGCACCACCATTAACGACCCACTGCTCATTTAGGACCAGCCAGCCAGAAAGAAAAGGGAACTGGCAGCCAAGGCAGAGAGAAAGACAGAGAGAGAGAGAGAGAGAGAGAGAGAGAGAGAGAAAGAGAGCTGAGGTGGTGTGAAAGGGGGAGCTGTCAAAGTGCAATGAAAGTTTAGAGAAGTGGGTTTGAATAAGGGGCTTTCAGTAGTACACATACACAAAGCACGTCTCTGAGGGAATATTTCTGTCCTGCATTTGTTCCACTTTTGTTTAGATATTTAAAGATGAAGTCCGAATGAAAAGTAAGAGGTGTGCACTCCGAAAACATGCGACGGCTGGAGCGGTGTCGCAACCAGATCGGATGAGGGAACTTGTAGCGCGACGCTGATGTGCTCATGGCTTGCCCACTTGGTCTGTTGTGAACCCGCCATTCGCTTTATGGTGCTGAACGATTCAGAGGCCTGGCTGTTTGTGTGTGTGTGTCAGTAGCATTCAGCTGTCATGCATTATGCATGCATTAGCCTGTGCATGGCTGTTTTCCGCAGCCTCATGCTTCACAAAGTGAAGAATGTGTTTGGCTGGCGGACAGGGACCGGGGGGGTTGGGGGGGTTGATGAAGAGCTGGAGGGTTGGGGTAAAGAGAGAAAGAGGGAGGGCGAGAGCTCTTCAGACCAGGTGTGTGTCTGGGAGTATGTGTGCAACCTGTGACTCTCAACCATATGCCTGCCAAGAGTATTGAGACAGTGCCAAGACTACTTTACTTCATCTCACTTTGCACTCTCTCTCTCTCTCTGTGTGTCTATAGGGAGCTTGACCACAATGACATTTCTGGAACAATCGAGGACACCAACGGTGCCTTTGTAGGCCTGAAGAAACTCCGGAAGCTGTAAGTCTATTCCTCCATCCTCTTCGCTCTTCTCTTTTCTCTTCTCTATATCTTTCAGTAATGCAAACTTGCTGGTGGGCCTCAAGCTATCTCTATGTTATAGCTTGACTTATGAGGAAGAGCAGAACACAGAGCAGGAAAAAGAAACCTTTGTACCTTTGTCCACTACCGAAAGCACCAGAAAACTCCAACTGTGATTTTGCCAAAGCTTTCTGTTCAACACTGGTAGCAACAGGACCGTCTGATAGGATAAGGCATTAATATGATATTCAACCAATTGTTTTGAAAAACAACCAAGTGAAAGTGAACTATTTGCCTACTGTTGCTTGCACACAGAGGAATGTCACCTCCGCATAAGTGACCAAACCCATCCGTGCAGTGAAAAACACACACCAAGTAAACACTAGGGGGCAGTGTACACACTTGCCCGGAGCGGGGGGCAGCCCCAAACCACAGCGCTCGGGGAGCAGATGGGGTGCCTTCCCCAAAGGCACATTGGTTGTGTCTTGCCCTGGGCTGAAATCGAACCTGCGGTGACAAGACCGGTTCCGTAACCACTAGGCCATGGCTGCCCCCGAGTAAACCAACCAGAACCTCCCCAGGTCATTTGGCTTCAACTGACAGTAGATCAGTTCCTGTTTCGAATGCGCAGCCTAAAAATGTGCTAAGCTTTTGGGATTTCTGCAATCCTTGGATCAGAAGAGTGGAATCTGGACATTATTAGTGTTGACTGACTTCCTCAGGACAGGGCTTCCTTGTTCTGGATCTTTGAGGATATTTTTTGTGGTAAATTGGGGACCAATGGGTCTCTATCTGCTCTCCAAAGTACTACACCTTTGGGCACCAAGACAGTGATTTTTTTTTTCTCCGGTCAAGTCCATGGAAAGACCCCATGAGACCTAATCATACTTCAGACGCCGTCAGTAAATTGAACTGGTTGCCCAAACCGGACAAGGAAACAACATGGTATCCAAACATGTTTTCCTTTCCAAACTCGTTGTCAAATGGCATACAGATACTGCAGTCACATGACCAGAAGTGTCTAAATTTCTTGGCCACTTCTTTGCCTCCAAGAAAAGAAGGTTGGGGCATTTTCTGGCCTGTGGTTATGATCCCTGGTTCGATCCCTGCACTGACCGGACATGGCTGAAGCACCCCTGAGCAAGGCATCCAGCCCAACAGGCTTCCTGGGTACCATGGATAAGGTTGCCCACTGCTCAAGGCAATCTGGTAGACTGGTAAAACACGGAGGTCAGATTTCTCGGCGGTTAATGAGCCACTTCATGTCTTCTTGTAATCACATAGGAGAAACCTGCCTTACAGAAGCTACCGTAATCTGTCCATGCTTTTGATGAGAATGTTTAGACAGTAAGAGAAGGATCAGAAAGACACCATTAGAGGGATTTCTAAGAAGGCTTTCTGTCTAGCAAGCTACCCCTGGTCCCCTAGTCAGGCCCTGCAGTTGTGTCAATTAATCCTGAGGGTGTGAAATGGAAGGATGAAGGGGCCTCTGGCCCCATCAAACACCACATTCACCCCCTGCCCTGCTGCTTTCATCCCAGTGATGCGCAGCCCTGGTAAAATCCCAATACAGTCGCTAGCGCCTGCCAGAGAGCCCATTGAGCCGGCCTGGGAACAAGAGAGAAAGAGAGAGAGAGAGAGAGAGAGGATGACAGAACATAACATCAAAGGGCCTTCCGTCTGCTTTGTGCCTGTGGACGTTCCCATAGAGCGAAGCGGATGAGAGACGGGCGTGTAGATTTACCAATCCGAGTGGATTCTTTGCTGTTGCTTTGTTCATGTCATTCGTACATGCACATTGATGTGACTGAGCAAGTAGCCATCGTCCCTTTATTATCTTTCTCATTTCCAGAGAGTTAATTCATCCCCCTTTGGACAGATTATGCGTTTAATCCCTTTGCAGATCAACTCGGCTTTCATACTATGCTAATGAACAAAAAAGATCCAATTAATTTTAATTATTTCCTTTAGGGTTTTGTATTTTGTTCTACAGATCATACCTAAAGAAAGCTTGTAGTACCTAAAGAAAGCTGATTAGTATGGTTGCCTGGGAAGTTCTGTTCTGTCTAGGTTGCTGTAGTCAATCTAATCTCAGTGTGGAGGTTCAGAATGAGGCCAGGGAACAGCAAAGCTCAGTGTAAAGGTTCAGGATTGGGCTAGTGAAACATACAGCACAGTATGGTGGTTAAGGACAATGCCAAGGAAAAGAAATGCCCAGTGTAGAGGTTCAGGATATAGCCATGGAAAAGTAAACCTCAATGTATTAGTCACTAGAAAAGTGAAGCTCAGTGTAGTGGCTTAGGACCGTGCCAGGGAAAAGGTAAGCTCAGGGTGGTGGTTTAGGACAAGGACAGGGAAAAGTGAAGCCCGGTGTAGATGTTTAGGAGGCCAGTGAAACATACAGCACAGTGTGGTGGCTCAGGATGATGCCAGGCTGAAGGTTGGCTCAGTGTGTTGGTTTAGGACGAGGCCAGGGAAGAGCAAACCTTAGTGTGAACGTTGAGAATTAGGCCAGTGAAACATACAGCACAGTGTGGTGGTTAAGGACAATGCCAGGGAAAAGGTAAGCTCAGTGTGGTAGTTGCGGATGAGGTCAGGGAAAAGAAATGCCCATGGTAGAGGTTCAGGGTATAGCCATGGAAAAGTGAACCACTGTGTAGAGGTTTAGGATTAGTCGCTAGAAAAGTGAAGCTCAACTCAGTGTAGAGGTTTAGGACGAGGCCAGGGAAATGGAAAAGCTCAATGTGGAAGTTCAGGTTGAGCTTTTAGAATGCCTGAAGGTAGACAGTAAGGATCAGGATAAGGCTACAAGAGAATCTGGGTGGCTGCCCTGGTGATTAGTAGCCAAAAGAGATGAGAGATGGTGACATCTCACTCTGTCAGGAGTCGACAGATCCTGTCTCTCGGTCACATACATAGTCATAGATCAGACACACTCGGTTTGGTCTGCTGACAGACAATGCAGGGGTGCCTTAGCCTCAGTGTGAAGCAGGGACCAAGTAAGGCCAGGATTCAAACAATAGCATCCAATCTGCCAACACCACAAATGTATACAATGAGCCAAGATTTTGGAAGCATGGCCACCAATTAGTCACAGCTAGTTAGCACTTGCTCCCTGATCTTGTCGGGTGGCATTTCTACCACATGTTCAAACACAAGAACTGGTGTATGAATGTAACTTGGTGTTTTTATTCTGGTTGGCACCGGTTGGTGTAACTGAAAAGAAGACTGAAACGGTTAATATGCAGGTATCAAACTAATTCTTAGGGGTCCTTAAATCTTGTATCAAGAATGAGTGGGATTAGCCTCCTAGAGGACCTCAAGCAGCTCGTTTAGCATTTGTTAACCAGCCCATGACAAGGTCAGTTATTAATCTATAATCGTCCAACGTGTTTGCTCACTGAAACGTCTTTTCATGACTTTGCCCCTGCTCTGTCATCACTGTTGCATTCTAATAAAGATAAAAGTCAGCTTTGAAGGAAAGTCTGGGAACCCCGACCTCTCATCCTCTCCCTAATCTCTACACAGTTTCAATTTCTAATACACCAATGTCTTATCAGGTTAAACCCCACTAATTGTGCCCCCCCCCTCTTTCTTTTCCCCATCTTTTTTCATTTATTACATTTTCCCCCATTTTCTCCTCGTCCCTTCTCCCATCTCTTGGAAACGCAGGACGCTGTTCGGAAACAGGATCAAGTCTGTGGCCAAGAAAGCCTTCTCAGGCCTGGAAGCCCTTGAGCACCTGTGAGTATCCCAGAATGCATTGCACCCACTGGTACACTCTGCCAAAAACAGATGCTTGAGAAGGCTGCTAGCAATTTAATAGCGTCTTTGTAAAAGGAGAAGAGCGAGGCTGGTTTTTTTTTTTTGTTTTTTTTTTTGCACAGCCAGCTGCTTGGAGTTTCACTCCAGCCAGCTTCAGCCTTTTTCTCTCTTTGCAAGATGAACATTTTGTCAAAGAAATGGAATTTATTCTTGGAGAAGCAGCTTTAGGGTACAGACATAGAGAAATACACTGGCCTCTTTTTGCCTAGGCCTAAAGTAAACTTTTATACAAATACAAGCTGGCATACATATGTATACGAGACGGAGAGAAATGTGTGTATACGGTGTGTATATTGGGGGCGCTCCAAAATCATCTCTATCGTGTCTGAACAGAAACCTGGGTGGAAATGCCATCCTCTCCATTCTACCAGATGCCTTCAACAATATGAATAACCTCCGCACCCTGTGAGTCCCAGACATATTCAGACTATAAGAGCTACATGCATGATTCTGACTCTTCAAATGACCTACTTCAGTTCAGTTCTTTCTCTCTTAGACTTCCAGTCTCTTAAAAATCTCTCTTTGTGTCTCCAGCGAGATCTTGAGCGATAGTTTCCTGTGTGATTGCCAGCTGCACTGGTTTCCTGAGTGGGTGGTGACGCGTGAGCTACAGGCTGGCGTCCACGCCACGTGCGCACACCCCGAGAGCCTGAAGGGAACCAGCATCTTCCAGGCTCCAGCACAGAGCTTCGTTTGTGGTGGGCATCATTACCATTACACAGTCTGTTATATTGCATACTCCTGGCCTCGATGGACTTAATGACTCGGATTAGGTGTGTTAGGTTTGTGCTTGGACCGGTTGCTACAGGAGGGTTTGATCTGACACGATTTGACATTCATGGCATAGGGATTTAGGCCTGTGTGTTTAGCTCTAGTAGCACAAAGGTGTAGTCGAAAGTTGTTATGTGAGAATACGAGAATAAGTCTGTTTTTAAACATTCAGACATCCTGAATCAGTCTAATAGTAACAAGGACAATCCTAAGGCTGTAGGTCTAATAACTGGTGTAATAAAAATAGATTTACATGAGACACCTGGTACGTCTACAAACGTCTCAGACAGGTGAATGCTACATGTGTACCAGTTCAGTGTTCTACATTCATTCTGATGGGTTTGGCCTCTTCCAATAGTACAATGCACCACCAGACACGTCTAGAGACACCAAATTATGGTTAGAGGACCACTCATCTGAGATTGGGGTTTTTCCATTCACACCCAAGTCACCAGATCTCAACATCTGGTATGACACGTGGAATTGTGTGCCAAAATAATAGAGTCCATACCCCATAGGGGACCTACCAAGTATTAGCCTGGTGTACCAGTTTCTCAGGCACTTCACTGTATATATCATACACGCATATGCACTACTTTTTTCCATAAACAACAATGGTTGCTTGCGCAACGAATCAGGTTTGTGTACACGCTAATAACGTAACACTGCATATTCTCCCCCCCTAGACGACCTGCCCAAACCTCAGATCATGGTTCACCCCACACCTACGGCTGGTGTGTTAGGAAAAGACGTACGGTTAACGTGCATGGCGGTAAGCAGCAGCAGTTCGCCCATGACCTTCACGTGGCGCAAAGACCAGGAACAGCTGCCTCATGCACACATGGAAAACTTTGCCCACTCCACATCCAAAGACGGTGCCGGGATCATGGAGTACACGACCGTCCTCCATCTGCGCAACGTCAGGTTCGAGGACGAGGGCCGCTACCAGTGCGTCATCTCTAATCACTTTGGCTCCACCTACTCCAACAAGGCACGCCTCAGCATTAGTGGTACGTGTTTTTGTTTTTGCACTTTAAGCAGCAGTGCTGGCTTAGTATTAAAATCCTTATCTTTGATATGATGACATGATTTCCCTCTGACACTGGCATTACTGTTTACATTGTGCAAAAGTTAAATACTAGCTAATTTACACCTGTGTTGCCTGGGAAAGGTTGGCTAAGGTGATACTTTACATTCACAAGAAGCATGAACTCTATACCAAGAACTGGCCCACACACCAGCCACCAGATTAATGAGAACAGCTTCCCCAAACCAACCCAAACCTTTGCTCCTGGACGGGTGGCCAAAAACAGCACAGTCCCAGCTTCCTGGTGCCTTAGGTTCCTGTAGTTATGGTGTGGAAGAAAGCCCAGAGAGAAACAAAACATAGATGCTCATTTTTTTTTAATGGAGCAGCGTGTTACCATGTGTTGTGGTTCCAGATCACTTCATCCTGATGGCGTTTAGGTTCGGGACTTATTTGCTAAATTAAGGAGCAGGAGCTGGAGCTTACTCAGCTTCAGGACAGAAATGTGATTAGTGGCCCTCCTGTCTCCCTCCCTTTCTTTCCTGACCGCTCCGTCCAAGCACATTTGGAACAAATTGATTTAGCGCCAATGCTGTGCAGACGGTGACTCTATTACACAGCCTATCAGCCAGTCCTGCAAATGCAAATTGATTGTATTTGGAGATTTGATTCGATTTATTGATTTATCGTCATGTCGTAACCATTTCCCAAATACAACTGAATTAGTCGGTGTTTCGTGCAGGAATAAACCTGACCATGGCTAATTCAATGCTTCCTCCCCCCCCCCCCCCCCACACACACACACATATACACAAACAGTGCTGCCTTCCTTCGTGAAGACCCCACGTGACCTCACTATCCGGGCTGGCGCGAAGGCTCGTCTGGAGTGTGCGGCGAAAGGGTATCCGACTCCGCAGGTGGCTTGGCAGAAAGACGGTGGCACCGATTTCCCAGCAGCCCGGGAGCGGCGCATGGAGGTGATGCCTGATGACGATGTGTTCTTCATAATGAACGTGAAGCCAGAGGACATGGGTGTGTACAGCTGCACGGCCAGAAACACAGCTGGAATGATCTCCGCCAATGTCACGCTCACCGTGCTGGGTAAGAACTGGATTTAATCTAAACCCAACGTTGTGTGGGGCTTAGTTTAGACACTGAGAGAAAGTTTTGCGGGGTTCGGTTTAGCAACACGGATAAAGTCCTTGACAATAATCCGCCATAACATTAAAACCACCTGCCTGAAGAAATGCTAAAACAGCTCTGAGCCATCAAGGCATAGAGTCCACAAGACCTCTGAAGGTGTTCTGCGGTATCTATTGCACCAGGATGTTAAAAACGGATCCTTCAGTCAATCTTCTCTTGGATTGCGATTCACCAGCTGACTTTCCTTGGACCATTTTGGTAGGGATTAACCACCGTATACTGAGACCTGCTGTTTCAGAGATGCTCTGACTCAGTCATTTGGGGTTTGTGAAGCTGCCAGATCTAGTCCACTGCATGAAAGAATGTTTTCAGTGTTGGTCCGGCTGGTGCAGCTGTGGTCTTGTTTTGGGGGTCAGAGGTGAAAGAGCGTAGAGGAGGTCACAGGACAGGACAGAGGGCTTAAGCAGTGGGATATGAGAGCTTTTCTCAAGCCTGAGTTCAGCTGATGAGGGACAGACTCAGATTGGGCAGAAACAGAGTGAACTGACATACAAACACAGGCTGTGTTCATTGATAAATCAGATACATTTAATCAGAAATAACTACACTTTAGTTGGCTTGTGCCACAGTTTTTATGGGTTGTGGTTCTAGTTTAGTCTATTCACCAAGGAACTTTTCTTACCCCTGTTTCCCTGTGCCCACTCAGAAATGCCCCACCTGCTGCAGGGGATGGAAGACCGCACTGTGGTGGTGGGTGAGGCAGTGGCACTGCAGTGCAAGGCTGTGGGCAGCCCACCTCTACGTATCACCTGGCTGCGCGGTGACGAGCCGCTGCAGCTTAGCGAGCGCCACCACTTCACCCACGCCAACCAACTTCTGGTGATCAGCAGCACCACACCGGAGGATGATGGCCGCTACACTTGCGTCATGTCCAACTCTCTGGGCACCGAACGAGCCCAATGCACCTTAAACGTGATCCAGCGCCCCGGCACCAACTGCCATGACAATACCAATGCCGGAGCGGTCACCATAGGCATTGTTGTGATCGCCGTGGTGACGAGTGTCGTTGCAACCTCTTTAGTGTGGGTGTGCATCATCTACCAGACGAGGAAGAAGAGCGAGGAGTGCAGCGTCAACACGGGTTTGTGGCACAGTGGCGCTCACGTTTGAATACTTTTATGAAAGTATTTAAAGGGGTGAAAATGCTAAAGTTTTTTTACTGGTCGTTTCCTCTAGATGAGACCATCGTTCCTCCTGATGTCCCAAGCTACCTGTCTTCGCAGGGGACACTGTCTGAGAGGCAGGATGTGTGCATAAGAGTGGAGTCAAATGGAGGGTCCCAGCCAAGTGGCCACATGCACAGCAATGGTATGCTTTACTGTCTGTATGGGACACTTAGTTGTGCCACCTCTGTCACACATCTGGAGGTCTGATATACCTATCAGAACATGAAATATTCACTTTCATTCTTCACCTTTCAGGAGGTTTTGATGTTCCAGTCCTGTGTACAGACTGCATGGAGAACAGCAGCAGTTACTCCAGACCACCAGATTACTTCTGCCAGGGCATTACGCCTCCTTCAGGCATGGAGTACCAGCAGATGCAGCCTCCATCATCCTTCAGTAGCCAAAAGACAGACGAGAAGCACTGTAACGGCACGCCGAACGGAGTCAGGAAGGAGGCGACTCCGACGCTGCACAAGAAACAAGGCGAGAGAAAGGGTGAGTGCGAGAAAGCGAGAGGCAGCGTTTTATTGCCCAATATCCGCATGTCATGCTTTCACAGAGTTTGATTCATCGTGCCCCGCCCACGGCGCATAAATCAAGCGAAATGCTCACCGTCCATCATCACTTGATGAAGGAAGCCTCTGTCCTGTCATCAGATGGGTGGAATGATTTAGTTTGGCTTGATTTTATTAACACGGAGAGTGTACACAGCACATTCCATGCCCTCGGGGCCGAACGAGGGAACGAGTCTGAAAGACAGCTCACTGAAATCTACAGGCTGTGTTATAGTCAGCTGTATTTTAATAGGCGCACAGGTGTGTAACGTGCAGAGTTGAGTGTTATATCAAACTGCCACAGAAGATTCATAGACATTAAATACAAGCTTAATTCCTGGCTCGGACTAACCGTCCCGAGCAACATTAATCCAATCAAGCAACCGTAGATTTAGATTCCCTGGAGCTTTAACTCCAGAGTGTATTAAATTACAGAGTATTAAATATAAATTACAACATCATTAACACACTATAACACTGCCTTTTTTTTTTAATTTCAGGATCTGTGGCCAGCAGGACGGGAACGCCATCTCCGAGCGAGAGTCACCATCGGCCCATCAAGCCGACCTACGTTCCCACCACCTGCACGGACGCCGAGCTTACAAAGACTCTGTTACCCAACGGCCACACACACTCGAGCGAGACCGCCCCCCTCAGGCGGGCTAGTGACTAGCGCCTCGCGGAATACCGAGCGAAGACTTTATTTTTGTATCCTGTTTGCACTGTGAACTGCTACCTCACACGAGAGGCGCACGTGGAGCTCGTCCTGCATCTGAGCGCAGAGTCTAGGCGTCCGGGTTTGAAGGCGGAGCTTGAACGGGGGGCCGGTGGTTCGTGTCCCGGTCCGAGCGTTACACCTGTATATAGTGTTTAAATCCTCCCCAGGGAGGCTTCGATCAGCGCTGCGGAAAAAAAAAAAAAATACGTGACTTGCATTTGAAGCATGTTAATGTAGGGAATATTGTACAATACAACAGAGTGCTATAATATTGGACTTTAAATTGAATTGTACATAAGAGTTTTCATA
>JAOVVF010000001.1:6147683-6162712 GCA_028565595.1 Duopalatinus emarginatus
GAGTTAGGTGCCTTGCTCAAGGGCACCTCAGTCGTGTCTTGCCCAGGGCAGGGATCGAACCCACAACCTTCCGGTCATGAGACCGGTTCCCTAACCACTAGGCCACGGCTGCCCCAAACACATATAACACCCCTTTTTGACCAAAATAACTCTGGTTTCCGAACTGGTTCTGTTTAGGCTTCTTGGAACCTTGGTGCCATTCAGAGAACCAGTCCACAGACTCTGCTTTGTGACTGTTCAAGACATGGTGGCCGTCTTCACCGCTCCACTGATGGAAACATCAGACCTCGCCTTCCAATACGACACTTGACGTGCAATAGCGGAGACGCTAGCATTGGGGAAATCCATCTATGTATGAAATGCTCCGAACAAGCCTCTGGAAGGGTGCGGTGGAAAGAATGATTCTCCAACTGACCCAAAACGGCTTCATGAGCTTCACGCAACAAAATCCAATATACACACCTCTCTTTCTCTTACACCCACTCTCCTCTTTTTAGATGAATGTGTCTGAAGCACAGCTGCAGGGGTGGGTGCATCCACGAAAGCATACAAAATAGACAAACACTGAGTCAGACGCTGGTATGCGTGAGTGCGCGCTGCCAAGTCACCAGGTGACAGCTGCTTTGTGATGAAGAATGGAGTTAATTAAGAGAGCAGCGATGAATAAATCAAAGAGAAAGTGAGGTGGGATGAAAAGGAGACAGATTGTGAGAATTGATATGCAAAGAGCTCCGTCGTGGCTAAGGCAAGACATGCAGATATACCAGTTTGTCTCCGGAGTGATTTATGAGCCTTTTCACAGGTGCAGGGTATGTATGTGTGTTCACATGCATAAATGTTTGCAAAGGTATGTCTTCTCACTG
Organism: Duopalatinus emarginatus; assembly: GCA_028565595.1. Taxonomy (NCBI): domain Eukaryota; kingdom Metazoa; phylum Chordata; class Actinopteri; order Siluriformes; family Pimelodidae; genus Duopalatinus; species Duopalatinus emarginatus. The sequence continues at coordinate 6,148,547 of JAOVVF010000001.1, forward strand.
ACAAAATAAACTGTCCTAACTGACACCCACACCCACGCGCTCTTTAACAAGAAGACATCTCATTTAGGCCCAGAGCCTGCAGTGCGCTTTACGACGTCGCTCGCTATTAACCCGCAGCTGACGTGTGCATCGCGGACGCTCTCTTTAGTCTCCTCTTGCCCGAAATGGTCGATAAACGGCACTAAATCAGCCTTGTTATCCAGGTGCATTAAGTGGAGCAGGTCTGGGAAAAACAGATTAGTGCATCGATCTACAAATAAACTATGTAAACTCGCGTAAAAAAATCAATTCTGAGACGGAAGCGGTCAGAGGGCATACAGCAATGTCTCACATGTAAGCGGAGGAAAAGGAGATGTCTCAAACCAAGTGAGACAAACCAAGTGTCTCAAACCATATATATATATATATGGAACAATGATCCCTCTGACCCAAAAGTGCACCAACTCACAGTGCCAACAATTTCACAACTGGACTTTAGACGTCTGTCGTCATGTCAAGTCCTGCCGTCTAGATATTCACCCACACTTCGGTGGTATTTGTATTTGTAGGTGCAGGATCTCAGGTGTAAAATGGACCTCTCCACCACATTTAATCAATGCTTGATTGGGTTCATGTCGGACAAACATGCAGGAAACACCTTTTTTTTTATCAAAACTTCCCAGAATGCTTCTTTAAACCAATCGGGACAACTTGGGCCTGATGGTATGGTGCATTATCCTGCTGGAATATCCCATCATTCTGGGGGTACATAATGTCTGAGAAAGGCAGCAAATGGTCACCAAGCACTGAAACCTGTTTAGGCAGACCAATGGACTCAATCCATGCCATGTGAACCACCACCCTACACCAGTATGTAACCACTACCAGTCTGCACAGAGCCTTATTGACACCTGGGGTCCATATAGCAGTGAACTATATGGCCCCATGTTGCCAGTCCTCTAGGGTCCAGTTAGCAACCTCAAAGCCCAGGTATGATTCTGTGTCTGGTGTTTTGGTGATCATGAAGTTAAGATGTTCGGACAATTCTAGTCACGATTATTGGGGGGTGGTAATGCCTTCTGTATTGTATTCCCAGTACACGTGACACTGTGGAATGGAGAACCTTAAATGCCACTATCATTGCTTTGTTTGCCTTGCGATGAGCATGCTGGCCAGTGTTCAACTTCACTCACAACTTATACAGGTGTGGACGTTCCCAAGCCTTCCCCCAAGGTAACGCTACTTCATAATCAATTTACATACAGCTATCTTATGACTACCCAAAACTCTAAAAGGGTAACACTTACATGTTAGCTTAACCTTCCTTAAAGACAGGAAGAGGTGAGAAGAGACAAGATGAGAAAAACGAGAAAAGATGAGACGAGACGAGAAGAGACAAGACGAGATGAGATGAGGTAAGAAGAGACGAGACGAGAAAGGTAGGGACTATTTCGGATCACGTCGCCACTATTGGCCGCCTGTTTCCTGTATTGCTATCAAGTATTAGTGATATAATGTTCTGTGCATCACTAAATCTGCAATAGCATACAATGTGGTAGGGTCTCAACATACATCATCATATGGCGGTCAGTCCTGACTGGTTAAAGTCTGGTCCAGTGGTTTCAAAATTAAACCTCGGCCCATTAGGATGCACCAACTGAAGACAATCCTCAGTGGACCATCACCAGGTGGGTCTGGTTATTTCAGATTCCTCTGTTGTAGGGTTGTAGATGCTCCAAAGTGTGTTGCATTGCAGCCCAGATGTGCTCGATAACATTGTGATCAGGTGACTCAGGTGGGACAAAACCCCAGACTCAGATGAGTGTTCCTTTGACCATAATTTGGTGTCCCTAGACGTGTATGGTTGTGTCTTGTCCTGTTGCATGAGGCCAAACCCATCAGAATGAATGCAGGACATGAACAGGAGTAACTCATCAGAAAGGAGACACACTACATTTTTGTTTGTAGATGTACCAGGGGTCCAGACTATGTATTTTGCATAGGCGCGTCTGTACCAGTTTTTCAGGTGTATGAAAATATATGGATATATGTTATTAATTAAAGAATAACACAACTTTTATACAGTCATAGTTACTTTTAATGTCTGGAAACGTCAACATAGCGGGGGGGGGGGGGGCTTGGGGGGCGTGGCCATGCTGCGTTTTATGAATGGAGAGAGCGACAGGGGTGGTGAGCAGTAAGGATCCTCACCTGTTACCAACTCCCTTTATCTCCGTCCCAATCCCTGAAACACACACCAGGTATTACAACACTGGTAACAGGTGACGATCCTTACCACTTACCACTCGTCACCCCTCTCTCTCTTTCTCTCTCTCTATTCACAAACCGGTGCACGGCCACGCCCCCTGCCACAGTCAATAAGACGAGTCCAGTCCTGTTTCGATAAACACTCGCTCTCGCATTTCTATTTACCAGGAAACAGAAAAACACAAATCCTTCATGCTTTACATCTGACTTGGTCTCTGCTGACACTGGAGACTCCTTTTATATAAACCTCTTCTCACCTGTATGGGTTGTCACTAAGGAAAAAAAAACACAGCTCATTAATACAAACCTATGATTTGAATTACTGCTGGGACTACTTTCTGGGCTAGAGGCTGTGTTATTAGTATCATTTGTACGAAGCTCTGTACTTTTTCTTCTGCTCCTTCATTACAGGTCATTAAACATGTTAACACAAGAGCACTGATCTGTATTACAGCTTTTTCTTCTCAGCGTTTTGCCTAAATACTCTTGCTCTCACACACACATTTGCACACACACACACACACACAGACACTCATACACACCCCGCAGACTGACAACCACGATCATAAAAAATAATAAATGAAAACAAGAAGACGGCGGACAAAAAGAGAAAGGAAAAAGAAAGGCTGCGTGGTGTTACAGGCCTCCTGACATCCATAAAACCTGAACGCTCTTACAGAAAACAGATCCACACACACACACACACACACACACACACACACACACACCTGGCCAAGAACACATGCACATCACTTCCCAGCAAGACGGCAATGCCAAATCTGAAAAAGAAGATGGATTTGAGCTTTCTGACAAGGTTTAATATGACCTTGACAAGTGTGTGCGTGTGTTTGTGTTAGTAAGTGTGTGTGTGTGTCTGTGTGAGTGTGTGTGAGTGTGTGTGTGCGAGAGAGAGAGAGAAAACAGAAAGTGTTTTTTGCAAACAGAATTGCTAAAGAATTCCACCTGACAGAGCTGCCATGCTGTGCAAACACACACACCGCATACGCATACGCGCACACACACACACACACACACACACACAATCTGTGTTTAAACAAGCTGGGCCTGGCCCGAAGATCCAGAACACTTCAATGCTAGCCAGTGCTCCATTCCCATCTCGTCTTGGAGGAGCAGAGACACTCTGACGAGATTAATACAGGCTCTGAGACACAGTGAGAGAGAACGAGCAATGTGCAAGTGTGTGTGTGTGGTGTAGTGTAGAGTGTGTTGGTGGAGGAGGAGAAGGAAGAGGAGGAGGAAGGGGGCTGTTCGGCATCAGCACCTTGGCAATCATTCAAGAGTGCAATTCCATCCGTGTGAATGATACACTTCCCAGAAACGTCCCATAATATTTGCACCATATGGGGATTTCCGGACCGAGGCTGAAGAGTCACTCCTGTTCCTGCTCCTCGAGACGCTGCTGCACATGTTCGCCATGTTTAATCCTGCCTGCTTTGGAAATGCCAGAATATACACAACCCACAGCTCATACATAGGTGAGACACATGTGCACACACACACACACACACTACACTCAAGGCATGGGAGTGCCCTTGTGTGAGGCAATCTCACCCAGCGAGCGTAATGTAATGAGAGAATCTCTTTTGCAAGCTGATTTATAAAATTTATAAGACGCCCCTCTGACCCTTATGATGCCTTCGCAATTAGTGCTGACAGCTGTGTGAAGATGGATAGCATCAGGAGAGGAAAAGAGAATAATAAGCAAGAGAAACAAATGTTAGGAAGGGGGGGAGGAAGAGCAGAGGGCAAAAAAAGACGAGCTAAAAAGAGAGAAAAGACGAAGAAGAAGAAGAAAAAGGCAATGATGATGGAAACAGGACAGAAATAGAGAGACAAGAGAAAAGAGGACAGAACAGAATATAGGTGGATGAGGAAAAGGAGAGAATGTGATAGGGAAAGTGCCAGGGATAGGACAGGAAGAGAAGAGAGGAGACGAGAAGAGACAAGACAAGGCGAGAAGAGACAATACGTAAAGAGACGAGACAAGGTGAGAAGAGATGAGAAGAGACAAGACAAGGCGAGACGAGATGAGATGAGAAGAGACAAGACAAGGCGAGACGAGATGAGATGAGATGAGATGAGATGAGAAGAGACAAGACAAGGCGAGATGAGATGAGAAGAGACGAGACAAGGCGAGACGAGATGAGATGAGGTGAGAAGAGACAAGACGGGAAAGGTGGGGACTATTTCAGATCACGTCAGCACTATTGGCCGCCTGTTTCCTGTATTGCTATATTTAGGTGTTTAAAACTACCAGTAAATCCCACCTGATTCACTCGTACCACAGCAGCAGCACACACCACCACATCAAAAGTTACGCCAATAACATCTGTCCAGATCAAAGGCTCCAGGACAAACAAGTGTGTGTTTGGGTTACAGCTCCAGACATAATACACACAGGCAGACACCGAGACTTCGACTTGAGGGTTGAGCACAGGGCTTCATCAACGAGCCAAGACAATCAGAAGAAAAAAAGGGGAAACAAAACAGCAATCAGAGTCGTTGAGCCGCCTGTGACTTGGGAAAGCATCTGTCTCTGTCTTTAGTAGTGTGTGTCACCAGGCCCTGGGAATGAATTAGAGCTCTGTCCTTATGACCCAGATGCTCAACCGTTTACGGTCTGGACGTCTGACCAGAGGCCGGTTTGTGATTCTGTAATTACTATTCATCAGTATATTTATCCGAAATCATGGAGATTTTAGGGCATGCTTCCTAAACACCCCAATCGATCAATCCTTATAGCATCGGAATCCACGAAACCTGAACGCGCTCGGTTGTAAGTAGACAATTCGATTGGGTGTGAAGAGACTGCGTAAAGTACTGTGTAACGTGACCCAGGAGTTTAATCCAGAGTAGCGCCCGCTTGCATGTTGTGGTAACTAAAGTGCCTTCGATGATGTGCTCCACTGAACACACTGTAATTAGACTGCGAGGCGCGAGTGCCGAGCGGTTAAGATAATGGAAGATAATTGAGCTTGCATGTCAAGATGAAGCGAATGCATTAAGTACTATTTGCAGCAATTACTCCACTAGGCCGCATTATGAGAGGACTTAATTCTCTGGCTCGGATATTGACGCAGGCCACTGAGGTTACGTACACAGCCACAAGGGCTACGAGGGAATCACCACAGAGAGAGAGAGAGTGGGAGAGAGTGAAAGAGAGAGAGAGAGAGCAAAAAAAAAAAAAAAAAATGATGACGAATTTAAAGGCAGAAAGCGAGGGAGCATGTACACAGCGAAGTGTGGGGTGGAGAGATTTACCCTGTAATTAGAGGTTAACCTCACACTCCTTTTATAAGCCTGTTGCTATTTCACAGGATGAGCAATCCCTCACATGAACACACACCTCAAACAAACAATCTCCTTTCTTGAGACATGATCCCAACTGCGCTCACATTCTCCATTCAAGCCTGTTGTGTTTTTTTTTACTTGCCAAAAGCAACCACAAGATGATGATTCAAACAAACATAAAACTAGAGACGGCTGAGAGAGTTCTTCTGAATGGACCTTACAACGGCTGCAGGCTGTTAGTCGCTGTTAGTCAGGTATCCTTGTAAGGCAGGGGGTGTCCAAACTTACGACAATGTGTGATGACATTTCAAACAAACATAAAACTACAGGTTGCCGTTCCAGATGGAGGTTGCGGTGCCAGAAAGATGCCCAGACTTCTCTATCCCAGACCGCAGATTCCAGTGGGAATACCCAGACCCAGACATTCCCAGGCCAAAAGCAAGACCTTGGGGTCTTCCATCTATTAGGATTTACCTGCCTGATATAGCTCTAGCAAGAACTGGTCACAGGGTATCCTTATAAGGCATGGGCGTCCAATCTTATGACAATGTGTGATGACAATTCAAACAAACATAAAACTAGAGATCGCGGATCCGGATGGAGGTTGCGGTGCCAGCAGGCTTAATAGGTCAGCCCAGGCGTCTCTATTCCTGACCACACATTCCAGGGAATACCCAGACATTCCCAAGCCAAAACCTCAGGGTCTCTATGTATCAGTTGTGGCTTTCATTAGTAGACTATTCTGCTGGTGTAGGTGCAGGTTTGGAATGAAAAGGACACCAGTCCTTTTTCTGGATAAGATTGAACACCTCTGTTTCAAGGTGACCAAATGATCCCAATTGGCTCCATGTGACATAGCATTGAGATCAGAGACCTTGAAGAGACTTGACCAGTGGCAAGGTGCAGGTTTGCCCCTCAAATGAAGGAAATTTGCAGGAAATATTCAGGACATGGTTTGACAAGGCAGGTTGTGGTCTTTGGCAACTGAAGTCACTTTCTTGCCCTTTAAAAAAAAAATTGCCTGACATCACTGTCAGTTCTATCCTCCCAATATTAGCGAGTCTATTCGAGATGACTCACTCAAGTGCACTGCTTCTTCACAGCTCCTCAGGCTGACATGCTGCAACAAATCTTAGAGGTTTTGTGCTTCTCCTCAAACACAATACTTAACGTTGTCCTCTGCCAGTGGGGGGAAATTGCCAATCTGTTCTGTGAAATTTATTGCAGAGAAGGTTCATGTTCAGAATATTTTGTAGTGAATGAGCACATGCATACGCTCTCTTTCCTTATCCCTTTCCTCCGAGCCTGATTTCACAAATGCACTGGTATGAGGTGGAACAAATCAGCGGGATTGCCTGTAGTTAACGCTGAAATGCTTCTGTGCAAAGTTGCTCCATATCCTGGAGTCTTGCCCGAGTTCGAACCGCTACATGACTTTCACTTTCCTGGGAGAAAGAAACATGGCAAAGGTATCAAGGATGAGGCAGCCGTAACAGGCAGCTTGTAACAATTTCCCAAGCAACATGGTACAGATTGGTACCCTATTATCTGTAAAGATTTGTAGACCTTCTTGTAGATATGGACCTCTGACAAGGCGGTAATGGGGTCTTGGACGGGTAGCAATCAACCAGATGAAACTTTCAGCGTTTTCACTCATACTACGTCACTACATGGCATTCTAAGAGATGACTTGGGATGTGGCCAACTATTTGTTTGGTATACTTTCAACAAGAGTGACCAAATTGACTCAGTGGAAGCAGTGAAAAGAGAGACAGATGTGAGATCATGGCTCCGTTATTGCAGAACTGTGCTGTCCAATAAAAAAAAAAAAAATCATGTACAGTGTTTCATTTGACATTATAGATAGCAATAGTCTTATAATTTAGAGCAATGCCAAAGTTCGATAAAACACAGACACGCTGTTTGTGATTGTTTAGCACAGAGATGATGTTTCTCCTTGGAGGCAAATTCCTGTTCAGGTCACAGGTCTGCAAGGCAGCTGAGAAACAAGCAGATACCCCCCCCCCCACTTCCCTTTCCCATTTCCACCCCAAACTTCTGTCGCTTTCTCTGCCTCTTTGTTTTTTTCCGCCTCTTTCCGAGTTTCTCTCTTATTAGAAACACATGCTGGGGGGGTGATTCAGGCAGCTTTTCCTGATCCAACTCCAGCAAACATGCAGAAAATTGTGGGAAGCAACAGCAAACAGCACTGTGACCTTGGGATGTATGCTAATTAGGAACCGCAAGGTCTCGGTTCCTGAACGACCACGCCATTCCTGTGCAATCGGAGGAAGAAAAAAACATGACTTGGCAACATCAGAGCTCCGTGTATCTTCTAAGCACAGATCCATGACCTCGACTGTGGCCAGAATGAGAAATTTGGTATCGCTGGCGGTTTCTAGCGTCAAATCTATGTTTGGGTTGTAGCTCATGACATAATTTGCACAGGCAAACACCGTAGTCTGAAAGTGAGGGTCGTGCTGAGGGCTGCATCTGCAAGCCAAGACAAACAGGAAAAAAAGGAAAATAAAACAACAATCAACCGACTCATTGAGCGGCCTGAGACTTGGCAAAAGATCCGTCTTTGTAGCACACGTCACCGGGCCATGGGAATGAATTATAGCTCTGTCCTCACGACCCAGACGACTCTGGCGTTTACAGTCTAGACATCTGATCCGAGGCCAGTCAGTAAGTTCTTGAATAGTAGCTACACACACAGCCCTAGGAACTACTTTTTTTCATCTTGAATTAAATCAACTTCTGGTTTAAAAATGTTTCTTCCAGTGAATGAAGTGATCACGTCTTGGGCCATGTACCAAACAGCACATCTAAGCTCATGTTCTTGCTCTGGGTCTACATTTTGGTATGATTAGCAAGCAAGTCCTTAACTCCGCTAAGTTACAGGGGTGTGAAAGTCCGGTATTTCTGACAGACCATTATTGGAAACTTGACACGTAATTACTCTCTCAAATGTTTGCGCAGGTGCACTGCCTCGACTGGTGGATTCTGTCATTTTCCATTCAGAGACATGTGATGTTCAGGGTCATTTTGTAGATCTCTTTACCAAAATAGAAACAGCACAGGAGATCCTACACAGAGATATGATACCATGGTACAAAACTACGTGTATGACCTATTTCCACATTAATTGATGTGCGTAGGCTGGAGGTGAAACTATGTGATCGAAAATATGTGTTGGGTTTAAAAAAATACAGCATAAAGTATTGATTTCCAACATTTGTGATATTGGTTTCTGCTGTCAAGAGATTTTTGCCAGTCAAATTATTGGACCAATATCACAAGATTTTTTTTTTTTTTTTATTATGGCCATATAACTAGTTTTCTCGCTTCCTCTGTAGAACAAACTGCTGCTCTGACTGACAGGGGAAAGAGTAACGTCATCCAACCAACCAGGAAGTCAAGCCAATTAAAATTTCTTGGAACTTACTATTGGCAGGATTCGGACCTCCTAATGATAGGGTCAGTGCAGAAAAATAAGACACGGGACATCATGCACAAACTAATTACCTCATGTGCAACAATGCTGACTTGAGAAATCTAAAAGTAACATTACATAGTGCCCTTGGTAACTAAGGGTAGTCTCCATATACTGTAGGTAAATCAACTGGATATGGAAATGTGTGTGTGTGTGCTCGCATAGGTATGTGTGGGTCAGTAAAGAGTGTGAGCTCGGAGTTCTGATCCTCTACAGAACACACACCAGCAGGCCTGCCAAAGCCAGTCCCTCTGAGAGGGCTGAGAGTACAACAAGAACGACCCCAGAAAGTGCTCACGGAATTTGGGGCAGACACACACACACACACACACACTCCTGGAATTCTCACACTCGCACATATACACATCTTGACTGCTTTAAAAATTTGGCAAAACGTTAGTGTTCACTCCATTGTTCTTATTTTACTTATCAGTTACATATGCACACAAATACTAACAAATACCAAGCTCGGGGTTGTCTGATTACACACACACACACACACACACACACACACACACACACCACCCTTTTCTCTAATCAAACCTTTCAGGAAAAACACTTAAACCAAAGCATTCCTACCTATGCATTAATTCCACACACACACACACACACTTCTCCTTTACCCACTCCTTCATCCATTTCTCTTTCCTCGCTGGCATTTATAATAAACTTATTGGGTCTGTGGGAAGACCTGGCGTTGATTTACAGGCTGTGCTGATGTCTGGATGCGGTAATGGATGGAATCTGCTAAAAGAATCACACTCATCTGTTATCAGAGCATCGTATGAGGAAACTACATAAGTCAGAGCAGATGACAGCGGGGGACTGCTGGGGGATCCATCAAGGAAAATGAATAAATAAATAAACAAATAAATAAACCACAGTCGACTTGTACCTTTAAATGAATGGATATCGGCAACATGTAAAGAGGAACCAGCATGACGAGTATGTCGTCGGTCACTGGGTTATGAGAAGTCTGTCACTGAAATATATTCTCTAATGAAAGATGAAGGAGAAAAGGTATAAATGAATGCAAATATGGTATAAGAGTAATAGACGTCTACCTGAACATCAGCTTCATTTTTTAATCTCGCACTTTACACTGAACACAAACATAAACGCAACGCTGTTGTTTTTGCTCCTCTTTTATTATGAGCCGAACTCAAAGATCTAAGACTGTTTCTATGTACACAAAAGACCTTTTTCTCTTAAATACTGTTCACAAATTTGTCTAAATCTGTGTTAGTGAGCACTTCTCCTTTGCTGATGGAATCCATCCACCTCACAGATGTGGCATATCAGGATGCTGATTAGACAGTAGGATTATTACACAGGTGTGCCTCAGACTGGCCACAATAAAAGGTCACACTAATATGAGCAGTTTTATCACAACACAGTGGCACAGATACCCAACCTTGAAGTTTTGAGGGAGCGTAAAGCTGCCATGCTGACTACAGGAATGTCCACCAGAGCTGTTGCCTGTGAATTGAATGTTCAATTCTCTACCATAAGCCGTCTCCAAAGAATCTGGCAGTCCATCCAACCGGCCTCATAACCGCAGACCACATGTAACCACACCAGCCCAGAACCTCCACATCCAGCATCTTCACCTCCAAGATCATCTCAGACCAGCTAAATTTAGACAAATTTGAGAAAAATATTTTAAAGAAAAAGTGAACATAGCAAAAGTCGTAGATCTTTGAGTTCAGCTCATGATAAATGGGAGCAAAAACACAAGTGTTTATATTTTAGTTCAGTATAGTTCCTCAACCAGTAGCTTGTTACGAGGTCACAGAAACTTTCTCAATGTTCAGCTTCAGTTTTTTTTTTTTAGTTTGGGTTTAGGTCATTTTCTCAGTGCATTTATGTTACTTTTTGTTTTATTATATGATTTATAGTCTCACTTCTTTAATTCCTATATTATTTCTGTTTAAGGTCAAATAAAACCACCTTTAATTCTTTTATTGTGCTCTGTATGTCCACTGTTTACTGCAAAGATAAAAACTTTTAGACTAAAATAACATAAAATACAATTCATTTTTTCTGTTTGTACGCAAAGTAAAGTTAAAACTTTAGAATTACCTGATTTACAGCTTTTTTAAATTTAGAATTACAGTCGTTGCTTAGCAACAGCATGCAGTGTTAATCAATTCTGAATAAATAGGAAATAACAATGTCACTGAAAGTTACTGTAGCTTCAAAGTAGCCTAATGAAAAAGATTATATAAAATTAATCTAACCTTAAAAAATTGTCCACGAAGGTTTAGGCCGACTTCCTAGAACGGCCCATAAACTCTATTTTATATTATTTTCTATTCCACCTTAAAACACATTAACCCTTCCACCTTTAAATGGCGCATATGTTGCACTGAGCCTTAGTAGAGAAGTGTTTTATGAGTTTAAAATTTTTTCTTTGCAATGTTGTGCAGACATTACAAACAGCCAACATCAGACCCCCCTGAGCTTCCCCCTTCCCCCCTAAATTCGTGCCCTGGTTTCATTAGTGTAAATTAAGAAGTGTACTATATGACACTATTCGACCTGGTCCACCTGATTCACCTGCTCCTGTCTCAGAATCAGAGTGATCCGTGGTGTAGTTATAATGCACAGAGCAACTCATGGTGTAAGTGACAGGAGAATAAACTGCATGACACACCTCATTCACATAGATTAATTCATTATGTTCATTAGTGACATGATGCACAAATATTAGCGTCCTTTTTTTTTTCTCAACGCCACATGCCGCCCCCCCCCCCCCTGCATGATGCTGCCCTGGGCATCTGCCCATACTGCCTTTGCCTAAATCCTCCACTGCACACAAACATATATGTACACATACATACATGCATACACACGTATGCATACTGAATTCACACTAATGCATTGTTTCTCTATCCCTGTGTCTGTAGTGCTCGAAACCCTGTGGAGGGGGCATAAAGACACGCCTGGTGGCGTGTCAGCGGCCCGGCGGCGAGCGCTTTAGCGATCAGAGCTGCGAGATTCTGGACAAACCCCCTGACCGAGAGCCGTGCAACACGCAGCCGTGCTCCCACTGGAGAGTCGACCCGTGGAGCTCGGTACGCCCGTAATAACACTCCTCCCTCTGTCCGTCCTGTCCTTTACCCATCCTAATCCCAAACACATCCTGAGATCATACTAAAGTTCTCTCTGGGTACTAAACGAAAGGGCCGAATGGAATGAGGGTGTGATATTTACAGTACACAATCGCTGCTTAGCCCGTAATGACTGCTTCTTAAAGAAATACCAAAGTAGGCCGAGATCTAATCAAGATTATGTAGCTAGCATTTCAATTTAATTTATTATATCTGATTTTGAGAACATAGAGTTACATATACGTACATATAGCTATGTAGCACATATGCGGTTTGTGTAGATCTATTTGTCTTTGTATACGATGACGTTTCATCATGATCTCATGACAGAAAAGAAAATAACCAGGGAATGATGAAAAGGTGTAAAAAATTAGTTTTGTATAGACTTAGAGAAATCATTTGCTGGAAATGTCTGGTCATGTTCCTGTATTACATTTGATTTGTTTTGAGTTTTTATTTTCCACAATTTTTGCAGCATCCTTAAGTGATCGAATACAGCACTATTTCAGAAATCATCATGATATACACTGTAGTGTCAGAAAAACTGGTCTAATACTTGGTAGGTCCCACACAAGGGTGTGGAATTATTCTGTCAGCAACGAACACTATACTTCCTGCAGTACGGTCCACGATTCTGACGTGTCTGGTGGTGCATTGTCCTGTTGCGACAGGTCAAACCTATCAGAATGAATGCAGGACATGAACGTGTGTAACTCGTCAGAAAGGAGACACACATAGTGTTCAGAGACATTTGTAGATGTACCAGGGGTCCAATGGAATTCCAGCTAAACAAACCCCACACTATTATGTATTTTGCATAAGCTTGTTAGTACCAGTTTTTCTGGCACTTTAGTGTAGATGTGATATGGTTATTTCTGTATTACCCTCTGTATTTGATTGTATCCGAATGCCATATCACCACTCTCTTCACTCACCATACCTCAGTTCGCCATCAAACTATGAACCTTCTAATGGTGCTTTCACAACACAAGGGACATTCACCCTGCTACTGTTTTGATTTTATTTTTATTTTTATATTTATTTTTGTATATTACAAACATTACACTGCATATTAAACTGATAGATGTGTGGTTATATCTAAAATACAGTCATGTATTATAATAACAGCTGGTGATAGGAGTTGTACATTTCATATGTGCTGTGTGTTGATTGTTGATTTTGATTTTTGTCTTATGTTTAATAGTCAAAAAACTTTTTTCATCTGAAAATACTAACCCCTGACCCTGATTTTTGTTTATCTCTGTCTTGGCCAGTGATAAGTGTCTACCTCATTGTCATTTACATGAGCTCTCTGCTCTGTACCCAGACTTTCCCATTCAACTCCCTATAAATGAATGGAGTGAATTTGAGTTCTTGTACAATAGGCCCTTTTCACATTTCCACAGTCTTTCTGCCGGTAGTATTCGTTGTAGGGCGACGCTGGTTCCGCTAAAAAAAAGCATTGATGGCCGAGTCCTAGAAAAGGTGCTACTGCAGTCTACCAAGGTGTTTGAACTCAAAACAAAAACAGCCCTATCTCAGATTCTGTGACTTTCCAGCTAAAGATTATCAGAAGAAAAAATGGGTGCATGCAGTTAGGAGAGATGACGGGACAAAGTTTGGCATACATCGCATACATACAAAAAGCTAGCATCGAAGAAAGCTTGTTCCTCCTTACTGATTGTTAGCATCTAGCTCTATCACCTTGCTGTTGACTATATTGGACACTGAATAAGCAATAACGCTTAGCCTAGCATTCTCATCATAGGTGCAGTATCAGTAGTAACTAGGGCTGTCAAAAGATAAAAAAATTTAATCGCGATTAATCTTAGAATTTCATATAGTTAATCGTGATTAGTTGCATTTTTTAAATCTATGTAAATGAATAAGGCTTTAAAGTGAAATGTTACAATTAAAATGATGAACACATGTTATGCTAAAAGTACTTGTTAAAAACTGCTGGGACAAGAGAAAATGGTAAGTGCTACAGCATACTGA
>JAOVVF010000001.1:6278250-6290160 GCA_028565595.1 Duopalatinus emarginatus
TATAATAATAGATAAGAATAATAATTATTATTATTATTATTTTTGAATGTATGCATTGCACACTGACCTTTTCATGCCATCTTTTGTATTCTCCCTCTCTTTCTCAGGTAGGAGACGAGATTTTGGAGATCAACGGCGAGAGCACCAAAGGCATGAAGCACACCCGCGCCATCGAACTGATAAAAAGCGGTGGCCGGACGGCACACCTCGTGTTAAAGCGCGGCGACGGCTCGGTACCTGAATATGGTGGGTCCATCTACGAAAACATCCCTTTCTCGCCTGTCTTCACACCATGACAGACCACCAACTCACCTGTCCTCTTTCCCACACACACACACATCAGCCCTCTCTGTCATGGCCTCCTGCTATTGGGTGACGGGCTTCTGCGTATTGCCTTCTCTTTGCATCTGTGCAGGGGACGCTGGGAAAACTAATTCCATGGGCACATGCTAAAATAACACACACAACCGACAGGCCGTAGATTTATCTGTAAAAGTATAACTGGATTTATTACTTCTCAGAGGCCTCGTGTAAGTTTTTTTGCTGGTAAGTATGCAAAAACCCTACAGAGTCGGTGCGGTGTAAGTAACATATTTATGCTATTTATTGAAGGTGAATGTACGCTACTGAGAGGACTTTAAGAGACTGTGAGAGCATCTTTGTCCCCTTTGTCCACCGAGATACTGTAGTAGAGCCGGTCACAAATTTTACCATGCCTAGTCAACGTCCACAGACGCTTCATCAAAGCCACTCTGTTCATTAGGAGTCGTCAGTCACATGATTCCACTCTGTTCATTAGGAGTCGTCAGTCACATGATTCCACTCTGTTCATTAGGAGTCGTCAGTCACATGATTTCACTCCAGCCATAATGTATGTTGCTGCATGACGTTTTCAGTAAAAAAAAATCCATAATATTTATGGAAGGTTTGTCTGATATCGACTCAGTTGCCAGTGTTATTTTCATGCATTCTTTCTTTTCCATGTATTTTGTCGAGTTCAGAATGTGACGTTTTTGTTTTTTTTTAATCTCTTTGTATATTTTTGTACCTTTCTCTGCTTTCTGTTATGTTCATCCATATGTTGCCACATTCTGTACATTGCATTATTCGCTCTGTGTATGTTGTGTGTGTTGCACACTGCCTATGGAGCTTGGGTCTATCTGTTTGCTGCTGGGTTTGTGTATATAATGATTTGGGTGTTCTGGATATCTCTGTCCTATTAATGTTTATTTTTCACTCAATGGTGGGGGTTATTTCATGGACAATCTCTCTTTGAACAAAAATAAACATGTTTTCCATTGCAAAAAAAAATCACTTTCTGTTTGGTTTCTGGTATCTAAATGATCTGCTTCTGTCTTTCTTTCTCTGTCTTTCCTGATTCAAATCGGTTGTGGTGGTCTGTCTGCCTGCTCTCACAGCGATGGCCGCTCCGCAAACCACAGCCAACGTGCGAAACGAAAAGGCAGGAGAGGCTGGTTTCTTCCAAAACCAGACCACGGTTTGTAGCTGCCGTGTCCGTGCTGTGCCGTGCCATCATTATTCATTCTGTCCATTCACTCACAAGGTGCTGCAGTGATCGCTTCTTTCATTTCAAGTGACAAGTCAATGGGTTTGCACATTTAATCTGTCAAATCACACATTTCTGCCTCTGTTTCTCACTGTGACTTATATATGGGAAACTACTCCATGCCACATCACAGGTCTAATTTTCTATTTCAATCTGTGCACACGATTATCCTTTTAAATAAGACCTGAGCCATGTTACTATGCAGTCCTCAGTCAGAAACATTTAGGCACTAGGACATGAATCAGACTGGATGTGGCTTTTCCGCCCAAGACACTTTAACCTGCATGTGTACACATCACTGCATTGCCATCGTCCAGCGTGTCGACAGAGAGGCAGTGACGGTGAGGATGGAGGAATTGATGATGTATTATTTGGGGAATCAATTCAAGCAAAGCTAGAAGAAAGCTAGGAAAAAAACTGAATGGCGTATTGAACCAGCTGCCATGTGGGTTTATGTTAGGGGCTCCTAAGTGGTGAAAAGCATTCAGCACATCATCCGGAGCTCACCAGTTTGAATCCGGGTGATACTACAGCCATCCGTAGAGCAGAGTTGGCTGTGCTGTTGGGGAGGGACGAGTGGTGTACCGTCTCTCTCCCCTGACAATCCCAGCAATGCTAGCTAATCGTGGGCGTCTGTGAGCTAATGCATACAGAAATGGGCACTTTCCTCCTCGTGTGTTACAAGGACCCTTGCCGTAACATGAGCAAGCAGCGGGAAAAGAATCAGAGGGAGGAACCACATGATAACCGTTGACTTTCCTGGTTGTTGGTAGGAATTGTACATTGGTCTAAAAAAAAGTTTCTTTTGATAGATGCATCACATTTTTTGCCCACCTGAGTACAACTATAAACCAAACCCTATGAAAAGCTATAAGACAGTAAAATGTCTGTCTCAAACCCAGAAGAAATGTTCCATAATCACCAATAAACATTTACTCCATATGCATACTTCCTGAATCATCAGCACTCATGAGACACTGGATGCAGAATTGGTCATAATTCATAGTCATGGGCTGAGTCCGAAATGGCATACTTCTATACTGAACAGTACATGAAAGCAGTACGCAAGAATGATTAGCGTGCCCAAATGTGCACTATGTATCAAGCAGTACGCGAAAAGTTCCCGGGTGACGTACCACATCGGGAGACATTTTGCAGTGTGCGAACTGAGCACACTCTTCAATCCCATAATGCAATTCGAGCAGGGCAGATATTTGATACTAGAGAGGAGCAATATAAAAATATTTTTATTTTGAAAATTTCTATATTAATAATTTCATCTGACGTTAAAAAGGGACATTTGGGGGTAAAAAAAACGGCTGTGATGTGACGTCATGTGTCACATGACATTGGTAAGACGGCAGATGTTGTGCGTCCGAGGTTGTGTGCATACTGCTTTAACAGTAAAACAGTACGCACTGCTTCGATTTCAGTATGTACTGCTTAAATAGGCGATTTCGGACGCAGCCCTAGTTCATATTCCTCCCCAGAATTAGTTTTAGGGCCAAGCCATTACCACCTGCTAAAATGATTCATCTGATTTTACTAGCATGATTAATGACTACTTTGTCATGCCACTAGATATGTTGCTGCTATTTTTTACGGTGTTAATGGCCCTCAAGCTGCGGTGCCAGAAAACTCTCAGTACATGATTCAACTCATTGAGAGCTTGAAAAGTCAAGTGTGCTGTAACTGGACAAAAATGCTAAATTGTAAAGTGCTGTGCTTGTATAAACCACCCTAAAAAATAAATCCATGGCACGTTTGGCTATGCTAGGTCTTATATTTTGCTTTTTACCCATAATTCTATGTGTATGTTCCAGACGGCAACAACGACAACGACGGCCCCATCAGCAGGGCTCAAACTGTTTCGGAAGTGAACACAGCACCTCCTGACAGTCAGCCCCACCCACCATTGGATTCCAGCTTTCCACAAGACCATAAAACATCCCGGAATGAGGACAGGAGGACCCGCGAGTCAGGTCAGCACAAGCACGGCCACCGCTCCAACCATCACCATAGCAACCACAGACACCGCTCCCCACACAAGGGCAGGAACAGACACCATCATAAGAAAAGTAGCAGCAGTGCTAATAACAAGAAAAGAGGTGATAAGAGTTACAGCAAAGATGATTCGTACCACCATCAGCACCACCGAAGGCACTATTCGCCGGAGAGGAGGCGCAGGGCAAGAAGCGCGGACAACACTCTGGACAGCCGACACGAACGACGTCGAAGCCGATCACCAGAAAGACGCCACCATCGCCACTCCTCTCCTCAAAGGCACCATTCGCCACGGTCAAGGCATCGTCATAGGTCCTCTAACCCTCACAGGTCACCACATCGCTCCAGACACCGTTCCCCACGTCACCAGTCCAACCCTCCTTCTGACAGGCCTCGCAACGGCAAACCACAGAGGGATGAGGATGTGGGTTTGAAGAAGCCTCCATCTCCTGAGTCTTCTTTCCACTTAGACAGTGTCCTGAATGAGCCGCCTGCACTGGATCGGCTAAGCCGTGACAGCCCCATTCCACGGATGACATACGGTGGTTTAGAACATGGCAATGGCCTGACGTACCCAGGAAAGTCCTACAGTCGTCTAAACAGTAATAGCACCCTCGTCCCACAGCTTGCAAACAATGGTAATAGCCTCCCCCAGTACTATGACCGTTGGAACCGTGATGACGTCCTACCACGGAAGCCCTATTACCCGATAAACCAAGATGACCCACTACGCCGACTGTCATACGACCGTGTGAACCGAAATGAAGCTCTCCGCCAAGAGTCCTATGACGGTTTTCCCCGAAGCAACCGTTTTCCCAGCGAGTCAACAGACCGCTTTTCAACCATGGATCGGTCATACAATGGGGACAGCCTGCCCAGGAGAACCTACCAGGATCAGAGTCTTCCCCGCGTCCGAACCCCTGACTCTCATACAGCTTTCCAGAAGTACAGTTCGTTGTTGAGGGGTCGCTCTCCTGAGAGAAAGGGCCGCTTGTCCAGAACGGACTCTCCAGAAGCAACCTCCTACAGAGCCAGGAGCCTCGACCCAGACATGTTGCCTGCTCAAGGTTCCCGAAACCTGGCAGACTCGGAGGAGGAAGACGAGGAAAGCAGTGTGAGAAATTACTACAGCAAACTCAAGTCCAATTATGGCAAAGTCAACAACCCAGTCCCCGAGCCCAAGAGGAAGGCTTACAAAGAGAACTCCAAAGATCTCAGCATCTGACAGCGGACATGCCCTCGCTCCATACAAGCCCTTGTCGGAGGGCCCTGTATACTATGCTATGAATTTGACATTCCTGTGTTTTCCTAGACAGATTACTTGATAACTTGTAACAAACAGCGGAAGAATGGTTTTTGCTGTAAGTTCCAGGAGTTGTTGGTCGTTTCTTTCTTTCTTTCTTTTTTAGTTTTCTTTTCCTACAACTTCACAAACTACATCTATCAGAGATTGACGACTATGTATAAAGAAAACGATTATGTGCCTAATAGTACCATTCTTGATGGTTTTTATTTTATAAAGGGCAGTCTTTTGAACTACTGTCTGATTATAGTATTTTTCGGTTTCAGAGACCACACCCATGCACCGGGCATCTCTCCTCACCAGGTGCTCACATGTATCCTGTGCATGTCTTTACACTTTCAGTGTCTTTCTTCTTTATTTCATTCTTTCTCTCCCTCGGTGCCAATGATTTTTACACATTTGACCAGAGTATAGCACAAGTCTGCATTCATTTGTATATTTTTGACAGTTTGCAGTACGTGTACATTCAGAGGTGATCATTTTACGAGAATGAAGGGAACATGAAGTTAAAATATGATAATGTGAGAATAAAATATATATACACAATCTTCACTTTTGTCCTAAGTTTATCAATTCAAGGCAGGTTCCATACAGGTTAGCTGGGAAGGAAGAATGATCATTCGTTCCTGTTTTTAATAAAACGTTCGGGAAGTATCAACAGGTTGAAGGACATCGCCGTTAGTGCTGTGACGGAAATCAGCATTGCCACAATACCACAGTTATTGGATGGTTATTGCTACTGTAATCACTGCAGTTATTATACATAGGGGCAGCCATGTGAGTGAAAGACCCCCCCATATGGTCAGTGAGTCACTGAATTTTATAAATGTGTGGACAGTGAACTTGTGAGGTATTTGCAGGACAAAGCCCTCAGTAATACCATGCATGCTACAAGAAGTCTCTCAGAGTGTGTAATTTAGTGCAGCTCTGATTAGATTCTCCCTTAAAATGGACAAATTGTACATGCAGTTTGCCTGGGAAAAAAATTTGAAGACAGGAAAAAAAGATGACAGAATATGGCTATTAACATTAGTGGCCCAGTAACAGTACAGCTAGCACGTATTGTACTAACTACTTGATATGTTTTTATGTTTTATGAGATTAGACTGAATAATCTAACCACAGAGACACCGTCCATTAAAAATCCTGTAAGGTACCTGTTTTTCTAACAGGTTATCTGCTGAAAAGCAGACTGAATTCTGCTTTTTGATATGGATACTCTAACCAAACGAAGACTGGAGAAAGAAGTCCAGGACTTTGGTAATACTGTGGAGAAAGCTCCATTGGTATTCACACCCATATCTCTATTCTGTCTCATATCTCTAATCTGTTTTTAGTTGTTTTTTTCTTTATTTGTTTACATGAACTGCTACACAATGAAACTCAAGGCATAATAGTGAGGTAATTAGCTTCCCCAATCATTAGGCACTTAATACTACTACCTAATCAAGACTCAGCCTATCGTAATTCTGATTCGTGAAGCTTCAGTGAGGAAATTAGCAGGGGGTACGGGATTACAATTCAGATGCGTTTCCGATGTCTGACTGTTTGTTCAGACACAATTCAGTCTTTGTGTGATGTGATTATTTCAAAGGTGGATGGAAGGACAGATATCATTGTGTACAAACACAAAATGCTGTATTTATACAGGAAAATACAGAAAATTTTTCAGCAATTTCTTTTAAATTAAATTTAGAGCCAATAAATATATGGATTAAAAACCACCAGAAATGTATATAACTTCAGTGTCAAATTTAATTTACTTTAATTTATTTAAATTAGCTTTTCTAGGGGGAGAAGTTCAAGGGACTTTAAATAAAAAAATCAATGACACAATTTAAAGATGGAAGGATCAATTGGCTATGTAACAGTATCAGCCGATTTTCAACCCAAATGTGATTGCAATTGATCGATATTCACCTAACTTATCCAGTCCTGAGAGCTTAGCATTAATGCGTAACAAATTACCAATCTTTTGTGAGGTAAGGATTGCTGCAGTCCTTCACAAAACCAATTTCTGTATTTCCACCTAGCATTTCCTCCAGGACGTGAAGCCCTGTGTGAACCCCCTCAGTCACAGATCCACAGTTTCTAGCTGATGCACTAGACAAAAACACCAACCTTTTTTTTTTCTTTAACTTTTGACTAAGGGGCTAAAGCCGCTTGTGCACAGCTGAAGAAACCCCATGCTGTATTTTGATGTGCAGGTTTTTTTTTTTACCGTATGTGACTCAGCAATAAGACCCACTATTCCACTATTGCCAAAGCCACTGAAGTTCATTATAAGTGGTAATAAACCAGTTTATGCCACATTTTATGTCTTGATGAAGCTAGTTAAAATTGGCATCCAGTCCTCAACCAGAATCAGTATTGGCTATCAACCAATCATGCTAAAAGGTGATTGGTGATCAGTATCGGCTTCAAAACACGGATTAAAACACAATAATTTTTTTTTGCTCGTACCTGCCTTTGGTATTTTCTAACAGTTTTAACTGGTCGCGTTTCCTAATATATCTGACTACATGAATGTTAACCCCGCCCAGTGGGAAGATTAGTGTGCCTCGTATCTGTATATTTGTATCTGTTCAGAACATATTATCTGTGTCATTCCAAACAGTGTATTTGTTTCTGGGTCAATCCCTTATTTGTAGACTATGAATGATGACTACAGAGAAGATTTGTTTCCATCTAAAACCAAAGTCTGTTTACATCCAATTGTAACTGTTTACTTAAAATGACCCATAATTGAAGTCTGTTGGCTTTGACTTCTTGTTCACCTGAACAATAAAGAACTGAGGACCAAATTCAAGTCAAAGTCGTACCAATGTAGTTTTTGTCTGGAATAATACAGTACAGCTAGTTCTGATGGCTCATGGTTTTTTATGACAAAGGCACTGTACTTCTCCTAGCAGTCTTTTGTGAGCATGGGGCCAGCCGTCACTCCGAACAAGCGGTTTAAAACTGTTGTGCACATGTTCAATAAATGTTGGGCATGACTGCATTGGTCCCATGCCCAAAGCAGCCAATAAAAGTTAGCCACTACTAATAGCAAGGCAATTTAATGAATCGTGATTTAATGAAACGACTGAATAAGTTAAACCGAAAATTAATTAATTCATGGACTAGTGGACTTCGACAGAATAGTTATAGACAAGTTTAATAACCAGATGATGGTCGTTCGTTTTTCTTCAAGCTATGAATGTCACTGTGAGTCTGTTTTGCATTATTACACGCTGTATTATTTTGGTTGTAGGTTAAGGGCACAAAGCACTGGGTTTCCATGGGTTACTACAGCTGCAGACGACAGTGATCATATACAGCTGGTCAACGTTGAATTTGTGATGATGTACAGTTAAGCAACAGAACACGAGAGGGAGTGTGTTATCGCGAATAACATCACGGCTGTAATGATCTACAGCACTCGCCTTTGGCTCGTGTTATTCACGATAACACACGACCTCGAGCGTTGTGTTGCTTTTATACAAAGTAACAAAACAAAAGAAAGTAACAAAATATATAGATTCTATAACAAACGAAAGAAAGAAAATTAATCAAAGAAACCCAGAATTGCAGACTGAATATGCTTTAATATTGGCGATACCTTCCGCCAAAAAGTCGTTCCACAACGAATGAGCTGTTGCTATGCAACAGTAAAATTCCCAAGCCTGCCGTAACACTACCAACTAACATTAGTTTGGAATTTAAAAAATGCAAGTAAGTGAAGATGAAAGGAAAGAACAAAAAGCTGAAAATCTAATTAATTAAGAATTTAAAGATTGTTTGTTTGTTTACTTATTTATTTACGTACTTACTTATTTATTTGGGTAATGGTGTTATTTGTATACATTACACATTTCCGTTCATTGTACAGTTAATAAAAGGCTGCTCTGTAGGATGTACATTGGCATCAAACAGCCCAGCTGGCTTCAGAGTGACCAACCGGGCTGCAGGTCAAATGTTATCTGAAACTCATCCATTATTATTAATTTCCCATTTTGTGTAAACATAAATACAAAACCACTAGCGCTCTGTGTGCATAAACCTTGCCGTTACTGGCGGCGCATCACTTGTTACTTGGCAACATGTCAGCAGAGTAATACAAGTTGGTGTGAAAAAGCTGTGCTGTTATTACAAATATCAGCAAAGTTAGAACACTTTTTAACCAATCAGATTGCACGGTCAGAACTAACTGTTGTATAAAAGGTAATACACCAGCTATGTGATATCAAATGCTATTGTTATTGGTGATGTTACTCATATTATGATCCCCACCTCTGATAACTGCTGCTTTGTGACTTCATTTGTGTGTCCTTTCACTGACTGGTCGGATGCGGCTCATGCAGAGTTTATTGTACCCCACCAGGCTTTCTGTGCCACTGGTACTGACAGCCGTGACAGCTTTGTGTAGAATTCCACCATGTTTCTGTTTTTCTGTTCTTTTCCAGGTACAGAGACTTGTTTCGGTATGTCTTGGGTATGTAGTAATTGGCCATGTGCCTACAGATAATGTACTGAGGGTCGGTTCAAAACAAAACATCACAAAAAGCCCAGATAGACCTTAACACCTGTGTATTTGTATCCGTTTTACATGAGATGCTAACTGACTGATCATATGATTGTGCTATATCACCAGTCATGACTACTTGTCCACTGTTCTGCTATTATCTACTTATCTAATACCACTGGATAAAGATGCGAACGCCACATTAAAAATTAACCAAACTGTATAATGCCCTCTCTTCCCCCCAAAGAAAGGAAGTAATACATTTTCAAAACGTCATCATATCTAAATCAGGGCTATTTTAACTGTTGTTTTTTTTTAATTCTATTCTTACTCATATCATACCCAAAAGGTTTAACGTATCCGAGCTGGCGTATGACGTACGTGCTCAAATCTCCTGCCACTTCTGGCCAGACACCACTGACACAGCTCAGACTGTGAATTACTATTACAGGACTGTCAGAGCGAAACGCGGCAGCTCAGGAAGCACACAAGTGGATGATCTACGCTGCATAAAGTGCCTTTCAGAAGACTTTTATAAATGTGGGAGCAAAGTGAAGGCTTTTAGCCTTGCCAAAAGCCTTTCTTCTCCGTCTGAGTTACATAAAATTAGTCAGTCAGTCACTGATATACATTTTGCAGTCTGGCAACACAAATGGTCTGTGAAATTGTGTAGCGGATCAGGTGACGGCATGCAGCTGTCATTGCTCAACCATTAATGGGTTACAATTATTACTAGACATTATTAGTAATGGCTAACGAGATGTGAGCCTTAAAGGTTAATTAAGCGTGATATGAGTCAGTACAAGATTAGAATTTCAGTTTATATATGTACGCTCTGAAGTGCCAGAAAAACTGGTAGAGATGATCCTATGCAAAATACATAGGCTGGTGGAGGCTCCCTAATGGTATGGAGTTTGTTTATCTGGCACCAGCACATAATTACATTGAATGTAAAAACGGATTTGACTTGCAGCTATAGAGAAGAGCTCTTCTGAAGTGAAAAGAAACCATAACCAGAGAAAAATAAGTTCTCTGATGCCTCTGATTAATCATTTTTACTATTCTACAGTAATAGCATTTATTTCATATATTAACCTTGTATGATTATTGATAATATTCACAGATCAGCCATAACATTAACACTGCTCTGACCTGTCAGGGCATGAACTCCACAAGACTCTTAAGGTGTTCTGTGGTATCTGAAGCCAAGACTACTGGGTAAGGTCATGTACAAAGCAGCGGGTCATGTGGGGGTGTTGCCAGTATACCAAACGTGGTCCAAAGAAAGACAACCAGTGACTGAATCATGGCTGTCCGAGGCTCACTGACTTGCATTGGGATTGAAGACTAGACCACCTGGTCCGATTCCTTAGAAGATCCACAGAAGCATCTGTTGCAAAATGTCTTGTTTTGGTGTCACAGAAGACCTTTAGAGGTCTTTTGGTGTCCGTACCTCGACAGATTGTCTCGACAGGTTTAGGCAGGGGGGTTTTAGGTTATGGCTGATCGGTGTATATAATACACAGTAATTGCAGTAAATACAGTGAAGATATATGATGCAACTACAGAAGTGACTTCAAGCAGAATTTCTTAGGAGATTTTCTTAGAAAAGTGATGATCAGCTCCAGAAAGTTTTTCCCCCATTTTCTGATTCATATTAGAGTTATTAAGTGAACTCCAGAAACTTCTTTTCCGACTACAGACCCCTCTTTTATCTTCACACCCCATGCTGGGATTAAATTCATCTCTGCGTCTGACTGTTTTTTTCCTTCACAAAGTTACGCGTCTCCTGTAACCTAGCTGGGTTTACTCTGAAAGTCACATGGAAATCGTTTCAATCCTGATTAAAGACAGATGTTTATGAATAAATGATACCACCAGCCGAGTACAGCAAAAAAAACATATGTATTACCCTGCAAACTGGGTTTTCATTTGAGATGCAGCACCTTTAAAACCCTTTAGTCAAAGCATTGTGTTTTCATAACACTTTACTTGTTCTGGGCTGAACAAATTAACACATGCTAAAGCTGTACTGCGCTTAAAAAAAAAAAAAAAAAAGAGAGACGAAAAGAAAAAAAAGGAAAGTCAGTCTGTAAATCTTGTATTTGGAGTAAATGGAGGCTTTGGCTCAGTAAAAGTCTGTGGAAGAAAAGCAAGGGGGGAGGGGGGCATTAGGGTTGCTATAGCAACCCCATCATCATCTGGCTGTTTCCATGACAAAAAAAGAGAAAGAAATCAGCAGCATTTTTTCTTAAATACCTTGACCTGCCTTTTGGTCTCTTTATTATTATCAGCTCTGTATAAAAAACCTTAGTTTTATTAACAATTATATATTTAATTAGTTTTTACACATTTAATCATTCATTACATTATATTACAGCATCCACTAGTGCTGGGCGATTTTTACGATTAATTCGGTTAATTCGAATTACAGTTTAAACGCGATTTTGAAAACGGTGTAATCGAGATTTTACATCTTTACATACAGACATTTTATCTTTTTAATCAAAAATATTCGAAAACGCAAATACT
>JAOVVF010000001.1:6293796-6328653 GCA_028565595.1 Duopalatinus emarginatus
TTTTTTTTTATTTCTTTTAGTGTTTCTGAAAGCCAACAAGTTGCACTTTGGAATGACCTTATTATTGCATCATGTTTTTGATCTGAGTTTGTTCTACAGAATAAAATGTCTGAATGAGTGCTCATCCCAGACTGGTGATTCCATACTTTTTGCCAGGGGTTGTAGTATGCTCGGGAGTAGAAGTGGCAAAAAATTTAACTTAAATGCATTTTAAAATCTATTTTTGGCCATTTTGAATCGATTCAGAATCGCTAGGACTAGGAATCGCCATCCTTTAAAGAATCTAATTTCTTTCAGGTTTTCCGTATTAAATAACAATAGACATATGGACAGAAAACAACAACTCATAGCTGAAATGTTGGCCAAGCACAATGTAGTCCACGATCGTATACTCATTTTTCTTTTATCTGTATTGAGACACTTAATTTGCTAACTAGCATTATTAAATTCCTCTAGCTACCACATTTTAACCTGAGCAATTACAATGTTAAAACATTTGAGCAAAAATGTTAGAGCTTTGTGTATACTGTACATCAGTATACACAAAGCCATAACATTAAAAACACAAAACTACTGACTGGTCTTAAGTGATAAACATGTCCAAGGGTGAGTGTGCATCTGAAGGTTTATTATTAAGATCACGTCATGAACAAAAAATATGAACGCATTACTATGACTGTACCCAATTACTACAACTGCTGAATCACCATTCTTTTGCAGTAACTGAAGCGTAATAAGATGTTCTACCAACATCCGGGCCGCACAAAAATTAGTCACGTGGCACATTGCCATGATGCTTCAAGCTAGTACTGGTAGACGATGTACTTGCTGTACTTACTTACTCAGGCATGTTGGCTTAAAGCCGAGTTTTCTTATAATAGTAAAGGTCAGGGTGAGTGGAAGGAGGAAGTGGTTGAAGATCAGTGGGAAGGGTCACTCCAGAGCTCTGTTCTGTCTCTTCCATCAGAAAAGTCTACTTTTTTCCACAGACAGAGAGAGCGAGAAAGAGGCCAGACAAAGCCATCAGCCTCAGGACTTATTCTAGCTGTGAGTTTATTGGCGGATAAGCAGCTCTCCAGACAGACATAAGCTCAGCAACATATCATCGAAATCTGTTTTATGTTGATTCTTTTAAGCACGATGGCCTTCTGCCACCCGCAACGTTGACGCTTGCTGGACTAGTGAAAGAAAAAGCTCTTTCAAATGGTTTCTGTGGCTTGAGATAAGGATGTCAAGCCCAGTCTTTACATGCATATGCATATGACCAAAGGAAAGCTGATACCTGATCTTCACAGCGTGGCATTTCTGAAAAAAGAAGTGGATGATTTGAAACATGTGAATCGGCTGGAGCTTGGTGAAAAGGTCTTGTTCGGTTTGGTTATGCGAATCCTATAGAAGGTTTACTTAGTGCCCTTTCTCAAATAAACAGCTTTGTGAAGTGGATTTCACCCATTTCACCCATACATTATTCATTGGATACACTTCCTCTTCACATGATTTTTTGTGGGACTGACTGCATCAACGTTATTGTGTCCGTGTATGCTTCATTAAGAAGTTTGGTTGTTATTTAAACTGATAATCGACAGCCCTAACACACTTCACTATACACAATACATCTTCAAGAAGAAAGACTTCTCATTAGTCATCATGTACACTGCATATTACTCAAAGGAAGTCAGGGGCAAAAGCAACAGGATCAGCCAGGACATAGCATCTCTGGAGCAGACAGGGTTGTGGGCCTTAGTCAGGAACCTAAAATTAGTAGCTTGGTGGCTTAATCCTTCCACTTTTCTCAGCCCAGTGATAACTAGCTGTCTGTATTATGGGAAGTTTACTGCAAGCACATATTGCTAACATTGGCAAATGTTACCTGAGAGGGCGGGCAGTGGTGGCTCAGTGGTTAAGGCTCTAGGTTACTGATCAGAAGGTCTGGGGTCCAAGATCCAGTATGACTAACATGCCACTACTCAGCCTTTGAGCAAGGCCCTTAACCATCACTTCCCCAGGACTAACCTGCGCTCTGACCCCAACTTAGGATATGCAGAAAAATAACTCAACTGTGCCAAAATCACCTACACTTCCTGTAGTAAATGAGTCCCCGTCCCCCCCCCCAGCTTTGTCGAAGTATTATTTGTTCTGTTCGGATCTAAGATGAGTGTCTTAAACAAGTAAATATATTTGTGTTGTGTATTAAGCCAGAAATTTGTTCCCAACTGACATTCAGACCCTATAATCGACATAATCGGATGTCGGCTATATCAGTTTTTAAATTTCTCTTAATCCTTTCCCTGCCATGTGTGTTCATACATAGGTGCTGGTGATAAAATTACAATATCATGAAAAAGTTGATTTCTTTCAGTATTTCCATTCAAAAAGAGAAACTTGTATATTGTATATTATACTCATTCATTATACACTGACTGATATATTTCAAGTGTTAATTTCTTTTAATTTGATGATTATAACTGATAACTAATGAAAACCCCAAATTCAGTATCTCAGAAAATTTGAATATTATTTTAGACCAGTATAAAAAAAAAAAGATTTGAAAAGTATGAGCATGTACAGCACTCAATACTGCCACAGTCTTTGGCACTGCTCAGGTGTTATGAGAGCCCAGGTTGCTATGATAGTGGCCTTCAGATCTTCTGCATTGTTGGGTCTGGCGTATCGCATCTTCCTCTTCATAATACCCCATAGAGGCGAGTTTGCCAATTAAGAACAGGGATACCATGGTCCTTAAACCAGGTTCTGGTAGCTTTGGCACTGTGTGCAGGTGCCAAGTTCTGTTGGAAAATGAAATCTGCATCTTCATACAGTTGGTCAGCAGCAGGAAGCATGAAGTGCACTAAAACCTCCTGGAAAATGGCTGTGTTGACCCTGGACCTCAGAAAACACGGTGGACCAACACCAGCAGATGACATGGCACCCCAAACCATCACTGAATGTGGAAACTTTACACTGGACCTCAAGCAACATGGATTCTCTGCCTCTCCTCTCTTCCTCCAGACACTGGGACCTTGATTTCCAAAGGAAATGCAAAATTTACTTTCATCAGAGTACATAACTTTGGACCACTCAGCAGCAGTTTTGTCTTCAGCCCAAGTGAGACGCTTCAAGAGTGACTCGACAGGGTGCGGTCATCCCTATTGCTTGTGCAATTTTTTTTCTACCACATCTTTTCCTTCCCTCCACCTCTCTATTAATGTGCTTGGACACAGAGCTCTGTGAACAGCCAGCCTCTTCAACAATGACCTTTTGTGTCTTGCCCTGCTTGTGCAAGGTGTCAATGGTTATCTTTTGGACAATTGTCAGCAGTCTTCACCATAATTGTGTAGTCTACAGAACTAGACTAAGAGACCATTTAAAGGCCTTTGCAGGTGTTTTGAGTTAATTAGCTGATTAGCGTATGGCACCAGGTGTCTTCAATATTGACCCTTTTTACAATATTCTAATTTTCTGAGATGCTGAATTTGGGGTTTTCATTAGTTGTCAGTTATAATCATCAATTACTGAATGAACTTTTTCGTGATATTCTAATTTTATGACCAGCACCTGTACTGTCCCTTTAAGAATACACTTCCACGTGTATAGTCACCCGGCACCATCCAGTCTTTAGCAAGTGAGCATCATGGAGGTGAACTTAAATACGGAACCGAGTGGGCAGCTTGTACTATAAAAATGCGTTGTCTTGTTTGGACGCATTTCGGTTTCAGTGATGATGACATTGAACAAAAAGAAGCCAAATGCAAATACTGCAGAGAAATGCAAGTCATTTATTTTTTACATTTCAGAGAACTTTCTATTTACATTAAAACTAAAATGTGACCTTTTACATAGTTTCTTAATTTCAAACTTGATTACAATTGATTACAACTGTTCAAAATATTCAGTAAATAACCATAAATAGTTCATGCGTGTGTTTCCTTCAATTATTTTTTTAAATCATAAAGATATGCAAGGTTTCATTAGATTCATAATCACTCATTAATTGTAATCGAGGAAAACTTTTCAATTAATTTTGATACTGATTTGAGGTCATACTACCCAGCCTTATTCCCAACCATGGTGACCGCAAGAGAACAATCATGCTACAGATAATGTCAATCATGGTCAGATCTCATGCCTACCAGAAATCCACTGATAGACCCTTGAGAGAGATCCCTACTTCTCAGCTGCTCAATCCAGCGGTATTTTGCACATCCTGCAAGTCTAAAATCATTCACCACTAAAGTTATCATCTAGTAGCTTACATAAGCAAGCTGACTGGTGGCTCGAAGACGTCTTTACATAGTGAAACTCTATTTCTCAGGAACAGCAGCAAGACGGTGACCGCGTGACCTTGTGGTTAGATTGTGTTTACATTCTGCCATTTGGCAGATGTGCTTATCCAAAGAATCTTCTAAAACTGTGTACACAGCTGCAGGAGCAATGATATCAGTTAGGCAGGGAATCTGCAAGACTCCATAACCTGAAAGGCTGAAACAATCATTTCAAATGATACACAAGTAGCAATGTAATTGCTTAACTATAGCACTATTATGGAATCTTGTAGTTGCTCCCTTTGTTAACTTGAACTGTTACAAGACTAGTCACAATCCTAATGAGGGTGGATTCGATTATTGCTAATGTGAACGTTGCTAGAGTAAGATGGTGGACAAGTCTAGCCTTTTCTTCTCTAGTTCTGTCAAGCATTAATTATATTACTATAATAAAATACTAGAACAAAAGATACTACAGTTGTTGCCTTCTTGTATCAGACATGTGAGTACTGGGGGAAAGTTTTCTGTACAAGAGGATTTGCACACTCAAAAAGGAACCCAACCTCATTTGAGTTGCACCAAAAAGTGCAATTATACATAATCCCTTCAAGAAGTGGGGGCACTCAGAGGAATTGACCTCTATATCAAACCCATCCGTGGAGTGAAACACACAGGCTAGGAGACAAAGAAAATACCTGCCCAGAGTGTTTACGGCCAATCTGGAGAGCAGTTGGGGGTTTAGGAGGGGGGGGGGGTCACATGTCTTGCTCAAGGGCACCTTAGTCATGTTTTGTCTGTAAGGGTAATCGAACTGGCAACCTTTTTGGTCACAAGACCAGTTCCCTAACCTCAAGCCATGGCTCCCAGCAGCAGCATGACGATAGTCCTGAGTTTGATGTCATGAGCCCAGTAGACCCAATGAGACAAAAAAATATCCAAGTTCTCTACACAAGCTCGGATCACACCGACTGATGTAGGAAGATAAGCACCAATTAGACCAAACCTGTTCGTAAAAGATTTCCAGATTCCCAAATTGGGTCAATGTAGCATCCATACGGTCGCTCATATTTCTCCTGCACACTTTCCCAACTTCTTGCTTCATCAAATATTCCTGCCATTGTTCCAAGCATAATATCTACCTTTTTTTATCAAATATGGTTACAATTTAGACAGAGTTCCACACTGGTTTATAGCTGTGTAATGATCTATGACATTTCTAATGCATACGAAATCTGAACGTTTGCTTTTTCTAGATAAACACGTATTCACTCTGGTGAAATAGCAACTCAGTGAGGAAACTAGTCAAAAAGTAATGCTTTCTCCATTACTCCATGCAGCGCATTAATCTCTGCCCAATATTTACCCAGTATCTTAAGAAAGAGGAGAAATTACAACACACTGACATGATTTGGCCAAACATCAAGTTCCACAGCTATGAAATGATTCAGCATCTAAAATGCAAATGAAAATAAAACTAAACCAGGTTGAAGCCATTGCAAGCACGTCTTAACCATGGAAAAGGATGGGAAAAGGTGTGTGTGAGTCTTTCTAATCGCAAACAAGCAGCAGTGCTTCCTCAAATTCTCCACGGCCCATCTGGAACCGTGTCCAACGCTCCAATTTCACTTCCACTCCGTGACCTGCACTCCGACTCAAAATAAACAGGAAAAAAAAGACTCTAAATAAAAAAGCAAGACGGAGGCACTGAATAAATAAGTATAGAGCTGCTGAATATGGAGTTTATTTGCAAGGCTACTGGTTGTGGAGTGGAGTATGATAATCAGCACTGCTTTTGAAGGATGTAATCTGATTTTCATTCATTGGGCAGGATGGGAGGGTGCCGATGCGAAGACCACAGGGACCAGATGGTGTGTCCGTATCGGAGCCGTTCCTGACTCTCCCATAAACAAAGTGCCTGAACAGGACATAATCGACATAATCTTCCATTTACAGCATGTGTACGAGGACGAGGAGAAAGCAGTGCAGTTGAAACAGATTTTGAGTTCATATTGAAATTGAGGTTTTCACCTGTTTACGTCAACAAACATCAACCTCCTGAGCTGCCAGATGTATTAATGGCATTTAAACCACCATTCCAAGATAGATGAATCAGTTAATGGGGACATGAGGTTTAGCAAGAAAAACATTTTGTGACTCATCCAGGTGACTTTTTGTCTCAGCTGGTTGTAAGTATTCCCAACCTTGCATGCAGCATGTGTGCATAATGACCAAAACAGGCACCGCTACATAACATTGGAACATGTGATCAGTTTCATATTACAATGTGTTGTAACTACAATGCCCACCTGAAGGCCAGTGGCCACTCTTTCCAGGATGAACAGTGCACATCCTTCATCGAGGTCAGGGTCAAGTCAGAAATTGTAATGTGTGCACTCATTTATCTAGAAGGAGTAGCCTATTTTATTACAATTTTGATTTGCTGTTCTGGTTTCATAAATAATCCAGGGAGGGTGAAGTCCTCCTTCAAGTCATGTGCAGCCAGTCACCCTTCTTTTCAAGCTATATCTCATGCAAAGTCATGCAACACTCGCTCCCCACCCCCTTCTGTACGCATGAGCATATAGATCCACACAGCATCACTATGACCAACAGGGGAGAGAGAGAACCTACCACCACCTGCTCTCTGGACTCCCAATTGTGGATGGCTGTAACATCAACAGAGATCTGAGCTTGTGATCTCCGGATGATCTGCAGCCGAACTTTTTTTCTGTTGCACCACCCAGGAGCCTGAAGAAGCCTTTATTGTCACATACTCTGTTACAGCAAAGTGAAAATTAGATCTAAAGGCCTTGCTCAAGGGCCAAGTTAGGTGGTTTCTAGAGCTTGAACCAACCGCAGGAACAGTAACCCAAAGCCTGGACAACCGCCGTAGATATGTCTGAGGTCTGAATATTGAGCTGCACAGTTTCATGTAGGTCCTCACCATGTAGATTAAAATCAATTCTGACTAGACAAGACAGAATTCGACTGAGAACGTCCACAACCCTTCAGGTTGAATTATGTACGTTAAATAGGTTTTACAGGTTTACTACATTCACATGAGGTTTACAAAGTCCTAAATGACTAGATTTTGCAGCGTGTTTGGGGGTAAAACCCCCCTATGAAGTGTAAAATAGGACACACAGCTGTATCTGTTCTTTTAGATAGTACGGCTGTTAAACAACTGCTCTGGCAAGATCCCCTCCAGCCAGCGTAGCCTTCTCTAAACACTGCCTGCTCTCACACTGAAAGTCATAATACTACAGCCTTTCTCTTCATCTTGGATATCCTCCAAACTCTGTCATCACTTTGCAATTTTCTTAAAGGTTTTGGTGAGGGTTTTTTCCCCTGTGTTTTTTAAGTGTTGTGCCACTACTGTAATCCGTCCACAAGCCCAATCTTGGTTGTAGATAATAATACAAGGCTACCTTTAAGACGCAGAGACACTGTGTCTGGTTTTATCCATATGCAAATAGGCCTTGCTGGTGATTAATGCACTGGGAAAAATACATTATTTCTGCAGCGTCTGAGGTCTCAAAGTCACACGCATGGCTTATGTTCTTCATCCAAACCCGAATGACCAACCGTGGCGTCTGGCTGAATTGAAAGGGTTTCATTTTAAACAGGAAAGGTATACCGTGTACCTCAGAGCAGGCTGCGTCTCCACACTGGACGAAACCAAGAGAGCGTTAAATTACATCTTCCTCTCTAAAGAAAGCGTTCTGGTCAGCTGTATTTAGTGTGAACCTGAAGGAATGATTTGAATTTTAGATTTGGAGGGGAAATGGGGGTGGGGGCTGTGAAAGCCAAAATAAACAGTGAAAAACTTGTTATTAATAGTTTTGTTTGTAATAGCATGTGTGTATCTGGAAAATACCAAACTTCAGATCGATTGTAATTGGAAATGGTACAATGTCAGAAATTGCCTGCCTTGTGTCTTGCTTTGGGTGACTCAGGGAACAAGCTCTTTGTTTTTCATTTAGTCCTTTTGAAACATTTTTACCTATTCCCTCCAACAACGTCTGCTCAGTGGCTCTCAATCTGTAGCCTTCCTTTGAAAGTTTCAGCCCTTCATATGGCCTTGGGTGGATTCATGAGACATGAACTTGACAAAGAGCTAAACCTCCTGTTAAATTAGAAATGTTTCTGAAACTCGGACTGAGACAGAAATGGAAATAGTTTTATAAGACGTATGGTGTTGGGGTCAGAGCACAGGGTGAGCTACGATACAGCTCCCTGGAGCAGAGAGGGTTAAGTGCCTTGCTCAAATGCCAAGGCTGGCAGTGCTGGGGCTTGAACTTGTAACCAGTAACCCAGAGCCTGAACAAAGAACTGTGTAACAAAGTCCACAGTGACCCTTTAATGCTTAACAATTTGAGATATTATTTATAGCCATAACCTAATCAAAAGTGCTCATGTGTTGTCCTGTTGTGTTGTCACTTCTCCCAGGTTTTTCCACACACTAATTGGTTCTGCTGCAGTCAACTTCTCAGTTTGAGGGGGCAGCTACGGGCTTGTGGTTAAGAAAGGTCACTGGTTCGACACAATCGACAAGACATGTCTGAACTGCCCTTGAGCAAGGCACCAACCCTCAACTGCTCTCCAGGGGGTATGGACCACCACCACTCCGGGAAAGTGTTCTCATTACATAAGTGTGTATATGTGTTTTCCACTGCACAGACAGGTTAAATGTGGAAGTCATTCCTCTGTGTGTGCAAGCACAGTTGTTTCTCTGGAGCTGTTCAGCTGCTGTACATAATAAAAGAAGTCAGACTTTACTGTAATGTTCCAGGTTTTGTTTCCACTCAACTGCAAAAAGTCGGTTGTTTTTAATACAGCTAAGAAACACTGATTTCCGTCCATTCCATAGTGTGAGCGCATCTTCTGACAAGCAGCCAGTCGAGTCCTATTTACTTATTCGCCGTCTGGAATGTGAGTTCGTCTAATGATGTTCAGCAAAAACAACTGGATTCCTTTAATATGGTACTGAAAAAGAAATTCAGTTACTTGGGTTCTATACTGTTGTAAGCTTTATTGCTCTTGTCTGAAAAACTTCATCGGCTCATCTGTTGTCCATTTGTGACTCATGAGTCACTACTGTAGGGAAAACAGAATCTGTAGCAAAGCTCAAACAGTTTTAATTAAATTTTGTATAACAGACCTCGAAGTAAAGGTTGTGCCACCACAGTAACCAGTCATCAAGGGATTAGTCTAAATTAGAGATGGAGCTCAATTAAAACAATAACCATTTACACTTTCGCGGTTGGATATCGCAGACCAGGAGAGTACAAAATTCATATGCTTTTGTAATTCGGATGTTTTCGCATTCAACAACCGAGCCAAAACTGACCCACTTCCAGATGTCACTCTGGAAAATCGATGGCTGGAATCAAAGTAAACAAATGGAAACAATTCCCAAATTTTCATTAGCTAGGACATTCGTGGCAAGATATGTCAAACATACAAGCTTGTGTTGTAAGTGTTCAAACAGCAGAATAAACCCACCTGCTGGGTCATAATCTGAGGCGTACATATGCAACTGTGGTTTTGTGAATGACTGGAGACTATAACATTATGAACGTTTGTATAGAAGATTTTTAGATAAGCATCCTACACTGGACTGTTAGAAACAGTGGTATACCAGTTTTATACTTGGTAGATCTCCCACAGGAGCATAGGACTGCAGAAATGCAGAAATATTGTCTAGGGATTGAACACCATATTCATGCAGAACAGCTCAAAATTCCGCAATTGGGTGACTTATGTGGGAATGGCAAAACCCATAGGACTGAATGCAGGACACGAACTGATATAACTATTCAGAAAGGAAGCACACATAGTGTTCACCTACCAGAGACATTTGTAGCTGCCCCAGTGGTCCCATGGAATGACAGCTAAACAAACCCCATACTATTCTTCTGGCACTTCAGTGTTATACAGTTAATCATAATTATTATATTCACATAATATTTTTGAAAAAGATCATAATACACTCTTGGCTGGTGCAAGCAGCTTAGACAAGTCTTGAATCCTCGTACTCAAATCCTGAGTAGCCTGGGCTCGTTTATCTGCTGCAATCATGAGGTCATGAGTTGACGACTCTGCTATTAGTACTTGGCAAGGAAACGACCAAACGGGAAAACTCCACTAATTCCCAAGGAAACCATGAGGGTCTGTAACTCGTGTTCAGATCTGAAACCCTGCTTCCTTTCTCCGAGAACTGCTTTGCCGCTTCTGGCTAGATGGAGATTTTTTTTTGAGAAATCCAATAACTGTCTGCTTTATTGAAATCTTTAAAAACTTCAGATTGATCCAGAAATATACGAAAAGCAAAATGTGCCCTTGGGAAGAACTGGAACAGCTGGCCTCTCGCGGCACCCGCTTTTGCGCTGTGGTCAGCCAATCGTTCCCAATTTGAACCTAAGAATAACAAAATGACAGGGTGTATAATTTAGGGACAGAAACCAGATCGCAGCACTTCAGGAGTGTGTGTCTGAAGGGCAAACTGCACCTCTGGGTTGGAAGATTGGCCATCCTGTCTGACTCATTTGCATTTGGCAGAAATTTCAAAAGTGTGGTAGTGAGCACCTAAAATCTGCACTCCATGTGCAAAAGTGCTTTCACAATGCAGTGATCAGTCCCTTCGAATTGAACCCTGGTGTGTTTGCTTCTTCAGTCTAACTTGTTTAAGCAGGTGTGAACACGGTGAATTCACTCGGGTGCTGAAAGAAACAGCTGAGAGCGTCTGAGCGAGGTGATCAAACCCGGCTTCGAGAATTGAATCTTTTCCAAAAGACAGAATTTCACCTTGT
Organism: Duopalatinus emarginatus; assembly: GCA_028565595.1. Taxonomy (NCBI): domain Eukaryota; kingdom Metazoa; phylum Chordata; class Actinopteri; order Siluriformes; family Pimelodidae; genus Duopalatinus; species Duopalatinus emarginatus. The sequence continues at coordinate 6,304,871 of JAOVVF010000001.1, forward strand.
TCTTTTGCTGGGCTCAGTATTACAGAAGGAAGAGGGAGATTATTACCAGCGTATTGTCCTGTATCGTGCTGCCTAAGGAGATCCCCTTAGCCTCTTTGATAAGGACAAGTAATAGGACAACATTTCCTTTCCTTTGGTCTTTTATCAGTATCTGGAGCTTCCTTTGAGGTCAGGGCTTCTGGTCCCTCCTATTTAGAAAGACAATTAGCTCCTTCATTTCAATTCAGTTTTATTTGTGAAGCACATTTAACAATGGACATGGCCACAAAGCAGATTTACAGAAAGCCGATGGAGATTTACATCATTATGGTTGATGGTGAAAAGTAAGATCACGATTCTGTCACTGGTTGACCTTCCTTGGACCACTTTTGGTAGGTATTAACCACTGTATACCAGGATCCCATAAGAAATGCTGTTTTGGATATGCTCTAATCCAGTCATCTGGCCATCACACTTTGGCCTTGATTACTCAGATCCTTCCAACACATCAATTCTGAGAACTGACTGTTCACTTGCTGCCTAATAGAGCCCACCCCTTGACAATGGACATTGAAAGGAGATTATCAATGTTACTCACGTCTCATGTCAGTGGTTTTAATGTTATGGCTGAATGATATATATTATTACATGTGTAGGTGTAGAACAGTGAAGGCAAAAATTCAGCAAGCTTTTAAAAAAGTACTACAGCAAGCTTTACAGGATGAATTGTGCTTTAGTTTGCTTTGGAAGAAACCAAAATGTGACGATCACTGATTTAATGCTATCAAGACTGAAGCAGGTTAAGAACAAAGGTTTGGAAGTGTCAAGGAAAAGGCCTTGGTGTATGCAAAACTAATGTATTAGCTACAAACATGGTAATTAAAATGTAAGTGAAACATGTGGGACTTAGGAGTAGAGAGGCACCGATTAACCTGCCAACTCGGTTTTGGCAAATTTTTCATGGAAAAAAATAAAGATTGCAGGTCCGTCTTAAAACCATGTGAGCTTTCTATATGGACAGCATTTCACATTATTCTACGCAAATGGTTTCAATTCTTTGATGACTCAAAACGCTCCCTACTGAGAGACCATTTATTCTGACCAAATATTGAAGGAGCTCGTCTGCTGCCTCAGCCGCTTAGGTGATCCTAGCATTCACTGAGGCACATCTTTTGTTACAAAAAAAAAAAAAATTCTAATGCGACCGACGGAAATGTATAGTACTTATTTTTAAATGTAAATAATTCTCGTAAAATTTTGATAAAGGTGCACAAAGGTTAGTTTATTTAAAATTTTGAAAAGGTGTTAGCTGGCTAGCATGCTAGCAGGTAGTCTCACCTCAGCCCATTGATTTGAATAGCCAGAGGCGAGTCAGCGAGTCATTGTCTAATTAAAGTGTCTCTGTATTTTACCTGCCTTTTAAAGTTCATTGTCTGTTAGAATCTTTTTTATTCTATAGTTTATAAATACAGATTTCAGTCATTATTTTATCTGGATAGTCTCATTGTGGTGTGATGAGTAATCATATTCAAAGACCAATGAAATGTATTATGAATTGAGTCCTGTGATGAGAACAGAAGAGTCTTTATGATTATAGCAGCAGTTATTAGGAGAGATTCTCCACTGAACCATGTGTAAACCCTGGCCAGTTTTTTTTCAAAGTGCAAATCTTTGAGGTATCCATGTCGGACCATACACATGATCAAAATCCTCGCTATCGTCATGCACCAGAGGCAAAACTGCTCCAGTTTCAGCTTTATGCACATGCAGACCCATTTGTTCGTTTGACAAATGATGTGTTGATGTCAAATTTAGGCAGAAACCAACATTTCTTTCAGAAATATAAATGTATGCTGTATGGGTCTGTATTTGTCTTTAGTGGCTGTTGAAAAGCTTGTGCAGATGGATGGGTGCAGGAGACCGCAGACGCAGAAGAGATGTGAGGCAGCGTTTCAGTATACAAACTACAAAGGAAGACTGTGGTCTCATGAAAGAGACTAAAATAAAGCCTGAACTCTATAGTCCGAGTCGGTGTTGATGTTGTGCTGCTGTCGGATGCCAATCTAGAGGTCAGAAAGAGAATCTCGAGAGAACCCAGTAAAAAATCAGACGCTATACAAGTCATATAACGGTGAGATTTACGGTATAGTACTGCCTGTATAAAAAGAAATCGCTTCCTCATGCTGGGTTGTTTTATAAGAAGGCAGCTGTGTAGTAGTTTTTTTTACTGTCATTAATGCGTCATTACTTGATTGTGGAATCTTAAATTGCTGATAATTACATTTTTAAAGGTTTTCTGTTCAAAAGTAGTTGACTTAATACATGATCCTAGGGTTTTCCCTTTAAAAAAAAAAAAAAAGAGAGGGGGGGGGGGTGTCTGTATGAAACACCCAGGTGGTGAAGTGAACTTCCCCAAGGATGTCTGAGCAGTCACTGGCCATCTTCAAACAACTGGCAGGCTGACTCTTCAGCAAGGGCTTTAATGGGCAGTAATTGAGTTTAATTAAAAAATTGACTTGTGTTTGTCATCCTCTGCGGGGGAAAAAGGACTGCTCAAACATCTTAACCATAATAGTTACTAATTGAGTGTTTTTTTGAACGGGAAACCCTCTGATGTATGATTTTACGAAGATTTCAAAACCAAAGCCATCGAAAGAGGTTCTGCTCGGACCAATTGTTGTAGAGTTTTAGATTATTCAACATTATTCTACATATTCAACTTTTCTTGCTTGAAGAACTGTAGAAAAACTGGTACACCTACCAATACTTGGTCGGTCCCCTACGGGGCATGGACTCCACAAGCTTATGGAAATATTCTGTAGGCAGAATCTGGATCTGAGTATTCAGCATGATCCACAATTCTGTTGTAGGATTTCTGTATTTTACAGAGCGTTCCATGGCATTCTAGATGTGTTCGATAATGTTAAGATCTGGTGAATTAACTAGGAATGGCAAAAAAAAAAAACCCTCCAGCCATAATTTGGCGTCTCAAAGTGTTTTGTGGTGCATTGTCCTGTTGGAAGAGTTCAAACCTATCAGAATGAATCCACATAAATCGGTGCAACTCATCCGAAAGGAGACACATGTAATGTTCACCTGTCTGAGACGGTTGTAGATGCACCAGGGGTTCAATGGAATGCCAGTTTAACAAACCTTATACCAGTATGAAGCTACCACCAATCTGTACCGGGTTTTGTTTTTACAGTCTGTGCCAGTTTTTCTCGCACTTCAATAACACAAAATCTTTAAGCGTTTCTTAAAAAAAAAAAAAAAAAAAAAGAGGTTTTGAGGTTTGTTTTACAGAGAACCATACGGTTTCCTCCAGAGAGATGAAGCAAGGTAAAATAAACATTGCACATATTTATAGAGTCCAATTTGAGCTCCAGTTCAATTTGCACCAGTATGTTCAGTCTCTCAGGATATCAGATATCCACTTCTGGTACAAGTCTGGTCTTCCAGTTTACATGAACTTTGAGTGAATTGGATTTTTTTATGGCAGTGTAAATACTAGAAATTATTGCATCATTGTAACATCTCACTCTCACTTACTAATCTGTTTCTTATAAAGTGAAAACCATTCGAGAGAAGAAAATCAAGCTGTGAGAGACAAAATGAATTACTTGAACATTGTGTTCAGCTGTTGTATTATCCTTCAGAAATAAATATAAGGTGGATGCTTAGAACCATAGTGATCATCTGCTCGTCTAAACTGGTTGTTTGCAATTCTATTAGATGTCTGGGATTTAAATTGTTGTGTGACTGCCATTTACTCGTGATCCACATATGAAACAGACAGCTCTATGTGGGGTGTACTAACATACAGCAGCATAACTACAGCTTGCTTTCACTGCTCCAGCTCTGCTGCTGCCAATGTTCCACAAATATCCTTTTTGCCTTTCCCCAAACCCCTGGCCACAGACGTTCACACAAAGCCAGCCTTCGACCTATGGACCGCACTGACCCTGCTGTTTCTGAAATCTAGTGTTCGCACAGACATCCTCGAAATAGCTGTACGGTTGCTTGTAAATGTGGTTTACTGTAAGAGTTTTCCCAGAGGGACAAGGAGACAAACAGGTTCTAGAGCTATTTTATACATTGAAGTGCCAGAAAGAATGGTGAATCTTATATTTGGTAGGAGGACATGGCTTGGACCCAACGAGCTTGCAGATATACTCTGTAGGCAATGAACACAATACTTCCTGCAGAACGGTCCACGATTCTGTTGTATTCTAAGGTGCATAGGTGGTATTGCTATGTAGCATGCATAGGCTTGTCTGTACCAGTTTTTCTGGCACTTCGGTGTATTGTCTACTTGTATACTAGCTGAACCTTGGCTTACAATTTTGAGGGGAAAATGGTTAAATGTAGCACTGTGAAGCCTTAAAGATTCTGATCCATGCAACAGTGGGTTCCCTTTTCAGACATCTGTTTCAAGACTGCTGCAGTGTTTACTTGTACAATCATGTTTTTTTTCTCTCTCAAATAGGAAAATAGCACAAGAAACTTTAATAATGCACTAACTTTAATAGTCCTTTAGCTGGACATGGGGAATTGTGGAAATACAGCTAGAGGGATTGCAAAGTTTTTAGCATTGTTCTGTTCAGCAACAATGTTCACAGCAGACACAGCAGTCTGTGGCTTTAATACCAATGCCTTAGGGAGGTACAGAGAGAGAAAAAAAGCCACCAGACTGGATTTCTCCATTCTCACAGCTGTAGTTTCAGCATCATTTTACTGTAGTCTTTCCCCCCTGCCAGCTGGATGGAGCAAGACATTGCATTTCTGCTCTTGCTTCATCAGCACAAAAGCATTTATCTATCTCAGGAACGCTGTTTGGGATGTGGGAATACACCACGGCTACAACACCAGTCCATCTCAGGACGGCTTTCACAGACACATTCCCAATTAAAATCAATTTCGAGTTGACAATCCACCTACTGGAAGGTATATGGGAGGTGGGAGGAAACCCGAGAACCAAGAAGACATCCATGCCAGCAAAAATCTATATGTCAAGTAAGCCAAGCTTAGGATGGAAACGGTGGCTGTGGATGCTACTCACTGCACTCAATCAATGCTACTCACTGCATGACTGTGCCACCCAACAATATATTATTGACCATCTCTCCAGAGAAAGTCAACTACTTTCTTAAATTGTAAATACAACAAAAAAAAATAAAGCCAGGAATGGTGTTCGTAATTGAAATATTGTGTACAGTCCAAAGCTAAATTTTTTGAGCTATGGTTTGGCAGCTCGACCAAGACTCTCCGATCTCACTGAAGTCACATGATATCACTGCAGGAATAAATGGAGAAGACGGGATGCATATTTTAGGAGTTTTCTTTCTGGCTTACTGCTTCTCTTTCTCCATTTAGCTGTTTCTTTCATTGGCTCCCTCCTGTTCTCTCAAAGGATTCTGTCCCAGGAGCTTACACTTATATTGGATCTAACTGTTTGTCTTATTGTTGGGATATACGTTTTTCTTAATGTGGCAATTTGGCATTTGTCACTAGGAGTCTGGGAGAGCGTAACTGGCCCTGCTTTCAATAGCAGGAATATGTGGCTCAGTTTGTGGGTGGGAATTGGCAATGACTAAAAAAACTGGAAGGACATATTTGGAAGGGTCTTTATCTGATGTATTCTCTGAGATATGTTTACCAAGGCTGGACTACTGAAAGCTCCTGGTGGCATTTCCCTTAGGCCTGCTGTAGTCTCGATCCACTAAGGGCGTTTAAAAAAAGTAAGAATGAAAAGATGTTGAGTTTGTACCAAGTACCAACTTGCATTAGAAATGACCAGGGTCCAGATTAAAGGATGGGATAGTTAAGATTAAACAAATTCCTTGTAGGTTTAATATTAAAAAAAAAAAACGCACCTGCCTTTTATAATTCTTAAATACTTTTATGAGATTCAGCAAATCTCTTTTCTTATTCACTTTCATGCATGTTTCCTTTTCTAGCCCAGCTCACTTTTTCTTTCCTTCTCCGGGGTTTATTGGGTCAGCCTCTCTGACAGCCACAGAATGGGATTCCTGACCCAGAGGACTGAACCTGATATAACGAATGGGATCAGAACGTCATCGGCAGCTGTAACGGGGCAGAATTTACTAACCCACCGTGTCCTTTGCCAGTTGGATGAGGTCTGCATCACTGGCAGCGTTTGCACTGTCTTGCATCATTTAGACTGCAGAGAAACGCATAGCAGGACATTACTACGTCATCTGTAAGACTAAAAAATAGCTTCCTGAGAATCTGAAGACAGCCAAGAATAACGAAGGGGTCAGTCGGTGGGGAAAACAAGACAAAAAGTAAAGCGAGTCTTCTACTGCAAGGCTGATGCATTACAATTACGAATGTGTGTGCAACAAAATAAAACAAGAGTGTGTGTATCCATCACATCCCAGGTGCTCCCTAAGATCTAACAATTGCTTTAAAGCAAAGTCCTTAGGTGTCATGCTGTTGGTCTGGGAGAATGTAAAGCATCTGTTGGACAGAAATGTCGATCTTTCATCTACAAGTCTGCTGCATAAAAGCACAATGCCTCTTGATCTTGCTTTCTTTATCGGCCAAGAGTGATGATTCATTAGTTATCCTGTGGCTTGACTTCCCTGATTAGTCTTTGCCCAACTTTCCATGAGGACCACCAGTTTCATCCTAATCAGAGGTGTTACTGTTCATTCAGCTCCCCCAGGAATATCACTTGCCTCTCTAAACATATCCTTTTAATTTCAAACACATAACCTTTAGAACTTGGCTAAGTGCAGGCTGATTAGGTAAGGGCTGACTACAGCTATAGTACTAATAGAAAGACTGAGATCTTGGATGAAAACTGCTGTGCAATAAGAAACATCCTGTGAGGAGGCAGTGCATGGCTTTGGAAAGCGAGACATGTGAAGGTTTAAAACCTTTTACTTGTTTGTGTCCTCACTCTAATCTTTGTGTATAAATATTCATGGATCCCCTGTTCAACTAACATACCATTGCAGTGTGTGCGCGTGGTGATGGTGGTAGGGGGTCTCTGGCTTTGGAAAAAGACTCTGAACAGCTTTGTTATGTAGTGTTTGGAGGCAAGATTGGTGACCCAGAATGCTTGAGAAAAGAAGAAACATTGTGCTTCAAACCACTGCTATAATTTAAATGTTTCCCAGAACAAAAGTGGTAGAGAAAGTATAACATTTGACTGATCAAGCCTGGTTGCTATCAAATGGGTTATCAAACCAACAGGAACAGCATTAGCCTCTATCATGCCAATCGCACATGCACTACTTCCCAAACCCGCACACACCCATTCACCCTGTACCCTTAGGCAAAGGCAACACCGCCTTTCACAAACAGCTGCTTACCTTGAATAGAATGTATATTTTATGGTAAGCTGTTTCGTGTGTTTTGAGGGTTTGATGCTGGACAAAACTTTTAACTTGCGCCGCATAATGACATTGTCTTATTGGACAGACCACCCAAGACATAACGGCCAAGATCTGAAGTCTTGAAATGCAAGTTTCAGCCCACTGTAGGAGGAAGTGTAGCCTATACTGAGTGTCAGCCATCAAATGTCTATTGAAAAGACTCTGGGGTTTAAGTAAAGCATGTTTAAATGGAGTTATACTGCCAATGCATTGAGCATTAAATCAAGTAAAGCCATCAACATAAACACAATTATCCCCTTCCTCAGTGGTAACGACAACCAGCCCTACTCTGACGCACAATGCCCCGTTTAAAAAAATCGCGATTACGTGATGAGGGCTTAGTCTTTTTGAGAGCTCGCAGGGTGACTCCAAGGAAAGCTCCAGGGCATTGGCGCTTTAAAAGCCTGGCAAATTGCCCCTGTGTGTGCTTTGAAAATATGGGCCAACTTGCTGAGTCCCGTGCAAGCTTTCTGCTCCTTATCTGCTGTCATCAGGCTTAAAGGGAAGTGAAGTTTACACAGACGTGAGGTCACTCGAGATGCATGATCAGAACCAGAGTCAAGCCTTTAAGAGTCAGCAACCACCCCTCGCTTTGGAACTGCTCATTCAGCAAACTGCAAATGCGATGGCAGTGTACACTCAGAGGTACACCATCGTCTAATCATGGTACAGTGACTCACTAGGAAAAGTATGATACCAGTTCTATTTACCACCTTTAGATACCGTTATTCGGTACCTTTAGATTCTTATGCAGGGACAAATTTACTGCAATACTACTAATAAAACAAGAAAACTAGCTTGTTAAGTTACTAAGAAACAGGAAGGTTAAAAGTTCCCACTCCTATAGACATTTACAGAGTGCTGATACTGGAGACTGATTCTATAGATGTGCAATAAACACCTCTTTAACTGCACACATTTTTAATTAAGTGTTTCATTCCTTATTATACCACAATGTTTTTATTTAATTATCTAACAAACGTAAAACATACATTTTTATACAGTTACAGCTGCATTTAATGTTGGTAAATGTCTAAAAAAAAAAAAAAAAAAAAAAAAAAAAAAAAAAAAAAAGTTAGCCCGTCATGAATTGCATTATTACAGAAACCGTCCTATTTTTTACTCTATTGAAGTGACAAAAAAAAAATCTTAGTTATCTAGTTACAACCAGCTTTCTGACTACAACACCCAGTAGGCCTTGTTTAGTTTCATAGTTTACACCTGTTTTGAATTACTCGTGTTCTACTCATGCATTTAGGTACAGATTTTGTCTTTTGTTTCCTCAGTTGAGGTCAAGATAGGTTGGATTTGGTTTTTATGTTTAAACATATTCAGTCATGTTCTGTCGGATTATAAGAAGTTTAACTCGCTATGTGTGTCCAACACCCTGTCTTTGTCAGAATCTGTGTGTCTGTGCTTGCACCCAGGCTAACAATTATAAGAAATATTTATAAGAATTTATAAGAAATCTGTCCTGAAATATTCAACAGCAAAGTGCTGACACTGGAGACTCCTTCCATGGTTCCACTAGATGAGTGTGTTTAGTCTTAGACGAAGTGAATAACTTCCATTTAAAGTAAACTAACGTTATAAGGAATTGTAAAATAGTTGATAGATTCAGATAGAGGGGTGGGATTACCCTAACAATGCCCTCATGTGACATCACAAAGGGCACCAAATCTTAACTGCTTGTTGAATCCCATATTTTATCTAGGAGGCATACACAAAACTGACTGGCTTGTCTTGTTTCACAGTTTTGGGGCTGGTAATAAATGTACACAAGAACTGAATCACTGGGTTTTTTATAACATGTCCCTTTAATATAAAAACCTGTAGGAGCTGCTGCTACAAATGTAAATCAACACCTTCTTACTGATCAAGAATTAAACAGACCTGGGGTATATAGAAATGTGATAAACCTCCTCAGATGGAAACATTTCTTCTAGAAAACCATATATATGTTTAAAGCACTAGAAAATGAGATATTAGCCAAGAGCGTTGGACACTAAATGAGTTCCCACATGTACTGGGCCATGTGGGCTCATGGCGCAAAGCCTAAGCTTTACAGGGTGTCAAAGCCCCCAAAGCTGCTTTATTAAACACGTCCAAGACAAATACGTAGGGAGAACCAGAGCCCATTAAATGGATGATGGGAACGCAATGAAACGTCGCCTGAGTCAATGCATGAGTTTAATATGCTCAGGTGCGTTTAGGGGATGTCTTTATATACGTTCTGCATTTCACAGTTAGATCATTTGGATCATAAATGCTTGCATGAGGACTTCTCTGTCCTCTTTGTCCTGGAGCGTTTCTCATTATTCCATCTACACAGCTGTTAGAGTGAACCTCTTTGATGTCAGCCTATGGTTTGAGTGCATCATACATTACCCAGCAGATAATGAGGGTGAAGAGGCAACTCTGGGAACTTTTATGGTCGTGTGCGTGGTGTGTGCAATATGCACAGCGTCCTTATATGCCAGAGATGCTGCCGATATCAAAGTGAGTTCTTGGGGCAAAAGTAGATCCTGCGATGCGATTGTTCTTAGTTGCACACCTGCACAAAACCGCACCGGCCTTCCAGAAACTAGTGTTTGTGTTTATATGGAAGACAATTAACGACAACCTTCACATGTGAAAACGTTTTGCTGCTTTATGTGGCCAAGGGACAAATGACATAAATCACATGTGTTTTAGTGCATGTGCTTTCTCAGCTTTTTGCTTTTTTTTTTTGCAGAATATCCTTCCTCCATAATTACCAGACATCTTTTTAAGTCACTTGGTGTTTTTCATCCATTTTATAAACACATGTGTTTGTACATATTTCACTATTAAAATATTCACCTTAATTGGCTGATCTGTCAGCTAGGCAGACACACTAGTGTAATACAAGCACAAGTTGATTCTTTTCCTATACCCACACTTCCCAAAGTGTACTTTTACACCACAACAGTTTACCAATGTTGAGTTTTTTTTATGCATTCAAATGCATGTTGTACCATTTACACCGATCAGCCACAACATTAAAACTGCCTGCCCAAACAATTCAGACCCACTGAAGCATGAACCCCGAAGATGTGTTGTGGTAGTTTACTTTACTTTACAAGACTTTAGCAACAGAACCTACTGTGGATTTTCTTTGGGATCGGACCAGATGAGCTAGTCTTCATCCCCCTCTCACATCAGTGAGCCTTTTATGCCCATGACCCTGTCACTTGTTCACCGGTTGTCCTTTTTGCTCTAAGCATTTTTGGTGGGAATTAACCACTATATACTGGGACACACCCCACAAGACCTGTTGTTTTTGACCTAGTCATCTAACCATCACAAAGTCACTCAGACCCGTACACATGTCTGTTTTTTCTACTTCTAACAGGTCAACTTTAAGAGCTGACTGTTCAATTGCTCCCTAATATATTCCACCCCTTGACATGTGCCACTGTAATGAGATAATAAATATTATTCACCTCACCTGTCAGTGGTTTTGTGGTTTTAATGTTATGATTGATGTATGGCTACATTTAAAGTTGTATATTGTCTGCGAAGCATTTTAACAGCTCTCTCTCTCTCTCAGCTTATCATGTTACCACAAAACCACAAAGAACAAACTACTCCAACCTGACGGCTTTCCTTGTGTTAGGCTCTGACACCAGAGACTCCTTCCATAACAATACGTAAATCTCCTTCCAGACTGGCTGAAACAACTGTGACAATTGTGATTTCTAGATCACTGGATCAGAGCATTTTTAAAACAACAGGTCTTGTGTGGTGTGTCCCATCATACAGTGGTTGTAACCTAACAAACGTGGTCCTGTCTAGTCCGATCCCATAGAACAGGGGTGTCCAATCTTCTACAGAAAGCGCCGGTTTTCATTCCAATCAAGTAGAAGCCACACCTGATTGCACCTAGATTAGTCAATCTATGGTTTGAATTGTCCATCAGGTGTGGCCTTTGCTTAATTGATTTAAATGAATGTTCCTTTCTTAATAAGATTGGACACTGCTGCTATAGAAGATCCACAGACAGTTCTGCTGCTAACATCCTATTCGTTAGGACCTACCAAAAAGTAGGTCAAAAGTAAGTAAAAAGTAGTCCAAGGAAGGACAACCAGGGGAAAAGGGCAACAGGGTCATGGGCAGCCGAAGCTCACTGATGAACACAGGGGATAGCCCATGACGGTTTTAATGTTATTGGATTGGGGTATGTTTATATAACACTTTGACCTTTCAGGTCCTTGACACTATAGTTAATATAGAAATCATAAGATATTAGAACAGGTGCATTCATAGTCACTTCCTGTTTAAGTCAGTGTGGTCAGTCAGAACAGGCCATAGCAAACAACAATGTAAAGCTATTCAGGGTACTTACTCATTTATGGAGTTTAATAAACTTTCCTGTCAGAACATGGTGCATTTAAATCCACTAGAACAAGACATAACAATTTATTAATACATATATAAATAATTATACCACAAACACAGCTCAATTAACCGAATAGTGACAGAACAGTAATTAGCTATTAGCTAAGACTTAGCAGCTCCATTAGACTCGGCTAAGACATTACTACCAGTTATTAAACTAGTAATTAATTAACCACGTACCACTCAGAGTTAGTTTCAAGCTTTAGCATGTCCACTTCTCCTCCTTTTTGTTCTTCTCCTCGCAGTTTTCCTCTCATGACCTGAATACACTCTGTCGCCATTCCGCGAGCCGCCGCTGCGTTTCTTCAATAAAGCAATCAGATGTAATTAGACCGAATTAGCGCCTTTTCGATCACGTGATCAGATTCCATGCATCCGATTGGCCGTTACAGTCTGGGCACCTGGAAAACCGTATATATATACACATAATGTATTATGTGTATGTATGTATGTATGTATGTATGTGTATATGTGTGTGTGTGTGTGTGTGTGTGTGTGTGTGTGTGTGTGAGAGAGGGAGAGAGAGTGTTTAAGTATAGTTTATACTCAAAATGCAGGTCTGGACACTAAAAGTTTGCATGCACATAATTAGGGTACTTAAGGTATATTCCTATAAAATGACATAATCTTCAGTTTTTATGTAAATACAGTCTACAAAATAGATCATTTACTCTACCATTCACAATTAAGAGATAATATCGATGATGTATTAATAGAGTGCTGTTGTTTAATAGCCTGTGTAACAGTAGGCAAGGGAAAATACCCAGATAGCAGACGACTCAGACACTTATGGCAATGGCATAGACCATTGACCCACAAGACAAGACTCGACTGAAGTGCCCTTAAGCAAGGCAATGCTTCCTGGATGCAGCGGATAGGGGCTGCCCACCATTCTGGGTATATTGTGCTCACTGTTCCCTAGTGTGTGTTCATAAGTGTGTATGTGTGTGTTTCATTGCAAGTCACAGTGGTCAAAAGAGTTCACATCACTTCTGCAGTTTGTCACGGCATCCAGACTCTGGGCCACACGCGGCCCACTATGTGAAATGTTTATGCACCAAAGCTGGCCCAACTGTGTTCCGGTACCTGGATCTGGTTGAAGTCAGTGTCGATATTCCATTGTGGAATGTGGGCTGGATGAAGGATTGGGTGTGGTCCAGATCTGGGCCATGACTCATTTGCTTTCTGGGTATATGATATGTATGATTTAGTGTTAACGTTGATGTTTATACCTGTTACTGCGAAGATCAATATGCTTATGTCATAAGATATAAAGTCAACTGACTGTCTTTTTTTGTAGAAATAATCTGGCTGTGAACGCAATGGGTGGAAACTATGTCTTTGCATACAAATTTCTGAGATAAATCAATGCATGCTTTTATTAACCTAAATTCAGTCCTGATATATACACTGAGGTGTGGTCTTATTATGACTGCTGACTAAGTCTAATCTACACTCGAAGGTCCCGTTAACTGCACCCATGGTGTGCTGGAAAAGCCCCGCCTGCGCTCGAGAGCCCTCTTCCTCACGCATGCACGCACCTTCTCCTATCGTCTTTTTGCCTCCACCCCGCCCCCGTTATCACTCACTCCTCAGCCGTGGTAAACCCGGACACTTGAGGAGCCCACTGCGGCCACCGTGACTCGACTCGCATCCACACCCTCCTCCTCCTCCATCCATCTTCCTCCTCCTCCTCGTCCATCCTTTCCCTCCCTCCTTCCTCCCCCCACCCTTTAATAGTATATTCAAGTTCGCCAAGAACTCGGACAGAGCTCGCAGACCCCGGCGCACGCTCGCGACCATGTAATCCGCCCCTGAGCGCAGGAGCAAGCAAGCAGAACACGCGAGGAGAGCCGCGCGCGCGCTGAAGAAGAAAAAGTGAGAAGGGGCGAGAAGAAAAAAAAGGAAAACCGGGTGGATTTGCGCGCGCTGTTTTGAACTTCATTTTGCAGATCAATCATGCACGCTTTTCTCTGGGGTCTGGGCTTGTTCATCCTTCTCCCTGACTTGTATGTGGCAGCTTGGACCCGGAGATCTCCGACACGCGCTAGAAAAGGTAATTGTCATTCATTTGCGGGAAACATCGCGCGCTCCACCTAGTAGACAGAATGAATGAAGTTTGGCTCGTGCGTAAGAAAAGTTACGACTGATAGCATTGTCTTGGGAATGCAGTATGACTCCTGGCTCTGTCTCAGTCAGTAATTTTGCTATGCTTAAAAAAACTATATGTCACAGAATAATTATGATCGCGACATTAACGATATTATCGTTATATACTCTGAAGCTCAGGATGCACGGTATTAAACATTGAGTGACATATCATTGCACTCTAGTATACAGCTTAAAACAGCATTGGCTATGGCAAATATCGTGATATCGATTATTATCTATTATTATTCCAGTGCAATACTTATTATCGGATTAAGCATAAACGTTAGAGGTACTAGCAGATAGAGTACTAAAGTTAGAGGTTAGTACTCTGTCAGACAGTGCAAGGGGAGTGAAAACTTTCACTCAGACCCCTGTGATGGAGAAAATCATTGTGCATTACTGTACAGTGCGGTATCGTATGTCAGTGTGGTTATAAAGCATAATTGATATGCTCCTCCACAGCAGGATCACTGGAGCGCACAGGAGCGCACGAGATTGTGACGCCCTCCAGGGTGACCGAGACCGGGGACGCGTTGCCCCCGAGCGCGCACTTTAAGCGCAGGAAGCGGAGCATCGATAAGGAGGACACGGGCACACCGGGACACTGGGAATCTGAGCACGTGCATTACAGATTCTCCGCATTCGGTCGGGACTATCACCTGAACCTGACGCTCGAGGCGGGATTTATTGCGCCGGTTTATACCGTGTCCGTTCTTGGCGCGAGGAACCGAACGCACGAGGAGGACAACAACGATGAAACGGTGTACCGGCACTGTTTTTATAAAGGACACGTGAACGGAGAAACGGAGCACACTGTCGTTATCAGCCTCTGTTCCGGTTTGGTGAGTGGCAAAAACTTTTTACCCCTTTTCTGAAGGAGGTAATGCACGTGCGCTGAAAGGGTGTTAGAGGAGAGTGTGTGTGTGTGTGTGTGTGTGTGTGTGTGTGGTGGTTTGCATACTAAAACATTCATTCATTCATCTTCAGTAAGTGCTTCATCAGGGTAGAGTCACCTTAAATCCTGGATACACCTGGACAGAGAAAGGGAGGGGGACACCAGTCCATTAAGGCCTTCAAGGCCATCATGCATGCACACTTTAACACCTAGGGATGAGTCGCAAATCCACAGACTTGGAGATGGACACCTGTGCTTGGGATCCCACCAGAAAAGCTAAAAGCATGATGCAGTGACGTTGCTTGCCACTCATAGCCTTATGCTGTGTTCAGTTGTACAAGCACTACAGACAGTTGTGATGTAAAGGGTGGAAAGGGTGCTACACGGGCCCCTGGGAACTAAAATTGTCCATTAACCTGTCAGGGGACAGTGGAAGTAGTGCCGCCAGCCCTAGTCACATCCTTATATGACGCCTGCTTGTCCTTGCTCTACCTTGGGCTAGTTGTTCAGCATCATCAGACATCATCGCTCCTACCTTTCTAGTAAGCATTTGGTTACTGTTAGACCAGGTGCATAGAGAACACACCACAGTATTAAAAATGCAATCACAAAACATAAACATCAACATAACATGCATGTTTATTTATTCAGTGAACACTTTATACAGTGCTGATTACAGTTTACACAGGTTGCACACAGTCCACATATAGAACTAGGCAGCTGAAGGTTAAGGCATTACTCAAGGGCCCAGCACAACGCATACATCAGCACAACATGTACAATTTACATCACCGTGACAGGAAAATGACCTCGGTGTGTTGTTTAGCTTGTAACATACCACTGACTACTGACTACAGCCAGGAGCTGAATTAATTATAATAGTAGTATAATAGTATAATAAGATGTATTCATTCATGCAAATAGTTCCAGTGTTGGCTTAGAGGTATATGTGCTATGGTGTGTTAGCCCAGTGTTTCCCCTGGGGGTAGCCTCTGGCTCTGACTCGGATAAAGTGGTTTCTCAAGATGAATGAACAATGGCTTGTTGTGTATTTCTGTTGTTTCTGGAGATCTCTTAACAACTTGCTATAAAAGCTATATCACAAATGACCTTTCCACACATTCATAACAGATAATAATAATAATAATAATAATAATAATAATAATAATAATAATAAATACATGAACATGTAGATGTAGTAACTTGCATAGATATTATGGAATTTTAATTAGTAGTATACTGTATATAAAATTCACTTCGTAACAGTGCATTATAACTCATTTTGTTTGCAATTTATAAGGTGTTATAATTAGGTTATGTGGTCATGCAGCTCATAATGTACACTAATAAATAAAATGTATTGCTGCATTGATGCATGCATTGATTTACTTGTAAAAATAGCAGCATAACGCCCCATTGCATATGGCCTTCATAAAAATCCATTATGATGTATTTCAAGTGTGTCTAATTGTGGTTCTCTGAGGTGAAATTAAGACCACCCTGCTGATTTAACCAGTGATCACTCTGATTACTTAGAGACCAGGTTTGATAGGTGTATCCGAGCTGGCAAATGAGAAAAGTGGACTGGGATCACGGCCACATTTTGCTGAGTAAGCAACATAGAAGTGTGTTTTGACGTGGGTTTTTTTTTTTTTTTTTTACACATCGCTCTCCGGTGCAATGTTATTGTTGGAACGTTTCTCACGGCTTCCTGCTCAGTGTTCTTAGAAAGACCAGCTCTGTTCTTCTTAGACGTTCTTTAGACATGCACTTAGGGAAGCGAGGGCTATTAAGTTGAAAAGGACTTCTGTGGCAAACATGAGTATGCGTTTCCAATGACAATGAACTGCTTTTGCATGACACTGGCTTGATGCTATTGTTAGTAAAGGCGAGGGAGGATGTGGAACGTTGAGATAATTGGAAGAAAATGGTGGAAACATCACAAAAGAAGCATCCACCAAGATATATGCCACCAATTTCATACAAATACTGTAAAACGTACCTGTATAGGGTCAATAGGTCATAGTCTCATTCCTTGTACCATTTTATTAGATGTTCATCAACACGCGTTCTATTTAAACTTTTTTTTTTTTTTATCGCACTTGCTAGTCATCACCAAATGTTGCACTGGTCTGAACTTACATTCACTCTGATGCACATTTGATGTCGGCTATTATTATGCGAAACATTGTCATTGCAGTCCCCTCACATCCTCGATTCAAGTATTTCAGCGTTCCTCGGTTGCTCTCTTGCTTTTTCCATGGTGCGAGAAACCACACTTCTTATAAAGGAATGCTGGCCTCACATCTCCAGAGTCAGCACTTTTCCCCCTCATCAGCTTTCACAACATAAAAATCACACTACACCATAATTTCCTGATAATCATCGCTCAGATTCGCTTTCCTCCCGAGGCCAGTTTGCCTATATGCCTTGCAACATATGTAGCCCCTTTTGTAATTGCTACATCATTTATGCAGGACATAAAGATTGTTGGTGGGTGGTGGTGGTGGTGGTGGTGGTGGGGGGTTGTAAAAGACAAGGGCAATTAACAGCAACCTGTGGAATGTTTGTACACACCTCTGTGGGCATGCTCCATTTGATGTGGTGCTGTTTTTTCCAGCTTGGTACTTTCAGGTCCTCAGAAGGGGAGTATTTTTTGGAGCCCCTTCACAGCTACGATGGTGAGCATTATGAAGAAGAACACATCAAACCTCATATCGTGTACAGAAATGACGCACACAAGAGGGCCGAAGAAGATGCGACGTCATGTGATACGGCAGGTGAGAAAGTCACATTTACCCCTCTTTAACCCCCCACCACCACCACCACCACCACCACCCCATTTATTTATATTTTTTGATATCACACTTTGGGTGTCATCATGAATGCTAGCTATTTTGCAGGAGTCTTGCTTAAGCTTCTTAATATGAATTTTAACAACTTTAACGTCTTCATTAACATTAATTGACATTAATTTACATTACGTTAGTTACTTTAGTCAGTTTATCACTTAGCATTAATATGCATTACCTCAACTTAGTCAGTTAGCGTTTAATCAGATAATTCAGGTAGCACTAACTTTTTTTTAATTATTAGTTAGCATTTGTCTTCTTTACCTCAGATAATTCCGTTAGGTGCTCATTTAGCACCTCCTTCCTTTTAGTTTTGTGAAAAGCATTTGTAAATGAATGTGTCCTTACAGTACAAAATAGTGCAATAGCCCTTATTAGCTCTACCCACTAGGTTAATGTTAGTCTTTGTTACCTCAGATCACTCGATTATCTTCATTATCGCTAAATCTTCATTAGCTTAGAGTGCCACATTAGCAACCTTATTAGCCCTACACACTCAGTTAACACCACGGTATTTATTACATCAGCTTGCATTAGTCCTCCTTACCTTAACCATCCTATATAACAGCTTTAGCAAAACAAACAAGAAAGTATATAAAAATTCAGAATACAAATACTGCTATAGCTTTAGTTAGCCTAGTGCTTTACGTCAAGCTCCATAACCTTTATTAGCTCTATGCACTGTTTAGCATAAATTTAATTTCAGTCTGTTAAACAAGTCACCAAATATTGCACAAAAATAGAAAGCAAGAAATAAGAATACAATAAAATAAAAATGTGAAGGCTATCTAACGCTTGTGCTAAAACAGTAGAAACACAGAGTGCGGTGTTCACACTTGTATTATCTGAACGTTATTTATGCTACTTGTGGAATAGTTTCTTTCCTCCTCATATTTAGTGAGAAAAAATCCATTCCTATTTATGGCCTATTTCATTTCTATTTTCAAAAGAATGCCTCCAAATGTAGATGGAAAAACCTTTTTTGGTCTAAGTGCAGCAGGAAAGAATCATTCCAAATGTTCCTGCTATCGCCTTCCATCTCAGTTTATTGCCACAGAATCCTGTTGACTCTTGCA
The DNA here is from genome assembly GCA_028565595.1 of Duopalatinus emarginatus. Classification (NCBI taxonomy): domain Eukaryota; kingdom Metazoa; phylum Chordata; class Actinopteri; order Siluriformes; family Pimelodidae; genus Duopalatinus; species Duopalatinus emarginatus. The sequence continues at coordinate 6,323,646 of JAOVVF010000001.1, forward strand.
CTTCCTGTGGCCTGCAGATAAGGGAACCTGATAGTCACAATACCACCCATACCACCCGCAAGCGGCTCTGAGGCAAAGCACTGAGTGGCCTAAAGTGTTTGCAAATGTATCATTATAAAAATAAATTTTAATTGGGTGTAATGTAGTGTTGGAGGGCAGCACGCTGCTGTTCATTCATAAACCTAAACAGGGCCTTGTGTGTTGCGATATTGTAAAGGAAATCAATTTGCCCCATTTTTCCAAAATGCACCAAGGCACAAAGTGTGTTCGAGATAACTAGGAGGTTTATGAAAGGCCTACTGTGGCTTCCGTTTTTTTATCAGGAGGGTAAGTTTCATTGTCTCCAATCACAGGCGGTAGGTTTTAAGGGCTTCGATATGATGTTACAAGAATTTGGTATTTTATTCCCTCGTTTTGTGTGGAATAAAGACGTCAAGGCGAGATGCCAGCTTTACCCAGCATGAACCTGACTTCATACTCGGCCACGTGCAGCAGATGAAACCTTGAGCTTAGCCACAAAACATTTTTCTCCTTATTCCAGTAACAGCGATTCACCAGAGAGATGATGCCTGTTGTTTGTGTCTGCCGTCTTTAAAAAGGACACACGGTTGAGGGTTCATTCAATGCGAGGCTACGGCATTAGACTGTTTTTGGATTTCAGATTTCGCAACAATGTATACATTTTTGTTCGGTGCAAAGAGTGTTCTTCAAGCCCACTGATGATGTCTTCAAGGACTACACCAGCCTGAGACTTATATACACCGTGTGGCATTGTCCTGGTGGAAGAGTTGTAGAATTTCTGTATTTCACAGCATGTTGCATGGCATCCCTAATGCTTTCCATAGGCCTAAGAAGGTGACTTAGGTGGGAAAGTTGTTCTAACCACAAATTGGCATCTCTAGATATGTGTGGCAGTGCACTGTCCTGTCAGAAAAGGCCAAACCACATCAGAATGAATGCAGGACACACACACACACACACACACACACACACACACATATTATAAAACCACTGTTGTGCATAGGGGTGTTGCTGTGTATTTTACATAGGCTTGTATGTAGTCATTTTTCTGGCATAAATCTTTTGCACAACAATACTATAAATATTGATATGCATGGACGGATTTTTACATTCTTAGATATAGTTCCCAAATAATATCTTCAGATATTTAATGGTTCTGGCTTTGCTCCAGTTTATATGGAGGTAATGGAGAAAGGCCAACTCTAGCTTTCTAAACAAGGTCTGCTCGGAGCATTTTCTCAAAGGCAAACTCTCTCTTATAGGGTTCTACATAGAACCGTCAGGGTTTTTCCCCAAGAGATGTATTCCTAAGTACCCTTTAGAAGGCTGGCTGGATTATTTTTGCTCATAGTATAGCAGAAACTTTCTCACATTTCTGTCCAATCGTGCACTTTTGGTTTTACACTCAAATTTGTTTCCATAATGAGTACAGCCGTGGCCTAGTGGTTAGGGAACCGGTCTCTTGACCAGAAGGTTGTGGGTTCGATCCCCGCCCAGGGCAAAAACACGACTGAGGTGTCCTTGAGCAAGGCACCTAACTCCCCCAACTGCTCCCCGGGCGCCGCAGTTTGGGGCTGCCCCCCGCTCCGGGCAAGTGTGTTCACTGCCCCCTAGTGATCACTGGTGTGCGCGTATGTTTCACTGCACGGATGGGTTAAATGCGGAGGTCACATTCCTCTGTGTGCAAGCACAGTAGGCAAATAGTGCACGTTCACTTTCAGTTTCACTTTCGTTCACTTACAAAGTCGGTTTATAATGTGGCCATGTTTGTGTTTACATGGCAGGTCATAAAGCGGCTGTTGAAAAAAACCTGGTGTCTGGGAGCTTGTTGGCTGACCTGGAGAGTCTCAGCGCAGGGGTTCTATCAGGCTCTTTACCTGTGACAGAAGACGAGCAGCCATCAGCTAACGACAGCAGCAGTGACTCAGGACCTCACCGGAGAGCGAAGCGCTTTCTTTCCTACCCACGCTATGTCGAAGTCATGGTCGTTGCTGACTACAAGATGGTGGAACATCACAGGAGTAACCTCCAGCACTACGTCCTAACGCTAATGTCTATTGTGAGTTTTATTTGACTTGATTATCCTTGACCGCAGATCAACAGTTAGGAGATACTACCAATACACTTCTGAGAGGTATGATGAAGGATAAAAAAAAGGAGGAATAAAATCAGAAATGGTCACATAAAATGCATGCTTGAGATGCTTTTTGGCATGGCTGCCAGGGAGGTGAACTTGACCTACTTCTGTCTTGGCACAGGCTGAATTCTCTACAGGTTTCTGGGAGCGCAATCAACTTTCTTAACAGCCGAGAAATATTTTTGCAGCAGCTGACCAACTGTATTATAAATAGAACTGCTGTGTGAGCCCTTTCCTGAGAATCGTAGCTTCACGCAGCTGCGTTTAGAAGAGCTGTCCGAAGACAAAATGGCTTTCACTCATAGGATTAGAAATCCCTGGAGGTCAATGTCACGCATATTATCTTGTAACACGATGCGTATGTTTGAAACATGTGCACAGATCAGGAGGGAGTTTAGTTTTTCGGCCCTGCAACACATTTCTTTTGACATTTTGACAAACGTAACGTAACTGCTCTGTTCATGTCCCTAGGAAAACGTTAAGACCAGATCCATCCTCTTCATTTACAATCACAAGAATACACACACTTGACCACAATGGTATCTCACCACTGTTTTGTCTTTCATCCAGGTTTCCTCAATCTATAAGGATCCCAGCATTGGCAATCTGATCAACATTGTCATTGTGAAGCTAGTCATAATAAACAACGAGCTGGTAAGATAACAGCTTCTCAGCATTCACGTGTACATTATACACTAGCCATTTGCAAGTTTTCCACTGACCCGCACCTTCATCCAAGCCGAAGCATATCCCTTACCCCATGATCACAAGATCACATGTTCTTCTCGCTCTCTTTCCATACACAGACGGGTCCGGTTATCTCTTTCAATGCACAATCCACTTTAAAGAACTTCTGCGTCTGGCAGCTGGATCAGAACAACCTCGATGACGAACATCACGACCATTACGACACGGCTATCCTCATCACCAGGTCCCGCAGCTTTTACTTCCTCTTAAAAGGAAAGGTTAGCCAAAATGCTACCATGGCTAACTAGGGCATACAGTTAACATAACTCTATGTAGCGTCTATGAAAGTCAAATATGTGTCATAGTCAGTATACCAGTGGTGGACTAGGGGGTTAAATCTGCATCCCAGTGTTTGTAATCTATTTCCCAATGGCCAGTCATTGTGTGTAACCCATTTTATTTCTACAGGCAGGACATCTGTCGCGCAAAAGACAAGTGTGACACTTTAGGTAATGCTTTTTTTTTTTTTACATATCAGTGATATAATGAGCACTGCTGGTGATCATTTTTTAATAATAGTGCTATATGATGTCACCAATACCACCAATTCTCCTGTTTTGCCAGGTCTTGCAGAGTTAGGCACAGTGTGTGATCCATACCGGAGCTGTAGCATCAGTGAAGACAGCGGTCTCAGCACCGCATTTACTATCGCCCATGAGCTCGGCCATGTGTAAGTGTCCAGATCCACTCCCAACTACCACCGATCCACAGTCTTACAACCAAAATTGGTTGTATTGGGTAATGGTTGGATAGTAGGGTGTAGGGCAGGAGTGCTCAGTCCTGGTCCTGGAGGGCTACCACCCTGCAGAGTTTAGCTCCAACCTGAATCTATTACACCGGATTCAGGTAATGAAGGCCTTCAGGAGCAAATGAACATTAGAGTCAGGTGTGTTGGATCTGAACTCTTCAGGGTGGTAGATTTCCAGGACCAGGATTGAGAACCCCTGGGGTAGGGGCAGGAGAGAAAAGCCATGTACTCAGAAGGGCAATCTGAAGGAATTTTACCCTTGTGTGATGTTGATTTATGTTCTATTCTCAGACTCTTTCCAAGGCTGCAAATCTTTTCCAACAGGTCTAGAGTCTTCTTTAGTGGTTCCTCCTTGTCTACTTTGACCTATGTTCTTCACTGGCCCCACTGCCTAGTCTTCTTTACTGATTCCTCTTTGTCTTCTCTGGTCTACATTCTTCACTAGCATCACTGGTTTCCACCAACCCTACCCTGGTCTCCTTTTTTCAAATGTCTGGTCTTGGAGCTTTAACCTTAAAAATTTTATATTTAACCACATCTATGTACTGGTCTCCTGTCTTTTTCCTTGGCCCTGAATAACCCACTGGTTTAAAGCCTCTTTCCCTTTCCCATTGATTTATTGTCTTTCCTGGTTTTAAGCTTCCTGATTGGTCTTTTACATTAATCCATACTCTTTCCCCTGTCTGGTCTGACAATATCTGCTCTTTCTCCAGTCTTCTTAACAATTTTTCCTAATGTTTAGGCTTCAATGACCCACAGTATTTAATCTTAAGTCTATAGATTTAACTAATACAGTAGAATAGTAGTTTCTTGTCTTTTCTTCATTTCTTCAAACCTTCTATACTGGTCAATAATCCCTTCCTTTGCTGCATCATTATCATTGCTGGTTCCTTCTTACCTTTTCTGGTTCCCAGGTCTTAAGTCTTCTTCTTGGCCTTCAGTCTTGTTCACTGGCCTCTGGTCTTTATCATTAATCCAAAATTGTTCTCCAAGGTTACATCCTCTACTCTACTAGTACTTCATCTTACACATTATCTTGGTCACAGAATTCCTCCCTGCTCTCCTATCTCCTAATTAGTGTTTTAGTTGTCTATTCTGGTCCGTTATCTTATCTTCTGGTCCCATATTTTCTCCAGTGCTCCACAACGCTCTTCCCAAATCACACGTATTGGCTACTACTTTTCAGTCCATGTCTCAAATGTTCTTCAGTGGTTCCCAGCCTTCTACCCTGGTCAAATACTACATTTACATTTACATTTACGGCATTTATCAGACGCCCTTATCCAGAGCGACTTACAAGGTTACAGGTATTACAGGTAGGCCAACGTAGTGTTAGGAGTCTTGCCCAAGGACCC
>JAOVVF010000001.1:6346282-6356435 GCA_028565595.1 Duopalatinus emarginatus
CGATAGCAATAAATAACTAAGAACTTACCCTGAGTCCGGAGAGGTCGGCCTCCTGCAAGATTGCAGTGCTGCAGAGAAAGGGTTTCACAAAACGTAGAAAGAGAGAAAGAGAGAGAGAGAGAGAGAGAGAGAGAGAGAGAGAGAAAGTTGTCTGGGCGGCAGGAACGGAGACGTTTGTGCTCTGATGAAAGTCATATGCCTTTGTAGTCCCCCCCCCCAAATGGAAGTGCTGTAGACTAAAAAGGGAAGCCGTGAGCGCTCATAAGCGTGAACGAATAGCTCTGATTTAATCACTGATAAATAATGAATGACAAAAAAAATGAAATGAGGAATGATTAGAGGTGTAGTATGAGTGATTGATTGATTCTCAATTCTGATTAGTCGAAAGCTGTTTATTATTAATTATCCATATATTATTTTTCCAAGGGTTACTGCTGAAAGAGGGAATGATGTATGACGTAACCTAAGACAGACAGACAGACAGACTGACACACAGACAGACAGACAGACAGACACGCAGGCAGACAGACAGACAGATAGACAGACAGACAGACACGCAGACAGACAGACAGACAGAAAGACAGGCAGGCAGACAGACAGACTGACACACACACAGACAGACAGACAGACAGATAGACAGACAGAGAGACAGAAAGACACACAGACAGACAGACAGACAGACAGACAGGCAGGCAGACAGACAGACTGACACACACACAGACAGACAGACAGATAGATAGACAGACAAACAGACTGACACACAGACAGACAGACAGACACGCAGGCAGACAGACAGGCAGACAGACAGACAGAAAGACAGGCAGGCAGACAGACAGACTGAAACACAGACAGACAGACAGACAGACAGACAGACAGATAGATAGACAGACAGACAGAAAGACACGCAGACAGACAGACAGACAGACAGGCAGGCAGACAGACAGACTGACACACACACACACACATACAGACAGACAGACAGACAGACAGACAGATAGATAGACAGACAGACAGACAGACAGACAGACACGCAGGCAGACAGACAGACAGACTGACACACACACAGACAGACAGACAGACAGACAGACAGGCAGACAGACAGACAGAAAGACAGGCAGGCAGACAGACAGACTGAAACACAGACAGACAGACAGACAGACAGACAGATAGACAGACAGACAGAAAGACACGCAGACAGACAGACAGACAGGCAGACAGGCAGGCAGACAGGCAGGCAGACAGACAGACTGACACACACACAGACAGACAGACAGACAGATAGATAGACAGACAGACTGACACACAGACAGACAGACAGACACGCAGGCAGACAGACAGACTGACACACACACAGACAGACAGACAGACAGACAGACAGATAGATAGATAGATAGACAGACAGACAGACAGACTGACACACAGACAGACAGACAGACACGCAGGCAGACAGACAGACAGAAAGACACGCAGACAGACAGACAGACAGACAGATAGATAGAAAGACAGGCAGGCAGACAGACAGACAGACAGACAGATAGATAGACAGACAGACAGAAAGACACACAGACAGACAGACAGATAGATGTTTTGTTGTTTGTTCTGGGCAGAGATGTTTATTTACCCTTTTACAGAGGGAGTCTCCAGTGTCAGCAATTTAAGTAAGTTTTCCGTCGTAGGAAAGTCCTCAGACAGTTTTTGGGTCTTTGTAACTAAAGAGAAGTCTAAAAGAAACTGCTATAACATAAAACTCGTTTTTGAAACTGAAATGTGTTGAAACCCTCATACCTATCTCTGTCGGATAGATTCCTCAAACGCCGTATTTCTCATAGCGAAGAAACTGATGATCAGACGCTTTCAGATCTAGGTCAACCAGCAGAGCCAAATCAGAGCACACGCAAGAAAAGTCTAATTAGTGGAGAGCAGGATTGCTTTGGGAAACGTGTCTCCTGCTGGTCCGTCGCTGAGAATGAAGAGCAGCTGGAATTCATTAGAGCAGAAAAAAAGCTTTCTTGTGCTTACAACATGTGATTCCTAGCTGCAGGTAGTTTTCCCACAGACCTCTCAACACTACAAGAACAGACACATTAAACAGCACCTTTTCTTTTAGTTCATGAGGATTTTCACTATTTTTATATATAAATGCTGACACTACAGGTGGAAAAACATTTTTATTCTAACTTCACAGATCAGATTTTCAGCTTATGTGCTGTAATTTGTACTCTTCAGTTTTTCTATCCATTTCTCTGAGCTTGCGTCTATTAATCTGTTCCATCCATCCATCCATCCATCCATCTGATTTGTTTTATCCAAGTATCCATCTATCTGAGCTGTAGTGTATCTATCCTTTCATCTGTCCATTTATCTGTCTATTCATTCTTTCATGCAACTACAGTACATGCCAACATGTCAGCCATCTATTCATCCATTCCCTTCATCCACATGTCCATATCTATCCATATCATGCACACATGAGCTGACAGATGCCCGTGATTGGTTAATGGATCTATGTTTCAGTAAGTCGCTCCCGCCCAGAGAGCACTGCCAGTTTAGCTTCTCTGGCGTCCGACCGTGGATGGCTTGGGCATCATGAGGATTTGAACTTGTGATATGGTGATGGATGAGTGCTTCTGTTGTGCCATGAAATTACACAGTATATATAAACGTCATTTTTATAGAACTTTGATAGCACAGTGCTGTAGGACAATTATTATTATTATTATTATTATTATTATTATTATTATTATTATTATTTATTATTTATTATTTATTATTATTATTATTGCTAATATTATTATCATTATTATTACTATCATTATAAGAAGCAGCCGTGGCCTAGTGGTTAGGGAACTGGTCTTGTGACCGGAAGGTTGTGGGTTTGATCCCCACCCCGTGCACGACACGACTGTGGTGCCCTTGAGCAAGGCACCTAACTCCCCGGGCGCCGTGGTTTGGGGCTGCCCCCTGCTCCGGGCAAATGTGTTCACTGGTGTGTGTGTGTTTCACTGCACGGATGGGTTAAATGTGGAGGTCACATTCCTTCTGTGTGCAAACACAGTAAGGCAAAATAGTTCACTTTCACTATTATCATTTTACAAGAACGTTTAGTGTCTATTAGGATCTGTGTGTTTGAGCTCGCTGAATTAGAGTGTGTCCTGTGATTGGCTGTCTGGACGTATCAGAGGCTCCTGGAGGTGGTGAGAAGTTGGAGAAAGAGCAGATGTTGTGTTTGTGTTCGTCAGAGCCGGAGTGTTTTACGGTGTGTGTGACGTGTAAGAGCGGGCACCGTCCCATTAAACACAGCTAGAATTATCAGCGCAGCTCTGGGGTATAAATCACACCCACACACACACACAGTTTATAAAGTGTGTAATGTCACTTCTAGATGTTTTCTTCATTTTTCTACATGCATGAACGTTACACACAGGTAAGCTTTTAGAGGGATGGACACAATTCACACCCCTATTTAACTCCAAGTGTATTCTGCTCCTTGTGTATGATCGTATGAGACATGTTGACATGTGTTTATGTCCTCTGTTCAGAGATGACCTTTAAACTGTCCTTTCAGTATTCAGCTTTTAAAAGGTCACAATATGCAAATCAGCCTTATAACCTATAATCATAATAATACTATTTTTTATGGTAAGCATGATCATGTAGACGTTTGCTAATGATTAACTATAAGCCCTTTTTATATCCTGTGTCATTACAGTGTAGTGTGATGTGCGGTTCTGGACAGAGGAGTCGCACCGTGGCGTGTGTGAATCACAGCGGAGAAGATATCCACGACTCGCACTGTTCGGCACAGAAGAGACCGAACCACAGCGAGACATGCAACACACAACCCTGTGAGTCCGTCTGGATCACAGGGGACTGGACTGAGGTAAGAGGATGGAGTTGTTACAGTGATGTTTACAGGCTCCTGTAGTTAGATGGATGGTTAGTGAGATACACTGGAGTAAGACGATGTCTGGATTTCCCATAGCATATCTATAGTATATATTAGTAATACTACCCTCTCATGTGCTTTACTGAGCCTTGATCACACATGACCCTGTTGCTGGTTTATTGGTTGCCCTTTCTTGGACCTCTTTTGGTTGGTACTAACCTTCAAAAAAAGTCACAGAGATCCTTACACTTGCCCATTTTTCCTGCATCCAACACATCAACTTCTAGAACTGACTGTTCACATGCTGTCTAATATATCCCACCCCTTGACAGGTGCCACTGTTAAAAGATAATCTAAGTTATTCTTGTCACCTGTCAGGACAGAAAACCGCTCAAGAGTCAAGAAAGTATATAAGATAATAATCTGCAGGAAAATATAATTAGTAGGCAGCCGTGGCTTGAGGTTAGGAAACCAGTCCTGTGCCTGGAAGGTTGCTGGTTCGATTCCCTGAACTGACAAGACACAACTTAAGTGCCCTTGAGCAAGACATCCAACCTCCCAACTGCTCCTAAGATATGCGCTGTCCCCTAGTGTCTGCATTCGATAGTGTGTGTGTTTCACAGCCCAGATGGGTAAAATGCAGAAATCAAATTCCTGTGTGTGCAAGCGCAACAGGTCAATCACTTTACTTTCATTATTAAGACAATGAACTTGAAAAAAGGGGGCGAAGATGAGGGACGTAGTGGGCGTGGCTTAGGAAAGTTCACTTTTATAGGCACGCAATATATCGTCTGTTAATCATAATCACAATATTAGCCTTCACTGATTGATATTTCATTCCAGCAACTATAGTTTGATTTTTGTCTCTAGTTAGTTATCTCACCTGCTACTTCATTAGAAGTCTTGTCCCTTGTACATACAGTGTAGTTTGACGTGTGGCTCTGGCCAGAGGAGTCGTGCTGTGGTATGCGTGAATGACAGCGGGGTCGAGATCCAAGACTCGCACTGTTCGGCTCAGAAGAGACCAGACCACAGCGAGACATGTAACACTCAACCCTGTGAGTTCGTCTGGATCACAGGGGACTGGGAGGAGGTAAGAAAAGACAGTCATTATTGTCTCCTGGGCTTTCATTATTATATATGCACAGTCTAAAGCACATATGATTTATAAGGATCTGCCTTATGTCCTCTGCTGTAACAGATGTTGATAGTCAATAGGCTACAGTCAGTACCTACAAGCCAGTCAGAGTGTCCTGTATCTTTAAAAGTGTAGCACTGATACTGTTTGCCTCCTCAGTGCTCCGTCACCTGTGGTCAGGGCTACCAGAGGAGACAGGTCTCCTGCAGTGAGGTGCATGTCGGTAACGAGAATTATGAATACAGCCACCAGGGGTCGTCCAACTGCCCCGGGACACCTCCCGAGAGCTTCCGAGAGTGCAGAATACCTCTGTGCCCTTCGAGCCATGTGTACAGCTGGAGAGTGGGCATCTGGGGACCTGTGAGTACTTTTTTACCCCTTAAGATTATTAATAATTATTAGATGTATATTATTGCATATCTGTTTCATTGTGCATGTGTGTGTGTGTGTGGACAGTGTTCAGTGAGCTGTTCTGAAGGCTGGATGGAACGCATGGTGCAGTGTTATTCAGAAGAAGGGGAGATTAGTGATGAGTGTGAGTCGAGCTCGAAGCCAGAAAGTCGGAGGTCCTGTACTAACCCAGACTGTGAGTGTAAAACACACCCATACTATCTATCTATCTATCTATCTATCTATCTATCTATCTATCTATCTATCTATCTATCTATCTATCTATCTTAAGTTAGGTACCTTACTCAAGGGCACTTTAGTTGTGTCTTGCCCTGTGCAGGAATCAAATCTAGGACCCAGGCCATGGCTGCCACTTAAGAGTAGTGCCCAAGCATCCATCTATCCATCAATCTCTCTCTCTCTGTTTCTCTCTCAGGTGAATTACCGTTCAACTGCAGGGATGTCCAGACGCAGAACGGTGTTGTATCTGATGGAGAACAGATTCTCAGTGTACAGGGCAAAGCACGTCATGTGAGAACCTTTCACCACACACTCGCCTTACACTCATCCTGTACATCCCAGTTCATTCCTCATCTCTCTTTTCTCTCTCTGTCTGTCTCTCACTCTTTCTCTGTTTTAGATCTACTGTTCGGACATGCACACGGAAAGTCCAAAAGAGTACATCACTCTCACCACCGGTGAAGGAGAGAACTTCTCTGAGGTTTTTGCTTACAGGTAATAAACATGATCATTCAATCACCAGGAAGTAAAGCAGAGATGGGGGTTTATAGTATTCACAGATCAGCCATAAGATTTAAAAACAGCTCAGACACGTTAAGACCTCTGAAAGTGTGGTGTGGTATCTGGCACCAAGATCCATCTGTGGTTCTTCTGTGGGATCAGAACAGGCGGTCTAGCCTTTACCCCCTTGCACATCACTGAGTCTGGGGTGTCCAGGACTGTGTGACGGGTTCACCGGTTGCTTTTTCTTGAACCAATTTTGGTAAATATTAACCACTATATACCGGGACACACCCCACAAGACCTGCTGTTCTGGAGATGCTCAGACTCTAGACAGTTTGGTCCTTGTCAGAGTCACAGAGATCCTTACACTTGCCCATTTCTCCGGCTTTAAACATGTCAATGAATGTTATTCACTTCATTTGTCATTAGTTTTGTGGTTTAATGTTATGGCTAATTGCTGTATATATACATAGCATATAGTGTTTGTCACCATGGCAACGTAGTTATAGTATTATTTGTAGTTATAGTTATATATGGTATATTGTTTTTGTAATCATTTTATTGTTTTAACTGATTTAATTAACAGACAAACTGTATTTCACTGTGTGTTTCCTGTTTATTTGTTGTCCAGGCTGATGGACCCCACGCAGTGCCCATCAAATCTGATCCACCGAGAGGAGTGTCATTGCCGGAGAGACTACACAGCCGCTGGCTTGTCCACTTTCACCAGGGTTCGACTGGACCTGAGCAAGATGACCATCATCAGTGAGTCAGACACGTCATACTTTATATCAGTTTATAGTTACATTTAATATCATGGAATGTTTTTAATTTTCCTCGTCCTATTATTGCACACCTCAAAGTTTTTCATTTCCACACCTACACAGCAAACGCAGTCCAGACCTGTGGTTCAGTATTAGCATTATTAATGCAGTCCTATAGCGGATTTCTGCTCTGACCATGTGAGTATAAGTGCGGCATTATTCTCCAACAGCTGTGTCTGCTTTCGTCCAACACTGACAGATCACACACACACACAGCTGATCTTAAAAGCCAGCCACGCAGGACAATCCACATCTGGAGGAAAGAGCACGTCTGAACTTCACTTCCCTATAACAGAAAATGTGAAACCTCTCACTGTGCCTCATTCTGCAGCCTGGCTTGATGACAGACAAGAGTTTTGGGGCAGAAATATATGAGAAGCCTATTGGATTCAGACTAATAGATTTAGCCATCAACACAACACTAACATGCTGGACCATTTAGTCCTAGTATTTCAGTTTCTGCCACGCACATGACATCGCAGCAGGGGTGCTAATCCAAAACATCTCCCTGAGGGATGGCCGAGACGGACGTTCCTTTTCACACGTGCGTCATAGCCATGAAGTTATGGGGCGAGATAGATCTTAGGGGACCCTGTCAGCACTCCCTGCCCGTGACTAAGAGAGAGAGAGAGAGAGAAGGACGTGCAAAACATATGGCTTGTGTTCGGCAAAAGAAACAGGAAATAACAAAGATTATAGAAAGGCTGTGTGGAGTGGCAGTGCCCCTGGCCGTGGATATAGCTGCTATTTTTTAGACAAGCATGTGCTTTGGGAAGGAACCTTGGCATTTTTAAAATAACCAGTACCAATGTAGAACCTTGGTCTTTCGGAGACATGATGGTAGTACGACAACCTTTTCAATATGGTGCCATAGTCTCATTGTTTTTGCTAAGATGATGGTGGATTTACTTGGTAGAAGTTGGTAGAATAGTTCCGGACACTACTATAATGGTCGGATGATGGGAGCACATATTTGTAGATACTACCATGATGCGATGACTTAAAAAATCTAAGTTAAAAAATGAATAACAACAACCCAGAAGCCAGAAAACAGCCTAGTGTGTGAATATTCGTATTCCCAACCATGTGACCTATTTAGGTCAGAGATTGCTAGCCTGGCATCTGGAGAGGTTAATGACGCTAATCTTCTCCTCAGCCGACGACTTGTTTGGAAAGTGGGGTCATGAGCAAATCCAGAATAAACATTGTGGTTAATTACAGCTCTGCCTAATGTCACTGAGCCAGCAAAGGCAATGCCCTGAGATTAGCATTAAAACATACGTAGCCTGCCCCGCTGTGCCAACCTTTGCTTGCGCTTTGCCCGCGATTCAATTAGATCCAAGTGTGAAGGGGTTAATGGTTTCAAGATTGCAGTTTGTGTTCGCTAAAAAGCCAATGATTACAAGGCAAGGGCTTGATTGGTTCAAATTGCCCTCATTTTATGATTCACTTATATATCACTTATGCTTATTATGCCATAGGGGGCAACCTCTAAGGGGAAAAGTGGTCAGATTCGGGGTGATCCAAAAACACAAAAATAACTGTACTACAAAGATGTTATAAATACTCATATACAACACTGTCTAATTCTAGCAGGCTTAATTCTTCCTCTGTGCTGTTTGTTTTTCTATTTAGCCACAGACTGGAAGTACTCACACACTCAAGAAGGGCATAATGTTCCTTTCGCCACAGCGGGAGACTGCTACAGCGCCGCTCGCTGCCCACAGGTGGGAATGACTTCTGTGGATAATTAGGCATCCTGGGAATGTAATAGAAAGTCACTGGAGTCTTGATCAAGGCTTTATTTGCATGCAGAGAATAAAACGCACATGGATGGCACTGGCTGGTACAGAAACAGATCAGAAAGAGGGATGATTAAAAAGAAGCTAGTAGGAAAGGAGAAATACAGTATAGTCTTTGTTGAAATATTCGTACTGCATCATCTAAGACAACACAAAACATATAAACAGTTTATACAATATACGAATGTGCAATAAGTCTGACAATTAGATTTAATATCTTTATACAGCCTTATATCTTAAATTTCTAGCAATCTAAAGAATAAAGGTGTCTTTAAGATTCTATAAGTTTATCCCATAAATAATAGCTTTAATGAGCTTTTTGTACCATAGACTTACAAACTTTTCTCAAATCATATTTATACTTTAATTGTACACTGATTTTTCTTATTCCACCTGATATTTGTTTTCTATCTTCTCCTAAAGCATTCAATATATCAACATGGGACAAATAGACAAAAGGGATTTTTTTAAAAACTGCTGTAATTCAGACATTTTTTTTCAAAATGTCGCACTCTTGGACCCGGGCCAAACCTTTTCAAATTCACCTGCCAGATTATATTTTGAATATCAGGAGCGTAGCTCTCTCACACCACACACATGTAGACATATAAGGAGCAGGTGTGATGACCTACATTTTAACACAGTCAAAATTGTGAGAAATGGTGAGATATGGCACTGGTGTGCTGCGGTCGTAGGCACGAAGCCTCAGGCCGAGTTCACCAGTGCCGGTATCTCATGATATAGCACGACCCTCGAGTGTATTATTGCGATTATAACACAGTTTATTGAAAGATTTTAGGATAAAGAGGACAGAAAAAAAAATCTGTTTGTTTATCAGTATTCCGTGAGATAAAATAGTTCCATTCTTTCAGACGGCCCGCTTCTAAAACATTTAGCATTATATATCTAAACGGCCCACTGCTGAAATTAGCCTATAACAGTCGAGGAGTATCATTAACTACCCAATACTTATTATACAGATAATAAACACAATACATCCATTCATAAAATAGGATTTATGGACTCACTATAATTCATTTTGGGAAACGTTGTAAACTCTAGTGTCGTTGATACTTGGAGAATATTGTTGGCTATTATTGCTGTTGTTGTTGTTGTTAATGCATACAGTGTGTTTATATAGTAAGACTATTGAATTTACAGATGTTCCACACAGTAAGAGATGTATGGCAGTATAAGTGAACAATAGATTACATTACAAACCCTTCTATGTTAATACTAGTACTCAGGGCCGGCCCAAGCCCTTATGGGGCCCTAAGCAGATTTTCATTTGTGGCCTCCCATACCCCCTCCGACCACCTCTGCATATCGCTCAATTACCTTTCTCCCTGTGCCAGAAAAAACAAAACAA
>JAOVVF010000001.1:6356535-6369336 GCA_028565595.1 Duopalatinus emarginatus
CTATCTATCTATCTATCTATCTATCTATCTATCTATCTATCTATCTATCTATCTATCTATCTATCTATCTATCCACTGCCCGTTTTTCATCTCTTCACTCTTCTATCCACTCTGTGTTTTGATATTTGTGTTCCTAGCTCTTTACCACTTTTACGCTCTTCTTGATCAACTACCCTTGGCTGCAGTTACAGGGATATGTGGGATATGTCTCTAACAGCTTTGCACATTCAGGTGTTTTGGCCCTTTTGTTTTGTTAAAATTGCTTTAGAATCTGTCCAACTAGAGACCATAAGACCATTGGTGAGCAGCTACAAATTGTCCTCATAGGTCTACTACACAGTCAGCTACTATAGCTATCTTTTATATATACTATACTATAGTTATGTCCTTTATATTATATAATACCGTTGCTATGCTGTTTCACTAATGACTTTTTTCCATATAAGATATCTCCTCTAATTGAGTGTATTTCTGATCTGGTTCTTCAGGGCCAGTTCAGAATTAACCTCTCAGGAACAGGCTTCCAGGTGGCTGAGAGCACCCAGTGGATTTCCCAAGGGAGCTACGCCGTTGCAGACATCCACAGGTCCCAGGTACATTCTTCATAATGGCAAAAAAAGTGGCAAGCAACCATGCTAATGATCCATTACTTTGATCTTGTTCCTCAACCTAATGACTTACCTTATCCCATTACTCCAATACTGATTAGTCAATCTACTTTGAAATCTCTTCATACACCTTATCAAACTCTCCTTTCCCTTTATTTCTCTGGACACACTTCTTCTCTCCATCCAAACACTCATTGCCTCATTTCCCTCCTCTTGTGGAGCCGAAGTGCAGAGTCAGGGAGCACTATTGAGCAGTTGCCACTAGCAGACCTCCGTTTCTGTGTCTGTAATTGAAATCAGTCAGGGGCGCCTTTTTTGGCAGTTAGTGAAAAGGTTCGAAATGAAAAGCGCTCCACATGGAGAGGCCAGTGGACAGAAAATCTGTTGTAGGAAGTCAAGAGCTACGGAGAAACCTGCGGATCGGATCGTTATGCCAACCAGAGCCTGCTTTTTCTTCTCGTGTGAAAGTATTTCCTGGAATGACTGTCTGACATTGTTATTGTTGTTTGTTCATGTTGTATGGCTATGAGTGATGCCATTGCTACCTACCAAACTCTTCTCATTAATTGTGTCAGATTACATAAAGTTTGAGTTTAGCCTTTGACATGCAGTTCCTTCCTTGTTTCACAGGATGGCAGTATAGTGACAGGAATGTGTGGTGGCTACTGTGGTAAATGCACTCCGTCCTCCAGTTCAGGACTTCTCGTCCAAGTTACATGAGCCTCAGCAGTATTACAGGTCCAGAATTTACATCCTTCTGTTTTTTATAATGACACACATTATATTTGGGTGACAAATTAAATGGAAAAAAGGTTGTATTGGAATTGGACAGGTTCCCTCCGGTGACCAAAAGATCAGGTGACTTGAGATCTGGGTTTGTTTAAAGGCCGTAGCATTTAATTTTAGATTATTTTTATCCTTATTAAACCATTTAGTGGGCATCAGTGTGCACTGTGGATGGGGGCGGAGCCATCATGGACAAGACCATGACCATTTCACAATAGAAATTTAGAAATGTCTCATCATAGGACAAAGGTTATCTTGTATTGAGTCACACTGGTGCTTTTCTCCAATGGGGCATACATGTACATGCAAATCAAACCAGCACAATAAATAAATGCCCCCCATAATAATAACAGATCAAACATTTTTTTCCATTTAATTTGACAACCGTCTTGAACCTTTTGGGATACTGGATTACGCAGATATCGGTACCATATAAAACTATCAACAATCAATATTTGATGTTGAAAGTAAACCATATGTAGGAGGATTTACTACGTTTTTGCTCATGTTAACAGAAATATATGCATTTTTTATCTCCTTATGTCGTATTTAAATTATTAATTTGTTTTCAGGACGTTCTCTTCTCTCTCTCTGTGTGGTGCTAAAGACAGTCAAGACAATGAAGAACGTCCCTGGCCCATCTGCTGACTTTCTGCTGTCCATGTGTAAATATCAGCTGTACAGAATGTGTCAAATTATTTATTATAATCCACATTTATTTTTATACAGTTATTTAAAATGCTTCTGTGAATCGTTGTGAATTGTACTTTTTCCTGTACAGTCATAACAGAGATGTTGATCATACGTAGTGCACGTATGATAGTTTTGTTTTTGGGGTCGTTTAGTGTTGTTCAGGGTGAGTAGGACATTAAAAAACAGCAGCTACAAAAATAACACATGGGAAATATACCGGATTTATGGTAGAATGATGCACATCAGGGAGATGAGGTCTCTGCCATGACAGTCAGAATCGGAATTATTTATTTATTTTTCATGAGATTTTTCTATTTTAACAGAGGAAATATAATATGTGGTGCTTTTAGTTGTTTCAGCTTTATTTCAGGAAATATTAAGGTAAAGATGATGCTTACCATTAGCCATAATTAAAATGTTGGGAGTTTTGAAAACGTAACCCTTAAGATGAATGACATTTTTTTCTCTTTTTCTTTTCTTTTCTTTTTTTTTTTTTTTTACATTTTATTTCTTTCTGTTTTTTATTTCTAAATACCTCACAAGTTCTGCTTATATGTTTTTTGTACTTTTTTGTAATTTTGATGTTAAATAATAAAATACTGTTAGTTGTGTTTTTTTATTTTTTATTTTATGTTTTATCACTTTCAGGGTACGATTTTTTTTATTTATTTTTTTTTTGCTTTTTTTATTTAAAACCGTCACCATTATTATTATTTTACGTTTTCTGGATTCAGTGCATTTCTCAGGCATGTATTCATTGTTCTATAATGTTCATTTGTGAATTTAAGAGCCACTGGTTTTGTCCTTTCTTAGTTAAAAATAAGTGCCTTAACATAACAGATGGTGCTATTTACATTACAGTTTATTCTACTGTCAGATTAGAATTTGATGCGCTGATAATCTTTCCTCTTCTTACTAAAAAAGGGAATTCACATTTCATAGTAAAGTCCATTGATTGTATAGATTTAGAATTTTACATACCTGAGACTTTGTCTGCATTTCTATATTTATTATATTTACAGATGTGAATGGACTAGTCATTTGTTTTGTGTATATAAATATAAATATATATAAACATGTGTCTCGATCAATACAGATTTGTGATTCTTGTACAAATCATGTAGAGGGAAGCTCTTCAAGTGTAGGTCAGAATGAATGTGTGAAAGTTTTGAGGGGTTTTAACCTTCAAACTGAAGGCTTTTAAAAGTTCCATATAATTATATTTTATGTCTGGATTACAATTCTTGTAAATTAAATGTGATTTAGTTGGAGTTTAATGTCTGGAATGTGAACAGGTTCAGAGGGTGAAAACTTGTATACAGTTTTCCAATGGAAAGTAAACCATTCATTCATTGACCACAATAAAGTAAGTTTATAAAAGTTTATATAAACCACATAAACAGTTTAATTGGGGGAATACTTATACAATCAATGTACACAGTTTTCCAGTTAAATAGATTGGATGGTCTGAAATGTGAAAAAGTTCACTTGAGCACCTATACAATGCGTGTACACAGTTTTTTAAAGAAATTGAATGTATTGTAATTTTTTGGTCAAAAAGCTACACAAAACAAGCTTTAATACTAAAATAGAAGGAGAAGTCGGCGTACGTTTTAGCAAATGTATTACGGAAAACCCTGAAGGTTTGACTTGTATAAGGTTTTCACCTCCTAAATTCATTCCACTCACCATCACAAGTGACAATTAGTTGAACCTGTAAGTAATTAAGGAGTCACATGACTTTTCCTAAAGGCCAACGTTAAAGCTAAATAAGCACTGTAATGTAAGCCAATAAGCTCGCATAGCAAGTGTGAGTAAGTTTGGGAAAAGTATAGTAGGATTTGTTTAATTAAAAACATACATAGTACATGGAAAAAAAATCTCACAAACAAAAATCTGGCTGGACAAAGATGTCAAACTCAATGAGCAGGTAAGGAGGGGATTCATCAGTGAAGTCATCTTAAACAAGCCTTAATTATTCAAAGATGCTTTAAGCTTTTTTTGTATAAGTAAATTGCACATTCTGACCATGGACTTCAACACACATTCAGTAATTGTACTACTTGTTTGCTCTGTGTTTACTTTATATGAGCATTCCTGAGTCCTTACATCTCTCATCCAACTAAAAAGGGCTCAGATTAGCATCCAGTCATTTCAGTTTAGTGCTCAGTCTCACCTTAGTTCAACACTCGATCTCATTTCAGTTCAACACTCGATCGAGTAGAATTGTAGTGTAGAAAAAAAAACTTTCAAGAATCAGCAATGACCTTCTCCATCTGCAGTGATCTTCTCATAGTACACAATACAAGTACTCAGCATGCTAGGTATCCATCTGAATATGGATTATCCATCATGAGCCACCATGAGCACCACAGTACAATGTTTCAGTGTGCTGGCTGTAGTAAGCAACGACAAAAAAACTTCACTTGCTTATTTCTAATTTAAAAATAGCATGTAGGACTAACTTTAGCTAATTCATCTAAATTGCTATATTTAACTTAGCCGATAGCAGGTTAGATTAGCCTTGCGTAATCTAGCTAATGTAAACAGTTGGCAAATATCCAGTTTAGCAAATTGAAAAGGGTTCATTCGTTACCAAACTTAACTAAAGTTAGCTAGTTTGTTTTGCTAATTGAACAGGTTAAATCAGCACTGTTTAATCTAGCTAAAGTTAACAACTAAGCAGACATTCCAATTTTTAGCTAATTGGAAAGATTCATTAGAGATTAATTCATTAGCAATTTGAACTAATGCCAACTTATTTGCTTGGAATGGTAGGTAAGATCGGCATTGACTACTGTAGCTAAAGTAAATAACTAGGTGGATATATAAAATTTTAGCTAATTGGAAATAATATTAATATAGATTAGTAAACTGTGTAGCATTATTCATGTTACTGAACCAATATTTGATCAGTTCTTCTTTAATATGAAGTATTTTAAAAAGTAACATTTTTATTGCATTCACTTTAGATTTACTGGACCGCTTTTTAATTGAGTCTGATCTTGACACAGTAATAACCCTTTATATAATCCATCCATTGCCTAAAGCCTTCCTGATTCTTTCATTTATTTATTCAAATGCCAGCAAGTGGCTGCCGAACCTTTCTTTATGCAGGCATTAGAATGAGATTGACAGTCTAAGGTATATACTTGTGTATGCATTAGATAAGCTATTGAAGGACACTTATGAATCAGTTACGGCTTTGACTATTCAGACCTCAAAGCCCTTTAAGATCTGAAGTCTACTACACTGATCAAGGTTCTTCACTCCCCTACTAAAGTCTTTTCTTCTCTAAGATAATACTAAGTGCTTGTAGAGGTTGCTTCTGTGCTGCATTACTTAACAGGAACCTTATTACCAACCCCCCTGATGCTGCAGTAGTTTGGAGCATTGCATTGTCAAATTAGTATTTCTGTATTTTATTTTATATGTAGTATGTAACAGTGGTATGATCCAAAATGTTAAATATTTTTTATTTTGTCGCACCTAAAATATGCATTGTTATGTCACCATGAGCTAGTGTCTGAAAAACCTCCTCATAAAAAAGAGGTTAATAAACTAAAATGACTTGTTACGTAGCTAGAAATAGTATTTTACATATCAATATATTAACGGGATGAGATAACATCCCAGATAGCAAATTTAATATGGCCCAAATCTGGGGCACATCAGCACACAAACCCCATGGAATGATGGCACAGAAGATTGCCAGAATTAGATGCTGAAACTCTTTACATCCTTGTAAGTGTCACACCTCAGCTACCTTTAAAACACCACTGCCAGTTTGCCAGTGCCGACAGTGAGCAGCAGTGCTGTATCGTTGCCAGAAGAGGCTCGCTGGGAATCCATATGCTGTATGGGAAAATAATCAATGGTGGTGTGATGTGATAAAGAAGAGGTAATATCTGTCCCAGATAGCTAATAGTTCTATAGTAAATAAAATACTAAAATAATTCTAAAATATAGAAAAACCCAAAAAGGAAATAAAGAGATACAAATGGAACAACAACAGGAAATAAAAAGAAGATAAATTAAGGTTCTTATGTACATGAGGTAGACTGTATAGACCATACACTCGATAGTGTATAATTTGATGTTGGTGAACAAGACGTTCTTGCAAGAGTTGTGCAAATGAAAGCTGTAAAATGTTCCTGTGCAGAAAAAAGTGTAAAGTGTTGTGTGCCAGAAAGAAAAAAACATGTCCATGTCATGTCCAAGTAGCAATCAAGATTTAACAGGAAAAGCATGTGCGCATCCCCATCACATAACCCTTGTGTTACTATGTAGAGTCCAACTGAATTATATTTTTTTATATAATATTTAAACCCTGATTGAACTGACAGTTAGGAATGAGGTAAGATGTGCATCTGTTGTACATAAAAACTTGATCTACACTTATTCTGACTAATCAGAATCAAGAATTGAACATTATTATAGTGTTAATAATCAAACAAACAAATAAAACCTTAAAAGTTTAGATCTGAAGCTTAATGATCTCCTGAGTCTCTTTATTATTTGTCTTTGACTATGATAAGTTGAAGGAGGAAGAGGAGGAGGGGGGGGGGATCCGGAAGCCCGTCGTTACTCATTCACCGCACGCACACGCACAAACGCAGACGGGTGAAGGGACTCCACCGGGTGTCCTCTTTCATTCCCAGCTCCACTTCACCTCATCTCTTTATCTCAACCTGCCATGTTTAGTAAAAGCTCTAAGAGGAGATCCTCCACCAGATCGGTGAGTATATAGTACACTTTTATTGCGCGGTTGTTGTGCGTCCTGACGCGCTGAAGTTTCCCCGCACCGAGGGCGTGCGTAATTGCGCAATTGCGTAACGCCTATTTTCGAGCGTCCGCATAATACTAAGGCACTAAAGCGGGTGCCAAAAGTATTGCACCTCATCTGGACATGTTACTTTTGCAAGATCCTGTTCTTATATTTACGTTGAGGCTTATCATGTAGAGTTTGTTGGATATAAAATAGGTCTAACCTGCGTTTTCATTAATAAGTGCCGCATGTCTGGAGTATCAGCATTGCACTGGACACTGTACACATCAATTATTCATTAAAACAGCATGCATAATGAATAACGCACCGCACGAGCCACGAGGAGTCACGCAATGACAGGGTTTTTGCGGGACACTGGGGGGAGACCGGAGACGTGAAGATTAGTGATGCTGCCATGTGGAAGTTAAAGTAGGCTGGGACAGTGTGGTAGTGATCAAGTGCAATAAAGACACACTCCCCAAAGAAACATAGTAACCTTTCCTTTCTGTCATACCACGTGACTATACACCTGATCAGCCCTAACATTAGCACCACTAACCTACTGACAGGTGAGGTGAATAGTACTGATCAACTCATCACAATGGCACATGATATGAATCATAATGTGAACAGTCACGTCACAGTGAAGTTGTCATGTAGGAAGCAGGAAAAATGGGCATTCATACGGACTTCGACAAGGATTACGTGGTAATGTCCAGACGTCCGAGTCAGAGCATCTCTAAAACAGCAGGTCTTTTTGGGGTGTGTCCTAGTATTCAGTGGTTAGTACCTAACAAAAGTCATCCAAGAATGGACAACATGAAAACTGCAGACAGGGTCATAAGAGACCAAGACTTAGTGATGTGTGTATGGGAGGTGTAGGCTGGACCATCTGGTCTGATCTCACAGAAGATCCACAGAAGGATCTAACGTTTTGGTGCCACAGATACTACCGAGCACCTTTATGGCTGATCGGTGTATAGTAAACTAAATTATAAAGTCCAGTTCTGTCCTCTGTTGTAATGGTCTGTAAATATACAAGACAATAAAATATACTAATATGTTTATTATGTTTTTAATGAGTCTGTTACTCTGTGTTGATGTGTGTTCCTCCTCCTGTGCCAACTGTGGTTGTATGGCATTTGTGGCTAATGAAAAATCCAACATGAAACTGATAATGTTAGACTCAGAATCCCAGAATGCAGTGCAGTTATACAGTATAAGAAGGTCTACAAGATGACGATGGAGCTAAGAGTGCTGTATGAGCTAACACACTAAAGTGCCGCTGCATCGTTTGCTTTGGATAGAGATGAATCTGAGGTTGTTAAACAGAAGGTGCTCAGATTGCATTGTGGGTAATGCATGTTTAGAGCAAGTGTTAAGTGATTGACTTTATTGAACTTTTTTTTTTCTCTCCCCATTTAGCTCACTGCGCTGGATGATCTGGGAAGAGGCCAGCCCTGTAGCGTGTGTGGGGATCAGTGTCCTGGCTTTGTTGTGCATAAATGGAGGTAAATCTACACATCTACACACACACACAGACACACACACCTCCTACTACAGTGCCTTTTCTTCATTTTGTGCATCATGTAGTGCAACGGGAGCATCAGATTTACTCTGGAGGTCCTGATGAGAGTTGTCCATCAATGCAACTTAGTTGGATTACTAAACATTAAAGAACTGTGTCTGTGTGTATGTAGTCCATTGTATATTTCTGTGGCCTGCTGAGCTCTGAATTTGTGTCTACTCTTTGTTTAGTTGAGGGTAACAACTGACTGTTCAGACGTGGCTACTAGTGTTGTTCTAATGAATAGACATTGCAGTGCATGTATTGTGTATTGTGTAACACTTTAACCTACCCAAACATAACCGTTTACACTAAGCTGGCTATTCACGCTATTCTGGAGGTTCGAGCCACATTCCTGCCTGGGCGACTCTAAGGCTTGTGCGGAATAAAAATGTGAAGTGTGGAGAGGTTCGGCTGGGCTGTAGGTCAGGGTTAAGACGCATTAACACCAGCTTTTTGTGAGCAGCATTTCAGCTGGACATCAAATTTAATGGATTCACAGAATTTTATCACAGAGCTTAACACTGACATGCAAATTAGCATTGTTGACTGACTTTACAACTTGAATTGCCCTCAATAGATCCAAAGTATGCAAAAAAAAAAAATAAGGCCCATCACATTTCCTTTAATCAGTCAGGACTATATAATATACTTGTTTGTTTTTTAATGTTTGGTGGGTTCTTTAGCTTTCTATTATGATGGCCAGGACTGGTTAGTACCTTTATTAAATGCTGAGTGTCACTACCATGCTGCTTCTTCAAAATAGTCAGGGACTAAACCTCACCCAAATGGACGGTTCTTCATATTTCACAATGAGATGAAGATTCAGTTATGGTAGAAAACGTCATGATGTCCTTGGAGTTCGGGTCATGTTCATGTATTTCCTGTAAACATGACCCTTTGGTAAAGACACCATGCAACTAGAAACACCGTAATTGTCCTGCATTTGTCTTGCCTTGGTAGTGAGATAGCAAAGGTGCAAGATATCATGGTTGGTGTGGTACAGTGGTAACATCATTGGCTCCCATGTGAGACACCTGGGTTCGATTCCTGGTCTGGGCAGCCAGTCTGCTACACCAATAAGGGTCTTTGGGCAAGACCCCTAACACTAAATTGACCTCCCTGTAATACCAATAACCTTGTAAGTCGCTCTGGATAAGAGCGTATGCTGTAAATGTAACACCTTCAGAGCTCTTGGGGAGTTTATGCCTTGGTTGGGTGGTCAAGTGTATATTTTCCTCCTCAAAAAGCAAACCGCGTTGTCATTGCTAAAGTGAACGTCTGCTTGTGGATTGTTCTAAAGACTATACGGCATCCTGATGGAATCTTAACTGACTCTTAAAATCCTGAAAAAGACGCACTACTAGACTTTTACTCTGACCAGTCTTTTAAATATCTTGCTGCTTACTGGGAAATGTGTACAGCATCGTGCAGATTGCAGCTCCTAAACCGTTCACTCAGCTATACTTATTACCACATTTCTGATTTTGCCCAGGAAGCTAATTTAATTCAGTGTCCCGTTTATAGAAACTCCCCTTGGCTGTGAAAGCAAATATGGGTTCCTGCACTGCAGTCTTTACCGAGGAAGGTGGGGCCGGTTGCCTGGTCGGTTGTTGGGAGCCTAGAAAGCTCGCCCGTGCTTGCTCCATTGCTGTAAACTATTACAGGGCAACAGTCAGCTCAGGAATGCAGCCTTAATTACCCGACTTTTGCAGCGCTACAATAAAATCAGAGTCGCTTCCCGGCAAAGTGACTGCAGACATTTCTTACTGGGTTCCGGAGCCTATTGTCTGTGTGTGTGTGTGTGTGTGTGTGTGTGTGTATGGGTGTGTAAGGGAGAGAGACTGACTGCTATGCTCAGTATGGGGTGACTTTACAACCTTCAGTGCAACAGTGTCTATTGAAGAGCTCTATGAAGGCTGAAATAAAGGCGTTTGTTATCCTGACAATTTTGTGTGTGTGTGTGTGTGTGTGTGTGTGTGTTGGGGGGAGGGGTTCAAGGGGGTAGAAAGACAGTTAGATGAGGTATGTGGCCATGATTTGACCCTAGACAAGGAGAGATTAGGAAAAAGCAGCCAGGCAGGTGTACACACACACACACACACACACACACACACACACTTGTTTTAGATCTTTTTGAGTGGGCAGTTAGTAAAGCAAACACAACTAGATGGACTTGCTAGCAGCTGGTGTCAGGTTAAACGTATTGGTTTCTCTTGGTGCTGGTCTTCATGCTTTTTCAGGGTTGTTGGATAATTAAGGGTTTTTAACTTCCACAAATAAAGGTTCTCTACCGGAGGATAACCAAAGAAGAACCAAAGAGTTCTGAAATTTCTAAGTATGTAGATATGAGTTTAGCTCCATCAGCACAACCAATTCAGTGCACTGATCTTGGTATAATTCATAATTCAGTATTAACTGTGACTGAGTCCTTCCAGTGAAGGAAGTGTTGCTTTTGTTAGTATCAGTGAAAGATGTGTGAAAGAGGTCTCTATCAGTTTTCTGTCTGTACCAGAGAAAGGGTCATGTGTGAATACCTGGGAAGGGAAGCGTTCCGTCTGTTAGTAACACTAAACTAGATGTGGTCTCCTGTTAGAGCCTTTGTCGAAACCAGGGATGGAGGCGTGGCCTGTGTCAGATCTTTGTTTCCCTGGCGATGGAGCTGTGGCCTCTGTCAGTCCTCTGTATGTACCAGAGAAAGATGCGTGGCCTCTGTAACACCTCTGTCAGTTCCAGGTAAAGAGGTATGACTTCTGTCAGTCCTCTGTATGTAGTAGAGAAGGAGGCATGACCTTTGTATGTGAAGGAGGCGTGACTTCTAAGACCTCGGTCAGTTCCAGGGAAAGAGGTGTGCCCTCTGTCAGTCCTCTGTATGTACCAGTGAAGGATGTATATTGGCCTATGATAGACCTCTGACAGTACCAATAAAAATGGGTGTGGCCTAATTCCTTACTGGCATTAATAAATAAAAAAATGTAAGCATGCTGAACTGACTTTATTATTCTTTAAAATTTATCCAAGCCATAATTTCCTAAATGATACAGGTTGTCAGGGATCTGTTGCAGATTAACTATGAATAATAAAGGGTTCTGATAGGACGTTAATACCTTTATTTGGGTTTGATTAAATTAGCTAAGACCCATTATATGATGAAAAATAAATCAAGTTATTATATGTATATGGTATGCACAGTATTGACCAGTAATACCCTTAAATTATTATTTTTTTTATTTCACTACATGTTCAAGTTTAGATTTGTGTTAAAACCAGAGATAGGGATTGTAGGTAGGCAGAGAAACCGTAGACGACGGTCTTTATCTTGTGCGACACATGTTGAATTATTAATCCTTGCTACTCGGGTGATTGATTTTCTTTGTGCTAACGAACCTCATTACAGCTGCTATTAGCATCGGATTTGCAAGTGTTTGCAAACTGATCAGCTCTTGTGCCCCATTTACCTGCGTGTTGATTTAAGATCAGCCTTGCATACTTGTGAGGGGTGTTTCCTGAAGTTGTCCCATGCTAGTACAATCTTAATCTTATACTGTGAACTTGCAGAATCCCACAAAGCACCTGGAACAAAGCTGTGATCGTACATCTCATACAGCATGAGTTGTTTCTTTATTAATCTGTTTTGCATGTTATGTTCAAACGCTAATAACGCTCATAAGGCCCTCGGAAATGCTAGCACTTAACCCGCGCTATACATTGCAGCTGGGGAAATCCCATCCGTAACACTCGGCATTAACAGCGCTAACTGTTCACAGCAATCTTACCCTGAGCTGTTAACGACCGGAGCAGGGATCAGACAAAGATCTCCCTTGTGCTCTGAGGCCTCATCTGAAACTGTAGACCAAGTGAAAGTGGAGAAGAAAAAGAGAAAGGGAGAGAGGAAAGGTTCAGATGTACACATATATGGTTGGATATATTAGCAGCAAGTTAAAAGTCAGGTTGATGTTTTGAAAACAGGAAAAATGGGCAAGAGTAAGGATTTGAGTGACTTGGACAAGGGCTTTGTTTACATTTACGGCATTTAGCAGACGCCCTTATCCAGAGCGACTTACAGCGGCTTAGTTAAATTCTTGGAGTATCTAAAACTAGTAAAGGTAAATCAGGATTCAAGAACTCAGACCAGAAACCTACTAGAAAAGAGTCATGTAGTATCAATTATACAAAACTTTCTACACTAGTCAACCTGCACAGAGAAGACGACAATAACCAAAACAGTCACAAAACTAAAACAGTTTACAAACATTTATTTTTTAATTAAGTGCTGGCAGAACAGGTGAGTTATTAGCCGGTGTTTGAAGACAGAAAGTGACTCTGCTGTACGGACATCAAGAGGAAGTTCATTCCACCACCTTGGTGCCAGAACAGAG
>JAOVVF010000001.1:6425129-6464267 GCA_028565595.1 Duopalatinus emarginatus
TGGACAGACAGATCAGTAGGTAGATGTACAGATGACTGGATGGACAGACAGATCAGTAGGTAGATGTACAGATGACTAGATAGACATTCAGATGACTGGATGGACAGACAGATCAGTAGGTAAATGTACAGATGACTGGATGGACAGACAGATCAGTAGGTAAATGTACAGATGACTGGATGGGCAGACAGATAGATAGACAGATGTCTGGATGGACAGACAGATAGATCGACAGATGTCTGGATGGGCAGACAGATAGATAGACAGATGTCTGGTTGGACAGACAGATAGATAGACAGATGACTGGATGGACAGACAGATAGATAGACAGATGACTGGATGGACAGACAGATCAGTAGGTAGATGTACAGATGACTGGATGGACAGACAGATAGATAGACAGATGTCTGGATGGACAGACAGATAGATAGACAGATGACTGGATGGACAGACAGATAGATAGACAGATGACTGGATGGACAGACAGATCAGTAGGTAGATGTACAGATGACTGGATGGACAGACAGATAGATAGACAGATGTCTGGATGGACAGACGGATAGATAGACAGATGACTGGATGGACAGAGAAACAGACAGATAAATAGATAGACAAGTGGATAGACAGACAGATGTACAGATGACTGGTGGTTGAATCAACAGAAAAATGGACAGACCGATGAACAGACGGACAAATGGACAGAGACGAACAACTGGATGGACATACTGGCAGTTGTAGATAGATGTATATGTATGGATGAATGAATGGATGGACCAGACAGACATGATATTCACGTTCGTTTCTAATTCTCGGTGCGTCCCCTTTCACTCTAACCGTTTATATAACTTACTTCATCACTGCTGTGTTTCTTTTCTTCTTGTGTTGTTGTCTGTAATCATTTTATTACACATACGTAGTGAGCTAGTCTGTTTTACATAGCATCAAACTGCCACGAGTGAATGTCATCCATCACCGTATAAATATTAATCTCGACAGACCTGAGTAGAGCAGATCACGTTTCCTTAGAAATTCATGTATTATCATATAAATTAAACAGTGCAGCCTTGAATGACACAAGCAGATCTCCCCTGGGTCCTAAATCACAGCTTAGTGCTTTACCGTTGGCTCTGTCAATCCAGGGATTTGACCTCACAACCTTTCCGGTCACCAGCAAATTGGCGTATTTGCTAAATCCTCGCGTCCCTGGTCTCCATCGGAGGTGTGAAGGAATAAGTCGGTGGTATTAATGAGATGGTTAATGAGATTATCGCTGTCTGATTTACATAAGCGTACGAGCGACCGGAGCAGTCATGCGCTCGCTGGTATTGCTGGCGGCACGCTGGTGTGGCCTCCGAACAACAGCTGCCGATGACCGCGGGCGACACACGCTCAACGTTTTAATCGGGAGGTTCGAGGCTTCCTGCTGAGAGACTGCCAAGCGGGATCAGGACTCTGTTCTGCTATTGTTGACTGATTTTTAAGAACATGTGTGTGTCTGTATGTGTATTAGACATATGAAAACATGAGTGTAATGTGTATGTATAGTCAATTTTAAATACCCTCAGAAGAATATGGACACAAATAGCGTAGAGTTCATTTATTTAACCAGTGGCGTGTGTGCGTGTGTGTGTGTGTGTGTGTGTGTGTGAAAGGAAGCGTCTGCCTGCTATTTCAGTTTGCCCCCACGCCCACGCGGTAGGGGGTAAAATAACAGTAGGGACTCGTCACTGCTGAATTACAGACTAGCCTCTTTGAAAGCGCCACAGACGCAAATGTGTGTTATTTCAGATTTCAGTGACATTCACCCGGCAATTAGTAGGATCAGAAAATAGCTCTGAGGAGGCAGGTGTAGAGCTGTGTGTGCGTGTGTATGCGTGCGTGTATATCTGTGTATGCGTAAGTGACCGTACACCACGTGTCCATGTGTCTGGGTGTGTTCTAGTCCATGTCTGTGACTGTATTTTTGATATTAAGGCAGGAACAGAAGGCCTCATTATGAATACACACTCTCTCTGTAGTCCAAGCCCGGGGTGGTGTGTGTGTGTGTGTGTGTGTGTGTTAGCAGCACAGACCCTCCCTTGCGTGTGTGAGCCGAAGCTCCCTCACTCTCGGAATAATCTCCATGTATAATCACTGGCACACAGTCACGGAGGACGGCTGGAGAGCTTCCAATGTGTTCTCTGCCAAGAGGTGCACAGGGTCTTCTGTTCTCCATATATGGGTCAGGACGAGGCTCGAGATAAAAAGATGTTTTTGGCCGTCACGAGCTAACTAGCCGGTTTGAATTTAGCTATCTGGAACATTGGTATGCTAAATATAACTGTATACATGTTACATATAGACAGCGCCATGTCAACATGTTTCCCTTAGTCTCATGTGCTGTTTTTTTTCCTGACCACAATTTAGCCAGACGCCATCATTAACCTTTGACAAACAGTTGCGTGTAACCGTAACCAACAATTGAACTGTCTTTTTGGTCGTTTCTCCCCGTTTTGGTCACCAGCCAGGTCCCACCCACCAACCAGCCCTCATCAGTGGCATGATGGTCACGCACATAAGGAAATCGTTGTCCGCCCTTTTCTGCAGGCATGAACATACAGACGGCTACGATTGGCTAGTGTTGCTGTGATTGACGGTAGAGACAGGAGTATGCTCCTCCCATCTCAAGAGCAAAAGCAGTGTCAGGATTCGTAAACTAAATTGCTTTTGAAAATGACCCAATAACTCACATATATAAAACCTATTAGTGAGATAAATTATGTATAAATTCTCTTGTGTCTGTTGACTCCGTTTGAGGTTTATTCCCTGCTCTCCCTCCTGCGTACAGGCCAAATGGGATGCAGGTTCAGCCATGCGTGTGAGGTGTGTGTGTGTGAGCTTTGTGCCCTGTTCTGCCCCTGGCTGGGTCAAACAGAGGAGCGTCTGTGCGCGTGAAGACGGGACACAAGCGTGCTGTGAAAAGCTGCCTGCCAAGGTTGAAAACGTGTGAAAGAGGCACAGCACAAGCCTTTTACCCCTGAACTCTCCTCCATGCCCTCCCTACCTCCCTCCTGACTACCCCTCTGTCCATCTATCTGTCCATCTATCTGTCTGTCTGTCTGTCTATCTATCTAGTGTTCACTATCAATATCAACTGCAGCACGTTGAACTGCGCGCGCGCGTGTGTGTGTGTGTGTGTATGTGTGTGTTACTCTCCATGTTGCCTGGTGCTTGAATGGCCCATTAAACCCTCACTGAGAAACGGGTTCGAATAAGCGAAAGACAAATAAACAAAGACAATGGAGGAAGATTCAGATCAAACAAACCAGGGAGGGTGTGTAAGGCACGGAGAAGGACTAAAGAGTTGTTTTCTAGTCTCTCTGTGTGTGTGTGTGTGCGATCTACAGAAAACCACATGAGCTTGGCTGTGTATTCACCCTGTCATTAAGGACAAGGTTACACTTCTTTCAGAAGCCAAGAAGCAGCCATATGTAAGCGTACCAGCTCCTCGACCTCTCCTTCACGCTCTCCTTTTTTTGCTCTGGTTTTCATGAACAGTAACCGGTCTGTTTGTGCCAGTCCAAGTGTCGACGTTTAGATATATAGACACGAGACAGCATTTTATGGTGCTGTCACGGCCCAGGTGATTTGTCGGACCTCTTCGGTGTGAGTGGATTTTAAACTGTGCAGCTTTAAGTGTAAGTGAATGACAGCAGTAACAGGATCAGTATCAAAAGAACCGATCCCAGACCAATGCTTTCACAAGACCAGTGCTCATTATTAAGGTCATCGGTGTGGGTAAACATGTAGACATAGCACATTTAAAAACTCCTAATGACCAGTGCCCTTGACTATGAACTTATGTGTACACTGAAGTGCCAGTAAAACTGGTACAGACTGGTGGTGGCTCCATAATATTCCATGGGACCCCTGGTACATCTACAAATATCTCTGACAGATAAACACCATGTGTACCTTCTTCTCTGACGAGCTACAACCATTCATGTCCTGCTTTTATTCTTATCGGTTTTGCCTCTTCCAGCAGGACAATGCACCACCACACAGTTTGAGGGTTTGGTAGGTCATCAGATCTCAACATCAAACACATCTGGGATGCCATGTAACATGCGATGGGACACTAAAATCCATGCATGTTCTTTTTGGTGTTCATTACCTACAGAATATTTACGCAAGCTCCTGGACTCAATGTCCTGTTGCGGCAAGTATTAGATTGGTTTACCAGTTTTTCTGGTACTTCAGTATACATAAGAATGCAAAAGTCCTAATTAATAGTCCAGATATTGAACAGACTTTATTAGAACTCCCTGTAATATCCGATTGAACCCACGTGTGAACAGAGCAGGTCATTTTCCAGCGAATTCACAGCGAGCGAGTGGGTGTGTTGATTGGTGTTAATGGATTCTGTCATGTTCCTGTTGTGTTATGGCAGCTAGAACCTGTAGTTCATTTACATTTCTGGCATTTCACACCACACCTTTATCCACAGTGCCTTACACCAATTAGCCATAATGTTAAAACCACTGACAGGTAAAGTGATGTAGCAAGTGAACAGACAGAACAGTTTTCAAAGTTAATGCGTTGGAAGCAGGAAAAATGGGCAAGTGTAAGAATTTTTACGATCATGACAAGGCCCAAATTGTCTACACGACTGGATCAGGGCATCTCCAAAACAGCAGGTCTTGTGGGGTGTGTCCAAGTACACAGAGGTTTGTTAGTAACAAAATTGGTCCCAGGAACAGAAAATTTGTTGGAAGGCCTAGACAGTCTTGTCTAATTCCACAGAAGATCCACAGAAGGATCTGTTGCCAACGTCTCGGTTCCAGATAACACAAAATGCCTTCAGAGGTCTTGTGGAGTCCATGCCTTGATGAGTCAGAGCTGCTCTGGAAAGTGGTGTTAATGATATGACTGATCTGTGTACATTTATACCATTGCACTAAAGCTCTTATCCAGGGCAGCCACTAGGGTTAAGTCTGCTCAAGGCCCTGGAAGTGGCAGCTTGCTGGTGGTGGGATTTGACCTCACAGCCTTCTGATTTGAAGACTATCAAGATTTTGAACAAATAAGTGAATTCTGCCGGTAGATAACAAAATGTCCTTGATGCTGATGCTTAATTCACTTCATGACCTATTCGGTCATCTCCACAAAACACACACATCACGATTCTCAATTAACCCCCGAAAGGTTCCTCTATCTCCCCCAATTCAGGTCAGTCGACTCGCTTCCAGTCCTCTCACATCGAGATCTTGATCACCTGTCCCTCTCGAACATCTTTTCAAATGTCAGAGATGTGTCTCTGTAACCCACTTCTTTAAAAACGCTTTCAGCTCCACGTCGACGTCTACTGAGATCGCTGGAGCGTGAGCGCTTAGGAATATTGTTCCTGAGGTAAATTTGTTTTCTTCAGGGTAAAAGGCACTCTGATGGATGAGTGTGTCTCTTCCTCCCTTTCTCCTGTTGACCTTCTTTGTCTGGGGTGTTGGTCCGTTCTTTTTATACACGCATCCATTTATCAGGCAGGTCTCGCCTTTTGTTCAGCGCCGCAGAAAATTCGGATTGAACTTTAATCTCTTTTATTTTTCATCCCTCCCCCCTCCATGAGTCCCTCCCTCTATCCCTCCCTTCATCCTTTAACCCGCTTGCTTTCTGTGCCACCCCTGTCCGCGAGATTAATTCTGCTACCTGCTTTCCAGAAGCTCGTGGCTCTATGGGGTGAAGTGGACAGATCTCATTTCTTTAGTTGTGCCACTTCCGCTAACTAGCTAAATGAGGATGGATGGATGGATGGATAGGTAGATAGAAATTTTGATATTAGTTAACTGCCTAATTAAATGAATATAAAGAGAGCAAGCTGGGTGGACGAGCAGACAGACAGATAGATGTTCATGTGCATTTGCTTCTTGGTTTCATTCTGTCCAACATTTAACGGCATTTCGATTGATGTTATATAAACGTTTAGGGAAAACGCTTCATTTTGAACGTTATTCTTCCGGAACGTCTCATCTCCTGGAGCTCGGTATGAAATGATCCTCCAGATTTATGAGTTGTTCTTCTCCTGTCAGGAAGCTGAATGGCTTCTCCAGCTCGTAAGTTCTTGTGACTGGTTGCGATTTGCTCGCACTCTCTTGGCTGGTGGCCTTTTGAGTCGCCTGACTTTCCAGTGCTGGCCATGGTAAATCCCTGAAGCATGCAGAAGCGGGTCCAAAGTTAATATTTCTCCATGTAAATGGCCGGATAGAAGCTGTCCAGGCCGAGGAGTCTACTCGAACAGGAAGTGTGTGCAGTTCATTTCTGGCTGAGGTCACACCCCCACACTGATAATACATTTACCAGAGGAGTGATGATTGAAGGTGTTGCTTCAGTTCACTCTCTGTCTGTCTCTCTCTCTCTCTCTCACTCGCTCGCTCTCAGATGTACACACAGTTGGTCGGATCTCAGTCCTGGCTCTGTGTGCCCTGGAATGCTGTCCGGCGAAAACTAAATATTTAAACAGGGCATACTTGTGTAGCCATTTATTTTACTTCAAGTTTGGTTTTTGCTGCTTTTAAAACCATTAAACCATCTGCAGCATCTGCAGAACCACCCAAGATACATTTCCATTTACTTTCCTTAAGTCTGTGTACAGATTTAATTTTATTTATCAAATACTTTTTTAAGTAGTCATTTTACTGCAGATTTCCGAAAGGGGATTAAAATAAAAAAATAAAAAAAATAAAAAATTTAATTATTCAATTTACATTTTACATTAGCAAATAATTAAAATCATTAATTATTCTCAGACACCCATTTACAGAGTTAAACAGCTAATGAATGTGTGTCTAGCATA
The DNA here is from genome assembly GCA_028565595.1 of Duopalatinus emarginatus. Lineage (NCBI taxonomy): Eukaryota > Metazoa > Chordata > Actinopteri > Siluriformes > Pimelodidae > Duopalatinus > Duopalatinus emarginatus. Next base: position 6,431,956 of record JAOVVF010000001.1, read on the forward strand.
GATAGCTAGCTAAGTAGCAACACAAATGTATATCTAGCTAGCTAAAAGTCTAGCTAAAAGTCTAGCTAAAAGTCTAGCTAAAAGTAGCAAAACAAATGAATAAAGTAGCAAAATGAAGGAATATCTAGCTAGCTAACAAGCTAAATTAATTAATATCTAACTAAAGGAATTAATATTTAAAGAGCTACCTAACTAGATAAATAAACGTCTATACAGCCAACTAACTAATTAAATAAATGAATATCTAGCTAGCTGTTAATAGAGGCAAAACTAAAACTGCTAAAATCCTGGCATCTAGAGATTATCAATGTTCTCTATAATTGCTAGGAATTTAAAGCTTTCTTGTCGAAGTGAACAGGTACAACATGCTCGCATTTACTACTCTATAGTATCTAGCCTCAGCTTGCTAGCCGCACTATTTGCAATTTTTAGTATGAATGTTGAAAAGGTGAGGCAAATAATGATGAACAGAAGCTTAAAGTCTTTAAGCGTGGCTTTAAAATAAAAAGGAAACCTCTCGCACAACCAATAAGGAGTGTCGGAAAGCGTGTCTCGACACCCACAGCTTAGCGCTGAATGGGTTTTCTGAATTGGGGAATGAATGTAGTCTTGTGGAATGAGCCGTGGGACACTAGATGTAGGAGGGATGTGAGAGCGCAGTTCTGTAAAATCAGCCTCCACACATTGTCCTGCTGGCAGGCGGGCGTTCGTAAAGAGGCGCAGAATGAACGAGCTGATCCCCAGTCAGCTTCCTGTCTGCCTCTTCTCGTTCTGTTCATGTGCTGAAAAAGACATCCAGGATGGTGTGTGAAGCGTTTTAGTTCTTTTACGCCATTATTTATTGTTGAAGAAAAAACTTCCAACCATGTGTCATCTTATCCTGTCATGTACGATCTCATTAAATGTCTTCTGAGGCGTTATGAAAGTTTGGAAGGAAGTGGTAGATATTTTGCCCCCTGATAAGTGTATGTAGTGTATATAGTTGTAAATGAAGCCAAGAGCATGACATATAAATCGAATACTGAAACACTAGTACAGTAACAGTAGCGACAAGATTGTAAGATAAGCAAAAACAAGCTATACAATGGTCTACGCACACTGACCAGAGGCACCAAATATTTCTACTACTTCCTTAAATTATATTTTTCTTTTGTTAAACCATTGACACTAGTGAGCTAGTGAGAATGTATTGCTACACATACACTAAATATTATACAATAGACACTATATAATATACACTATAAAAAAAGACACTATACAGCATACACTATACCTTACATACTTTACATTACTATATAATATATACACCATACACTAGACATTATACATATACAAGGGTGTCCAGTGTTATCCAGACAGGGCTGATATAAACCATTATCACAGGAAATCCAGGACTGAAGGGCAGTTCCGTATTGAGTGTGGTTTCTCTCAAGGTTTCTTGACTTCTCAGGGAGTTTTTCCTTACCACAGTCACCACTGACTTCTCATTAGGAATAAAATTTATTGTTAAAAGCGCTATAAATCTTAAAATTGACTTAAATATATCTAATGGTCATATTAATGGACAGGATAAAGTATCCTGATGACCACAAGTTCTGTTTAAGATTGCTGACTTAAGCAGAACATAGTACTTATATTTAATCACAGGTCTATCATTAAAGGATTCGAGCTGAAGAGGACACGTTATCTCACGGTCAGCCAAGGTTTTATTTGGGATCATCTCGTAGAGTGTGACAAGTAATAATCTTAAAAGACAGCACAGTCTAAAACTGTGCTACTAAAAAAACCCAGTAAAAAGACAGGATGAGAGACAAAGAGATGGCGAGAAAGACAGAAGGGCAGAGAACTAGAGAGAGAGAGAGTGAGAGAGAGAAAGAAAGAGAGTGCATTAGATGACTCATCACTCCTGGTTTATTGTTCTTTCTTAAAATAACCGCTGCTTTTCATCAAATGTCAAATCTAATAGTGCAGTGCGAAAATGCTACCTTTTGACGTAAATCCATGTTCTCCTTCTTCTACTCCTTCATGTTTTCCCTCAAACTTTTGTTCTAAAGTCTTCCTGCTGCACTTCTTCTTTGCATCCTGCCCTGACCTACTTGTGACTTTGAGCTCTTGATGTAGCCGCATAAAGCTTCCCAATCTCCCATAAGGCTCAGAGGGAACTTAAAATGGATGCTGTGATGGACGTGGATGTGGCCTTGCAGCACGTGTCCCTCAAGAGCCTCTCTACAAGGTCATCCTGGAGCTCAGAGGCTCTTCATGGTGAAAAAACAGGCCTCAGAGCGGCCTAATGGATTACACAGGCTACATTGCTCTTCTTCTGTCTTCTGTCTCTCTCACTCTCCGTTTCTCTCTCTCTCTGTCATTAACCATATTCAGCAAATTGAATCCTGAGCTTCGTTATTGTGCCCAGCACTTAAAATGTAATTTTATCCTTCTGGCTTCTCACTGAATCCACTTAATGCATAATCCGGAGTGGAAATGAACATTTTTTTCCTCTCCGGTTCCAGATCCTGTGTTCAGCCCTGTGGATATTTGCAAAAGAAAAATTTCTTTGAAAGAAAAGACGGATTATCCACAGACTGAAATATTGCCTGGAAATTTTCCCTCTTCTGAGTTCTGAGTTAATCTCAGAACTAGGGCTCGGACGATAAGGATGAAATATTGTATTGCGATGGCGAAATGCCTTGTAGCATATTTAAAACGGAGCCGGCGATGACACACGTTCAGATATCTGTGCAGCGTAAACATATGGCCTGTGATAAGACTGAAGACAAACGATCTGATGTATTACGCAACTCACAGACGGAGGACGAAGAGAAAGCTCAGCTGTCGGCTGGAAAGTCAGCTGGACTTTTACTGCCTTGGGTCTGGCTAAAGTTTACCTCACTGGAATGGTATTGGTTTTGATTTTTCCTCTGTTCTTTCCGTTTATTGACGTACTTCACTTTTTTCATCTGAGATTTCTGCAACACTGTCTTGCCCAGATGTTGATGTTAAAATTATGCCTCCTCACTGAAGCTCCTCATGAACTCAGAAGATACTGAAAGAGTTAACACTGACATACTTTTCCTGTACTGTATAATCAGGGGTGTACAAACTTCTGAGCAGCTTTGTAGCCCCTCGAGACTGACCGGATTACTTACTAATAGACCACGTTGGCATTAGTTTCATGTTATGAAATCATAATGCAAATACAGACTGCATCCAGAACTGGCGTTGCGTAATAGAGAAATTTGCTCCGAATGTTTGTTAACAGCAGAAATATCGTTGGTTCAGCACATCTGGACATGCGCGTGTGCACGTGCATGTTAGCAAGCAGCGGCTTGGGACGTTTTACAGGCTGCGGTTTGGTTGGAGCCGAGAGAGCGCACGTGTGTGGTTCCTTTGGTCGACCCCACGCACGATGCTGGATAACTGATAGCACTGTGTAGGTGTGTATGTTTATGAGCATGTTTTTATATGTTTATAAGGACCAAGGGTCCGTACAAGAATAGGAATATGTGTTATTTTTGACACTGTGTGGACAAATTGTTGGTCCTCTATTTCATTACTGAGGTTACGTTTAGGGTCAGGTATGGCATTAATTAGCTACGTTGATCAAAGTATCTGAAAGTCCTCATAAGTGTTGTAAGACAAACGTGTGTGTGTGTGTGTATGTAGGCGTATGTGTGCATACACATTGGTTTTGGCTCGTGGGAAACGTCGATCCACTGCCCAATAAGAGGTTGGCTGTGCTCGGTCACATGGTCTGATTTAGGCCACACAGAGCAGCCTGTGTGCAGACGGAGCTGGATCGGTTTACACCGGATTTACACAAGGGTTTAATGGATCATTTATGCTGGTCAATTATACACCGTTACACGCTTCAGCTTCATGTTGCAAAAGAGGCGAGGGCTGAACTTTTTCTAACGTGCAAGCATTAAAGGTGTGTCATAACACACACACACACAGCATATTAATTCATATAAAGCTATAATCATAGTTATGCCATCACTATGCTATATTTGTAATGCTTGTATATAGCATTATATACTGCATATCATGGTAAATATAATGACATACAGTTTCTAACTGTGTTGGCAGTCTTGTAATGTAATGTGCCCATGACCCTGTCACTGGTTCACCAGATGTCCTTCCTTGGACCACTTTTGGTAGGTATAAACCAGTATATACTGGGACACACCGCACAGGACTTGCTGTTTCGGAGATGCTCTGACTCAGTTATCTATAAGTGACTCAGATCTTTACACTTGCCCATTTTACCTGCTTCCAACACATTAACATTGAGAACTGACTGTTCACATGCTGCCTAATCTATCTCACCCCTTGAACAGTGTCTGTAACATGATAATTGAGGTGGATTTGTGGTTTTAATGTAATCGCTCGGGTGTTTGTCTGTTTTTTTTTTTTTTATGTGGATTGTATTATGCGTTGGAAAGGCAGATTTCTGGGTCTTCTGGCAACAAATCAAGTCGCAACTTTCTGTTCCAGGCTTTATGAGCACCCCCTCTGCTTAGGGGCTCTGGGTCATCAGTTAAACTTTTCTTCATATTTTTATGTATGCACTGATTGCCCTCTAATCTGGAAACATGTGACTTAACTGTGTTTGGGGATGAGTCCAAAACTAGAACTAGGGGAAGAGAAAACCTGCAAACCTGCCCCGATAACACTGATGGCAAGAGAAAGAAGGGAGAAAGAGAGAGATAGAGAGAGAGAGACAAAAAGTTTATGGGAACTGCCCTTTGCATTCATTATAGCGTGTTCTCGACAATTACTCCAGAGGGCTTGCATTTTTCTCTGAGAGATTTGTGTGCTTCTAAAGTAAGACACTGTAATTATCACCTTTAAAAAACAGGAATCCACCAAGCAGAACGCGCGGCTGCAAAATTGCTTTTAGAAAGTCTAATACACCTCTAATTTGGTTACACAACCTCTATGCTATTATTCCCGTCCTATGGCAAGACCTGATTGAGAATGCATGAACTTCCTTAATTCCTTTGGGATTATTTTATTGCTCTGTGCTTGTTAAAATTCTGCAGAGAGCGATGTCTGCACAAGTAATATTTCCCAGAAGCATGAAGGAATCGCATGGCTGAACAGCTAGAGTTCGATCCAGGCAATCCTAGGCTCCGTTCCTGAAGTCAGCATAGACATGATAGTAATTGATCGACGGTTCTGAAAATTAATGACGTCCAAATTGACCTTTTTATACTCTAGTCTGGGGTTGCGGTGAGCCTGATTTCTTGACTTTCACCATGTCCTGGTCTGAAATTGGAAATTTTCTTGCCAGGTTTGAAAGGATAAACCAATCAGGAGGCTTTTATCTGAGTGGGCAGTTTGTCTTATCTTCTTCTTACCATCTACAAATTCAACCGCCAGCGAAAGTGCTTCTTTACAACATATTTTCAGTTCGGCCCAAGCCTGATGTAGGTCTGGTGTACTTATGAACCAATCAGGAACCTTTTCAGCAAGTAGACAGTTTGTGGCTCGGGAACCAACCGTAGGACTGGAAGGACCTGGATATCTATATATAGGCCCTTTAGATGAATATTCCAGAATATCAGGAATATTATCTTGTCTTATGAGTGTATTTTTAATAAACTATACAGACTTAACAGGTCATTAGCTGCCTCTTGATAATATTATATTTATAACTAAAAGTGTCAAGACCTCTTACATTATTTACTGCTATTCTGTGTGTCTGAATAGCGCTTTAACTGCCCCTGGGGCGATAAAGCCTGGGGGGAAATTGACTCATTTACATGTAAATGACACCAAAACAGCGGCCATTGAGCTCCTAATAACTAAACGCAGGGCGCTTGAGTCTTAAAGCCCCGCCTCTGGGACGGCGGAAAATTAGCATACTCCCCAGCGATTGGGTGAGAACGCTGCTGGACTCGTATATGATTGGTTAGTCTGTAAGCTTATTTGCATACTGCGAGTTGATTGGTCAGAGAAAAGTGTTTGCCCAGGCTCGGTCTCGGCTCGGGCAGTAAGTAGAAAGCGGTGGAGGTCTACACTGCGCTGCTTTAATTTATTAAAGGGAATGTAGGTCGGAGGAAGGTGGTGGAGATGGTTATGGTTTAAAAAGTCCTGAGGGTGTGATAATGCCTGGAAGAAAGCGTCCTGAAAGAGGATCTAATTGGGATTGGTGGCAGATCTGTGCTTTTGGTTTTGATATGAGTGCTGCTGGTGTAGACTGTCCTGTGTATTTGAGAAGAAGTTGGGACATGCCTTAAGACGGAGAAGGTTTTTTTTTTTGTTTTTTTTTTAAGTTTGCTGGGAATTATGTTGATCCTGCACTGAGAAGACTGAGGAAAACGGTAGGACGCAAATCCCAGTGCGCATTGTGTGTCTTTGCTTTAATATATCCAGTAACTTTTATTTTACTAATAAGGGTTTATTGTAATGTATGATGCATGAGCATTGTCATTTCTATATTTGATCTCATTTAATTTGTGCAAAAAGGGAAAAAAAAGAAATGCGTCCTTTTAACTGCGTAATGCACGCGCTCTTTTTTTTTTATTATAGTCTGCTATTATTATTATTATTATTATAGCACCAAAGCGCGCGCCTTGGCATCTTCTACTATTAATAATAAATGCAACTTTGCATCACTGTACTCCTTTTTCTTTCCTTTTTCTTGTTTTCCCCCCCTTTCTGTCTCTCTCCCCCGGGTCCAGTGTTGTTGACCCGTCCCCTGTAAGTCGGATTAACGCTTTTGTTTTCGGTTTGTTTGGCTTTGTTGCCTCCTAAGGATCGATCGAGTCAGGATTGGGCAATGCGCATTAACATATGAATGCCATGACCGAGATCGCGATCTCTCTCTCTCTCTCTCTCCTTCTCCTTGTCTGTTTCTCTTTCACACGGACGCGCCTGCGCACGTACGCACCACTGACCGCAATACCATCACCCCCCAATCTGACCTTGTTACTCCACTGCACTTTATTAATGATAATAAATCAGATCACAGCAGCGGCTCGTTTCTATTAGACCTGCTTCAGATGAACACCTGGAGTCCAGCTTTGTGTTGGTCCCCCCTGAGCCACCAGTTCTAACATCCGACACCTAATAACTCAGATAAGCTTTGTTGACACTGGGGGTGTCCCTGAATTATATACCTCTATCCCATCTTGCATGTATTCCCACACCCACTGAGATGTGCCCCTGCATCCCTGATAGTGAAAATGAACAAATGCCTTTCCAGACCCCCCCCTCTTCAGCCTTTTTTAATACTTGGAGGTCTGTGCATGGTTTGATAAAAAAAAAACAAAAACAAAATGATACCGATCTCCCACCTGGCGATTTCATATCGATCGTGCAAGACCGGTCGTGTCCCATGTTTAAAAAAAAAAATGACAGCCTGGCCCCAGAGTGACGCGTTCTGCGTCCCCTAGTGTCCTGGACTGACTCAGAGTCTTTGGATTTACTTTGGCATCTGCTCTGGTATTCGAACGCACCTGAGCCAACAAGGCAGCTCATTAGCAGGCATGTTCTGGGTCAACGTTGGTGTGTTAAAGTTGTGAAAAACACTCAGAGGCAGAGTTGCGGAGCTTTGCCTTCTCCAAGCGTGTGGTTTCACGGGGTCGCAGAGTTTAGTACAACACACCTGAGTCAACGCTTTAGATAATTACCAGAGCTTTCACATGAAAGCACAGAAAGCCAATACCGTAGTGGAGCCAGGACCAGCCTGTGTATTTTGTATAGGGATGTGTGTACCTGTTTTTCTGGCACTTATACTATAGTGCATATACTATGATAATAATATTAACACAGGGTTTCTAAGCAACAGTTCATTTCAGTCATCAGCTATGCAAATAGAGTGCTTCAGCTGAGTTGACTCAGGTGTGTTAAATGAGGAATGCTTGACTAACCCGAGACCCTCTGGGGCTACAAACTGCCTGTGTGCTGTATGTGTGTGTGTTAAGGTGTGAAACGGCATCATTATCACTATAAGTGCGATCGTTTTGTTTAAGCCTCACTAACAGTCAGTCAGTTCATCCTTTCAGGAGTTCGCATAGCTGATCTCGTTCATCATGAGGGTTTATATCATTTCTCCAACACCTCATCAGACTAATTGATTTGTTCTTGTTCACATTAATCAGACTGATTTATTCACGTCACACACCATCCTTTAAAGAAACGAGTCTCCAGCGCTCCACTGCCGTGCCGGACTCCCTGTTGTTTCTGTGTGTTTTAGGGCGCTTTCTGATGGTTTGGACAGATGGGAAATGTAACGTAAATCTCGGAAGGTTGCTCGCTCGTTTCCTCTGATCGAGCCCTTACTTGTGCTTCGGTCTTTTTTTTTTTTTTGTTTCCTCCAGCAGGCTGTAAGTCTTCCTTTAGCAGAAAACCATAAGCAGACACCCGTGAGTAGGTAGCAGGGCAACCTGAGAGCAGATTTACGCAGGGAAGCATATTCCCCAGGACAGGTCGACGTAAATCAACAGCTGAGACACACGACCGGACAGTTCCCTCTCAGACACCCGAAGACGCCTACAGTTTACGCGAATGCCAAAATAAAAGCTGTGGTTAAAGGGAGGAATGCAGACGCTCTTGCACTGTCTGATAGCGTGTGATGCAGGAAGCGCGCCTGCTTTGTGTTAGCAGTGGGATGTGTGCCAGGCCACAGGTGCCCGAATGCCCCAGGGAGGAAAAACTCAGCCGGTCGTGATAGACTGCAGCAGGTGGGCACATGTGGTTATCCCTGTCCGTATGAACATTGTATCAGTGCATCATAATTCCTTGTTAACATTATGCTCTGTCGTTAAGCATAATTGGAGGCTGGAAATGAAACCCTTACTGTACTGTTGTGTGATGGACGTCGATCTTTAGGTTATCTGTCTAGTAAATAACTTAAATTGATTATGGGCTGCCAATAATAATGACACTTGTCCAGAACGGTGGGGGTGTCTTGGAAAAGACAAGGAAGTTGGTGAAATTAGTAATGAAAAAAAAGTCCAGAATGATGATATTTTGCTGTCATGTCCAAATCTAGTGCACTATTTAGATCTGAAAGAATAACCAAGGGCGTCTGGTACACCCCTGAAGGGGGCGTGGCCTATGACCATGTCAATCTCAGTGTCGTTTTTAATAAAGAAGGCATGGCCCCTGTGTCTTTTCCACTGAAAAGGTTTGGCCTCTCTTTTCTCATCCCTAAATAAAAAAAGCGTACATATGTGTTTGTCAGTCTTTTTAGGGTAGGTGTGGCCTATGAGTCTCTGAGAAGGCATGGTCTCATTGTCAGCTCAAATCAACGAGGCATGGCTGTTATCCCCTAATAAAGGCGTGGCCTATGTACCTGTCAATATGTATAATGAAGTTATGGCCTGTGTATCTGAGTACAAGCTATGTGGTTCTGTGTGTCTGTCTGTCTCAGTGACGTCTCTGAGAAGGCGTGGTCTCATTGTAAGCTCAGGTGAAGCAGGTTCTGTTTCCCTTATTTCCAAATGGAGGCTGGGTCTATCTACTTGTCAATCTGTGTAAAGACAGTATGCCCTATGTGTCTAGGTACCGGTGAAGTAGGTGTGGCCTATGAGTCTTTGACGAGGCATGGTCTTTGAAGTAGGCGTGACTTCTGTGTCTCAGTCCTTAGTGTGAAAGTGCGTTAGACTGATTGAAGGTGGTATGTGGGTGTGTCTCTCTTCCCTGTATGAAGGAGGAATAGTTAGTGTCAGTCCCAATGAGAACGATGTTAGACTGAGTGAAGATGTTACCTCTGCGAGTGTGGCTCTGCCTGTCAATGAAGGAGGCGTTGCCTCTACGATGCGATTTAATCACATCTTATGTGTAATGCTCACGGGTGTGTTGAGATTTCCAACATGTGCAGTAGGTTCCTGGCCATGTTTAAGTCTGAACCTGGGTGGGGCTTTGTTTTAAGACCACTCTGTTGGCTTGTTTAAAAGAAAACGGTCTCTGCGAGAGAGAGAAATAGCTCTTCTGAGTCTTGTTTAACCGTCGTGTCTGTTTGGAATGATGCTGTGGAAATCCTGCGTGCCTCGCAGGTATCCTGGCAGTGTGGAATTTCGCTACAGATCTGGTTCATGCCAGCAAACTGCACGGAATCGCTCATAAACCCGAGCGTGCTGCATGTGTTCTGCCTGTAGGTATTGTTAAACATGGCGAAGAAAATAGTCCAGCAGGAACATCACATCTGCTGTGATGTGAAACTGCGCTTATAAAGCCGGAATGCCAGCGTCTGTCTGCCCGCATCACAAGTACTCGGCTCGCTGTCTCTCTAGACGACGTCTCATGCGTCTGTCTAGAGAAGGCGGGGTTGTGTGTGTTTTTTTTTCTCCCAAGGCCGCCAGTGCAAGGTCTTCTGTAATGAAATCTTGTCTGGAGCCTTTCCCTGTCCATCTGTTGAGCGCTGAGAGCTTTAAACCTGGCCAGAGAAGCTTCCGTGGTCTTGGTTTATAGAAAAGTGTCAGGGTATGTGAGTTCTTTCCTAACCCGGGACACTCAGAGCTCTGTTTCCATGCAAACCCCGGAATCACACGCTTGAGATCAAAGCGCTTTTCATCATTCAATCCATCCGAACGCGATCTTTACCCCAGCGTCTCATCCTGGTAATCGTGTGTATACACTGAGTCATGAGTGTAGTGCCAGACCAGTTTCCTGAGGCCAGGTCATGACACGTCATTCCAGACCTGACACACACACACACACGCACGCAAACCAGAACCTTTCATGGGGTTAAAGGAAAAATTCACCCTAACCACCTTTGTAATCAATATGCATTTCAGTAGCATGCTAGACTGTTTTCGCTTCAATTAATGGCTTCAGACATTACGCAGAATGCCTTGTGATATTGGTGATTTAGTAATTGCTTTATCACCACCTAAAGACAGCAAGGCGGCAGTCTTTATTATACATAGGCTGGTCGTTGCTCCATACTGGTAATGGGGTTTGTTAAGCTGGCATTTCATACGACCCCTGGTACATCTACAAACGTCTGCATTTATTCTGATAGGTTTGTCCTCTTCCAACAAGACAATGTGCCACCACACATGTCTAGAGAGACCAAATTACGGTTAGAGGAACACTCATCTGAGTTTGAGGTTTTTGCTATTCCTACCTAAGTTACCAGATCTTAACGTAATGGAACACATCTGGGATCTGGGATCATGCAATGAACTGTAAAACACAGAAATCCTACACCACAGAATTGTGGACCATTCTGCAGGTGTTTATTGCCTACAGAATATTTCTCCAAGCTCATTGAGTCAATGTCTGGTGAAGGACTAACCAAGTATTAGACGCCATAGTGACCCACAGAAATGACGTCATGGTCCGAAGTGTGGTGTTTGAAAGGATGCATCCACACGTCACTGCGCCATTCGGTGTGACAGAAATGCTGTCGTTGCAAAACAAATAAAATAAATGACCCTCACGACCAATGCACAATTAAACCTAATGGGTCGCACTTAGCGTGATTTCATTATGGCTCCAGCTCCTGCTTCCTCTCATCCATCATTACTGATAGAGGATGTTTGGGTGAAATGTTCCCTCTGTCTCAGTGCACGCTGAGCCGAAGCGGCGTCCTTGTCCTTGGTGGAGCAGCTGCACAAGTCCTGAATGAGGGGGGGGAAAAGGCTGTGGTTTCCCTCAAGGGATCGTTTGGGTTTATTAGATTATATATTAGAAATAATAGTAATTCAAATTTTTGAGAGTTTTTGGGGCTCTCAGGATTCACTGTGCACCTCATCTACAGCATGGGTAAGTTGTCTTTGTTGTCCAGCGTAAAGGACATGTCCATTGACTTGCAAAGTGTCTGAAGCACAAGCAAAAGAGACAGTTTGTATATCCTTTGATGGAGACTGAACATATATTCACATGTAAAGCAGACATTTCCATAGCAGACAAATCCATCCAGGTGAACACAAGCTATAGCTCTGGTGTGTGTGTGTGTGCCTGTGTTTTTGTGTGTGTTTGGTGTCGCCTCATCTCCTCCTGTCACTGCAAATCATTGCCAGGTTCCTATGAGGGATCACCTTTAGGATGACTCCTCTCATGCACATGGCTGGACGTCTGTAGTCTCTCCAGGCCTGTGGTTATGTGGCGAATTATTTGTTTTTCCCATTATATTCCCCCCACGCCACACCGCCTGCAGGGTGCCCGAGGTGCTAACGGGATTTGGTCTGTGTTTTCTGTCCGTGCCTTTGAGGCAGATGAGGTTAAGAGATCTGAGCAGCAGCCTCCGGAGCCAGGGAGTGAGGTTTGGCATGGTCACGTCTGCCCTGCTGGAGACAAACCAGATGTGAAGCGTTTGACTGGTGTGTGTGTGCGTGTGCGTATGTGAGTCGGCTTTTCCGTATCCCTGGAGGCTTCCTCCAGTTGTAACCAAATGTAGCCAGGTTACTAGAGCGTGAGTGTGTTTGTGTTTGTTGGGTCACTGTAACCTGATGCAGACTTTTGTCACACAGATAAACAGGACACTGGTTTGTCTCTTTGTGTGTGTGTGTGTGTGTGTGTGTTTGTGTGTGTGCGGGGGGAGGGGGGGGGTGTTAATAAACTGAACTTTCAGAAAGCACAGCTTTTGTGATGAGTTACTGGAAGAAACGTGAGTCACGCCTGAGTCAGCATTAAAGGTGCAGTTCTTAAAAGTGCGTCTAGACCTTTAACAATCCCAGAAACGTCCGGTGTGTTCTGTGAAACGCAGAATCTCATCCATCAGCAAATAGTTACTCAGCAGTGTCTTGTTGGCCCTGAAATTGTCCCCTATCCTAAATAGAGATCCTTTTCCTGATAAATCTGGTGAATATGACTATATAATATCAGCATCTCAATAAATTAGGTAATGATGAATTGTTTTTAAGATATCTCCAGTATCTTTAGGAGATGATGATGATAATTAAAATCATGCATTGAAATAAATAGGCATTGAAGGTGAACTAGCCTTATAAGAGGGCGTCTAGTAGCTGAACAGCTGCACGTTGGAGTTGTGAAAACTGCTGGATTTTGATTTCTCAATAAAGTCTATCACGTACTGTACATTTTTGTGTTTTCTAAAAGCGACTGGCTGTTTTTCCCACCGTTCATTTGGGTGTGTGTTAAATTATGAGCAGATGGATCATATTGACTGATTAGACCTTCTGGAATTGTTCAGTTTGTTTGGCAGATCTCTCTTTTCCTCTGGTTCTCTGCAAATAAAACCATCACACAAAACTATTAGCATTCACAGAGTTTAGCGAAACTTAACTCGAACGGTTTGACTTGTCGAGTAATGCTGCTAAAGCGACTCATGATACATCTCTGCGTGCAGGAAGATCTGTCTTCACTGCAAGTGTCCGCGTGAGGATCATGCTGTGACGGCCATGCCTCTGGAGATGGAAAAGACCGTGTCCAAGCTGCTGTACGACTTCCAGAGGAACTCCACGTCGGACGACGACTCAGGCTGCGCTCTGGAGGAGTACGCCTGGGTGCCACCGGGCCTCAAACCCGAGCAGGTACTACACCCAATATTATACCTCTCAGCACTAATGTAGCCATGACATAACCATACACCAGTTATGGTGTTCTCAAAGTTGATGTGGTGGAAGTTCTCAAAGTTGATGTGGTGGAAGCAGAAAAAATGGGCAAGCTTAAGGATCTGAGGCACTTTAACAGGGGGAATATTGTGATGTCTAGACAACCTTTCCATCTCCAGCAGATCTTGTGGGGTGTGTCCCACTATGCCGTGGTTAGTACCTACCAAAAATGTTCCAAGGAAGGACAACCAGCACACCTTCAGCGGTCTTGTGGAGTCCATGCTTTGACTTTTGACATGTTGGCTGTATAATGAACAGCGATGATGCTAATGTGCATCTAAATTTCATTTAAAGCAAGCGTGAGGACGAGGAAACGGACATCTAGTACTCTGTTACTTGAAATTGTACATCTTATTATTATTATTATTAATATTAATATTATTACAAAAATTTTCCCATGTGCCTTTTTGACATTTTAAGCCGTCAGCAGGCTGCGATCCAAATGGCCCCCGGCAGCAGTCTGTCTCCACAAATATACGTTAAAAATAATAAACGTTCCTCGCAGATGTATGAATAAACACAGCATCTCCAGACAGAAAAGCCTTTTACACTAACGAATAAGCAGATCCTGACAGCTTGTTGGCATGCCTCAGGCCCGTACACACACACACACACACATGCACAAGATGGCACAGTAGAATGTATACATTCCTACACGTCTGGCTCAGACCTATACACGCACACATATATACACTGATGTGACCGAAAAACTGGTGCACCAGTCTAATACTTCCCACAATTCTGAGATCTGGTGAAATGGCAAAATCTGACATTCACATGAGTCTTTCTCTAAACATAGTTCAGCGTCTCTGGACGTATGTTTGCACATATCTATCCTTACACTGTCTCAGGCACTGAGGGAAACACTAACCAGGGTATTGTATAGTGTAGGTTATGAAAGTGCCTCTGCAGACATGGTTGTTATTATAGAAGTCAAAATTTTGGCATTAATGTGTTTAGTCTGTTTAGTAAGAGGGGAAGTTATAAAACACAGACTGGGAATCTGTGCAACTGAAAGGGCACAGTGTAAAGCTACAGAGCTGCAATTGCCCATGCTTGACACACACATGCACGCTATATATATATATATATATATACATCAGAACAGGCCTGGGACAGAACAGGCCCGGGTACTTAAGTTTATCACACTGTTAAAAATTATTTTGAATTTAAACATGCTTAAAATACGTGTTTTTTTTAACATCAGCTAGCTCTCGTAGAAGCTCTTGGCCTCTGCGTATTCTCACATGGGCTTTATTAGAGCGCTGCGGGTGGCTGGCTCTCTTTATAGACCAGTTAAATCATTCATGGCTACGAGTTTCATTTTGAAAGGAAGGTCTTATTACTAGCACAGCGTAGCAGGTCAATAACCAATAAAGGCCGTCTACTGTCTTCATTTCTGGCCTTCGGAGGTCAGTCAGCGGTTGCAGTCGATTTTCCTGAAGGCTCGAGTACGAATCGAAGTGGAATTCACGACGGGACGTAAACCGGTCGGCTGCTAGAGCGAGATTGATTTGTCATGATGGCTGTTTATTAAAGGAGCGCACAGCCGCAGTGGGTCGCGGTTCGCCTCTAATCAGGATTGATATCAGCCGTTGATGGATAGCTGCGCATTCCACAAGACTTCAGTGTGCACCTCCGCTGTGTGGAATCTCTGGGGTTGTTGCCAGCGCTGACCAACAGGAGCCAGTGACACTGAGGTGATGAAGTCGAGCGCAGTGGTTATTAGCGAGTCATTCATTACCAGAACTCTGGCGTCTGCAGTTTGACCCAGAGGCAGGGAAGAAGAGGAGAAAGGAAATGAAGGAGGAGATTTACACCCGAGATGAAAGCTAGCCTGCACGTTTCTCTGTCCAGTGTTGCCGGCGTTACAGGCAAAGAAAGGAAAGACAATGCTGAGATTGATGCTAAGACTATTCCCGTGATTTCCTTATGATAGTACAAAACTTGGGATTTTGCACATTAGCGCAAGCTCACATGACTGGTGTTAGATGAGTGATCCAATTATGCGAACTTAGGAGTGACAGCCCAAAGAATTCAGTCTCCAGGTCCTCTTTCACTTCACTACGTTCATTAAGTGTGAAAAGTAAGCGATGGAATGTGTATCAGAAGGACTGGTTTGTCTAACGGTTTGGACGATGCAGTAGCGGGAAGCGTCACTGCTTATGCATGTCCGACTTGGCCAGCTGCTGTCTTTCACTCTTCATGGAAAAAGGAAGTAGGACGTGATCCGTAGTACAGTTTGTTTTTTTTTAATGTCTCTCACAAGACGAGTCGCGTAAGATGGAAAAACTCAAAGTGGAAAAAGTATCAGTGGGACAGGACGGCTTTCTCATAACCATACAACGATTTTACAGTCTGGTCAGACAGTTACGGGAAGCGTATCGCTGTAGGTTACGGAGTGCTGTCGTACTCGATTGCGGTTGCTGCAGAGACTTTATATGATAAAGATTAAGTCTGATTGTTATTAAGGGTGACTGTAACATGACACTGTGTTCCTCTTTCTGGTTAAAATAATCTCCAAACTGAAACAAAGCTGAATATGTAAATAAGCAGGCCTTGTTCTTGTCCTGTGAAACATCAACATACCCCGAGACCTTGTGCATCTTATGAAAGCCAGCTGTAAGCACTGAGATGCACAAGGTGCTTGCCAGACCCCTGGATTGGCGGGCGGACGGCCAGATCGCTTCGCTCTGATTACGGTTATTTCCATGAGCCGCTGGTTTGCATGAGAGCACTGGCTTGCGTTCGTCAGATCTCCGCACCACACCAGTGCTGATTGTTATTGTTGGACGGGAGCTCGGTAATTTATTGGATCCTGGCCGCTGAAAATTTTCAGCTGAACAAATCCCTCAACCCCCGTCCTCTCCAGTACTTCTCGAAAGCGCGCCTGGCCAAGATAAGCAGCGGAAGAGGCATCGGTCCACGCTTAAAGACAGAGAGCAGCTCTTCTTCAGGGGATACTCCAGGCTCTGGAAAATCAGAGTTACGGCCACGCATCCGAGAATCCTCATTTCCCAATGAGTATTCCCAGTTCCGTTGGCGTGAGAAGCCGCTGATGTTTTTCAGACAGAAAAGGACATCATCCGTGGTCTGGTACCTCATCCGTTACTGAAAGGGAGTGATGGATGTACAGAAATGCACTGCCTCACTGGTTTCTCTCAGCCAACAGCAGCACCTCGGCGACAGTTATAGATCACATCTCATGCAATATCCATTTTGTTCTGCTTTATGGGCCAGGTTTTTTATGGTATAAAGAAGGGCAGATGGAGCTCGGCACTTTATCACATTAAGTCATTAGACGTTAGCCATGTGTAATGAGGTGGAAGGCCAGAAGGGGGTCTGGAACGTCATATCTCCCCCTAAAATATTTACAAATGAGTTTTATTTTAAATCACATCAAGCTTGATGCAGTCCCATCATTATAATAAAGGCTTATTGTACGCCCCAAACAACCAAACCGCTCATTTTTTGTCCTCGCCACTTAGCCGCGAAAGGTGGAGTGCAAAGGTCACGTCTCAGCGCTGTTGTTAATCACCGTAATTTAAAGCCGACCGAGGTCTGCAGATAAATACGCACAAGTGTGTGCGCAAAAATAGACACACACACACACGAGATGAAGCATCCATGTCAGCACAGCCTGGGATGCGAGAGGGCAGATACCATTAACTTTACATCGCTTGGCTATAAATCACCCTGACTGTAATTGCTCTGTGTGTGTGTGTGTGTGTGTGTGTTTGAGTTTGAAAGGACGTGTCAAGGAATGGGGGAAGGGTTAACAAGAACGAGGGGCTGAATAACACCCTGCCTCTGTGTTTACCTCGATCCCAGGACGCAAGTGTGTATCAAATGTATTGTTTAATTTGCTGTACACACTGGAATAAAAAAAAAAAAAAAAAAAAAACCTGACATTTGCTGACAAAAGGGTGGAAAACGTGCACAAAAAGTCTAAATATGTGAACTATAATATGATCTAATATGATCTCTGTCAGCTAACAGTCGTACAGGAGCTGGATCACAGAACAAGTGGCAATAATAAATAATGAAGCACTCACCGGATGATGATTTAGGGATTTGGTGAAACACTTCTGTTCCGTAGGTAAACTGTACAAACCTATAAAGAAGTATGATATGGTCATATATACATGAGTTAAAGGTAAAGTGTCCACACTTGGAGTTAGAGTCTAGAGCTAGAGGTCAAAGTTCACATTCTCATATGCTTTATACAAGTAAAACAAGGTCCTGTTCCCATTAGATCGGCTATGTGTAATGGGAAGAAAATACAATGAGACACACCAATCAGCCATTAAACACCACTCATTACAGTGGCACCTGTTAATAGGGTATCAGGTATATCAAAATATATCATGTAGCAGGTGAACAGTCAATTCGCCAAGGTTCTTTAACTGTACTAATAATTCATATTATACACAGTTCATCACTACGTAATGTGTAAAATGTGAAGGTGTTTTTATATAGTCTTGATTGCTGTTTTCTGATTGGCTCATATTGATTTGTTCTTTCTTCTTGCCGGTTCTGTTAATCTGCAGGTTCATCATTATTACAGTTCCCTGCCTGAGGAGAAAGTGCCGTATGTCAACAGCGCTGGAGAAAAGCACCGCATCAAACAGCTCCTGCACCAGCTGCCGCCTCACGACAATGAGGTGAGACGCGTGTGGGTCTTTGTGTCTTCGCCTCTTTTTTTTTACATAAGCAGGATTGTTGTTATTATGTAAATAATGTCTGAGACTGTACATTTGGGTACACAACGAATACAATCCTTTCCTGCTCAGGTGCGATATTGTAGCGCTTTGGATGATGAGGAGAAGAGGGAGCTGAAGCTGTTTAGTAACCAGAGGAAGAGGGAGAACCTGGGCCGCGGTAACGTCAGGCCGTTTCCTGTCACCATGACTGGAGCCATATGTGAACAGGTGACAGGCTTTATCTGGCTTTTATATAGACTTGGCACACCTTCAGACATTCTGCGTACAGTCGGTGTATTCCCCAGTAACACCAGTATTCAATGGACATTGTCCCGAAGCAGCTTTGCAGAAATATCAAATCTGGATTTTACATTTATTTGAATTTTATGATGATGAGCAAAACGGTGATGATGGTGGAGGGGAAAAACTCCCTGAGATAACAAGAGGTGGAAACCTGGAGAGGAACCAGACTCAAAAGTCAATCCATCCTCATTAGTCTGACATTGATAGTGTAATTATACAACGATCAGCCACAACAATAACACCACAAACCCACTGACGGGTGAAGTGAATAACATTAATATATCACATCAATGAAGAGTGAGTAAATAGTCAGTGTTGGAAGCAGAGAAAATGGGCACTTTTAAGGATTTACATTTAGCAGACGCTCTTATCTAGAGCGACTTACAAGGTTATTGGTGCTCCAGGTAGGCCAATGTAGTGTTAGAAGTCTTGCCCAAGGACCCTTATTGGTGTAGCACAGACTGGCTGCCCATACCGGGAATCGAACCCAGGTCTCTCACATGGGAACCCAATGATGTTACCACTGTACCACACCAACCACTGGTTCTGATTGATTTTGATTGAGGGCCAAATTGTGATGGTTAAACAGATCATCTCCAAAACAATAGGTCTTGTATGGTGTTCCAATTCTAGAATAGTAAATACGTAACAAAAGAGGACAATTGGTGACAGTATCATGGATGCCCAAGTCTGGTCCAAACTTACAGAAAATTCACAGCAGGATCTGTTGCTAAACTCTTGGTCTCAGATACAAGAGATCCTTCAGAGGTCTTGTGATGTCCGTGTCTCGAACGGACAGAGCTGTTGAGGCAGGTGGTGTTAATGTTATGGCCCTAAATTCCTAATTCCAAAAACTGGAGTTTAAAGCTGTCCAGTCCCAGTGGGATGATAAAGGTGTGATGATAACTGCAGCACTGAAAAGCATTAGCTATGTTTCCACAAATGGGAAGCAAAGTTAGGAACAAACCATCAGGATCCAATCAGAGTTTTGGAAAACGTTGTGGAAATCATGGGGGGAAACAGGAAGCTGCTCAAATGTCTGGTGGAAAATCTGAAATATTAAAACAGTCTAAACATATTTTAGTGACAAAATGATGCTAAAATGTGCCAAAGTCCAAGCTATGATTAACAACATGAAAATTGTTTAAATTGAATAGGATGAAAAAAAAACAAAAAAACAAAGAATCTGGGAAAAGTAAATCCGGTGACGAACATTATGCTATAAATATACCTTGATTATGTTATTACAGTATAAAGCAGTTGTCATGGTTACTAGAACGCGAGATAATTTTGTCATTTTTTCCACATTTAAAATGATGGTTAAAATTAAAACAGAGCTATAGTGCGAGAACTCAAATTTCTAATTACCCCTGCTGTTAATAAGACATCCGTCCTTTTTCCTGTCTTTGTCGAAGCAAATCTTTGAGCGCGTCTTGAGTCCACCTGCTCACCCTTCCTCCCCTTCTGCTGCCCCTGACACACACAGATGGTCCACACACACACACACACACACACACACACATTTCTGTAACCTACAGGTATTTATTTTGTCTTCAGCTGTGCTGGAACAGAAGGTGTCTCTTCCTATAAATAGATTTTTTTTTTCAGACGTGTTGGAATGATGACGCTAAGAATTGGAATTAGAGAGAGAGAGAGAGAGAGAGAGAGAGAGTTAATTATCAGATGGACTCTGTAATAGAAAGGTTGGCTCTATTGATTTAATCACCACCCCAACACTGACCTCTAACATGTGACTAAAGAATTATACCAGCTTATTAAATTCACTGTGCCTCAAACTGGTATTACTTTGAAGTGCCAGAAAAACGGAACATTAATCTAATCTGTGGTGGTCACCCATGGAGCATGGACTCCACGACCTTGGGGAAATATTATGTATGCAATGAACATAACGGTCCACAATTCTGTAGGATTTCTGTGTTCTACAGCACACTGCATGGCATCCCAGATGTGTTCAATAACGTTTTGTGACTTGGTGCATTGTCCTGTTAGAAAAAGCCAAACAAATCAGAATAAATGCATGTCTCTTATGCATAAATGTCTCTAACCAGTGTAATCCCGTCTCTCTCTCCCTCAGTGTGGCGGTCAGATCAATGGAGGCGACATCGCCGTGTTTGCATCTCGGGCGGGTCACGGCGTATGCTGGCACCCTCGCTGCTTCGTGTGTAGCACGTGTGACGAGCTCCTGGTGGACCTCATCTACTTCTACCAGGAGGGCAAAATCTACTGCGGCCGGCATCACGCCGAAAGACTGAAACCGCGGTGTTCAGCATGTGACGAGGTACGACCAAATCAGTGGTAGCTCTGTTTTATTGCGCCAATCGATTAATTTTATTAACCCTTGTCATGTTTTCTACCTTAGTTATATATACTCTACATGCTGAACATGGCATGTGTCCCTAAATCCCACTCCTTATAACCTACTTTTTTGCACTGTAGGGTTTGTTAGGCATCTGATAAGCTGACTAAGGGGTATTATTTGCTGTTTTTCTGCCTTAGAAGATCAGAAACATCAGAATCCACACGCATAATTTCAGAGCCATGCAAGCATGATGAAGAATGCCAAACACATGATCTCATGCATTTTTAAACACGTATGATTAACAATAGAAGCTTGGATTAATCGTGGCATTAAACTAATAATGTTCATGAATAATTCAGGTGTTGCGTTTAGAGGAACCTGGAACATGATGTTAAAATTTCTGTGGCTCTGTCTCTTTTTGCCTTCTGATATATGAGTGTTTGGTGGAGCATAGTAGCCCAGGGCGAAGGCTGCCAGGACTGACTCCGCCGAGCCTTGCTGTCTGTCCTAAAATTAAATGTAATGGATGGGTGCAGTTTGGCTTTTAGCTTCTGTTCGGTGATAAATGGATCCATGCATGACTTCCCATCACTCTCTTCACCTCTTTCCCTTTAAGATCATCTTTGCGGATGAGTGCACAGAAGCAGAAGGCAGGCACTGGCACATGAAGCACTTCTGCTGCTTCGAATGCGAGACGGTTTTGGGTGGCCAGCGCTACATCATGAAAGAGGGTCGGCCGTACTGCTGCGGATGTTTCGAGTCCCTCTACGCAGAGTACTGCGACTCCTGCGGAGAACATATCGGTAGGAGCACATATTGCAACTCGGTGGTGTACTGAACCCTGAAAGCTTAGAGCTGATCTGGTTCAGATAACGAGTGAATGGAGGCTAGAGGTCTGTACTTAAATGAAAATTAAACGGGCGGCAGGAACATGCGATCGATAAGCAAGGTCAAGACGCAGGCATTGATCAAAAACAGGGCGAAGGTCTAGTATCCACATGAAACAAATACTCAGAAACAAACAACTCGATTTATTTCAATAATCCAAACCCTGAAATACTTGGCAGTAGTCGGCCATCACATCCACTGCTGGAAGGCAAGAGAAGTGCCCTGGGTCCATGTTTTGGCATATTGCCCCTCGGTATTGGTGGGACTTATTTGTGTCAAGGACATTAGTGTCAAAACAGGATGGACTAGTTCCTGTTCTTGACCAAATAAACAAAACCTGTGCCACTTTTTATCTCTTTATTGTGAGACGTATTAATGATAAAATGATATCTTTAACCGCACAAGTAGTCGATAACTTTGTTGAGTGGCTTAACATGACCGCAGGTCCATTATTCTTTTAAAATGAAACAGTTTCTAATAAGACAACGTTCCAAATGTGACTAACAGTGATCCAAGTTAGACCAGAGCTGTCCCAAAGCCATAACACATTATTGATATTATTTATATATTGCCCAATATTTCCATGACTTACTCAGTCCTGATTCTGTCACAAGACAGCACTTCATCCAATAATAACGCAGCTCGCCGGCTCATCGCTTTTGAGCACAGCATCAGCTCCAGCTGCGTTTTGGCATGTCATTCTGTTCAAATTCTGTCTGTAATCATTTTCTGTATAGGCCGCAGAAACAGCCAGAGTGAAACTGATTTAAAAAAAAAAACGGCTCGCAAACAGATGTTGCCCATTAGCCCAGGGCCAGCTCACGTGTGTAAGTGGAGCCCTAATTAAAACGTAATGTATTTGTGTAGTGCAAGGCGTGCAGCATAATCAGTTTACTCCAAACACGTCTACGCTTCAAGGGAATTCGTGTGGACTTTTTGATATTTGGAGTTCCTCCATACACTTATCGTACTCATCAATATTTATAATCGCTCTTTAAGTGATATTTGACTCTACAATAACTCAGTCAGTACCTAGAGCTCTTAAAATGTATAGATGACTATTTTATTAAAACTGAATTCAGTCTAGTTGAGGAAGTTCATATTTTTGAATGACTATGGAGTTATTGTAGGGTGAAATATCACCTTGATCTGAACTGTATGTTTCCTTGCTGTACCAATTAATCAAATCTTCTGGCATAACGTTGCGTAAGATCATCATATTTTCCCCAGTTTTGAAGCCATGTGTCATCCATTATACATTTTCATCACAGGTATCGACCAGGGCCAGATGACGTACGACGGGCAGCATTGGCATGCAACTGAAGACTGCTTCTGCTGTGCACGCTGCAAGAAGTCCCTACTGGGTCGACCGTTTCTGCCCAAACAGGGTCAGATCTTCTGCTCGCGGGCTTGTAGCGTGAATGAGGATGCCAATGGCTCAGACTCCTCTGACTCTGCTTTCCAAAGTGGGCGAACTCGTGAGACCAGGCACAGCAGCTCCAAATCCAGCAAGAGCAGTAGCAACAGCGGTGGAAACAGTTCCAGCGGGCGCTATTCGGCTGATGTGGACCCTCTATCCCTGCAGATGGACCTCCTGAGTCTGTCAAGTCAGGCCCCAAGCCTGACCAGGGAGCCTCCATCTTGGAAAAAGCAAATGGATAGATATGGCTACGAGAGTCGGAGTGAATCAACCCCAACGCCTCTGCAACTGTTGAGTCAGTGCAACATCAGAACGTCCTATGCCCAGCAAGACAGCCGGCCCAAAGAGTCTGCACATTCCAAGAAACCTTCTATGTCTGCCCTCAAAGGACATTCGTTTAATGAGAACTGGCTCCAGCCAGAACCGGAGGACCGTTACCCATCTGAGCTGCAAGCGCAGGCTAGCTTTAATGAGTTGCCGTCCAACGGATTCATGGACAAGCGTTCTGTCAGCATGCATGCCTTTCAGAGGGAGAGAGAGAGGGAAAGAGAGAGGGAGGTTGTGACTCAACTGGGCCGCAGCAGAAACCCTATCAATGCACTTAGCTTTAGCGAACAGCTAACACCCCTGGAGCAAACGCCTCGTGGTTCCATGGAGTCACTAGCTCTGTCAAATGCTACAGGTAGCTCTTGACTTGATTTTGGTTTATTCCTATTATTGATGCATGACCTCTCTGTCACTATTGTAATTGTTTTTACCTCTTATTGTGTCAAATGTAGGTACCTCGGCAGATGGTGGTGGAAAGAGGCAAGAACACTTGTCTCGCTTCTCAATGCCTGACTTGAGTAAAGACTCAGGCATGAATGTCTCGGAGAAGAGCAATATGGGCACTCTGAACTCTTCGGTGCAGTTTCACAGCTCTGAATCTCTCCATAGCCTCACTACTGGGCAGCCGTACCTGGAGATGGAGCCTCCAGTGCAGGTGAAATATCCACACCCGTATTCCCAGCAGTCTCCTGGAATCACAATTCTACCACCTGGCTTCACGTATCAGGAAGAGGACAGGGTGAGTTTAGTAAGCAGTGCTCACAATGCCCGCCTGGCACCCATGAGCGAACGGACTCACCGGCGCGTTCTTCAACCGGAAGAGCCGCGACGGAGGCATCATCACCGCTCACGCCGTTCCCGTCGTTCTCGCTCTGAAAATGCACTCAATTTGGCAGCACAACAACGTCCGCTGATACCTGAACGTTCACAGTTACGCGTGCGTGAGGATTATGACCGGTTTCCTCCTCCACGTGGTCCTCGGGATCCAGTGAATGGTGGAATTAGAGATTCCAGACTGAGGCAACAGCCTTTCAGGCCGTGCCCCCGGACAACCTCTGACCTTACGCTTCAAAACCCAGCTCCACAGCGACACATGGGTCGCTATGCCTGGGATCAGTACGATTACGAAGACGACTGGTGCTCTACCTGCTCTTCATCTTCCGAATCTGAAGACGAAGGCTATTTTCTGGGAGAACCTATCCCTAAACCAGTTAACCTAAGGTATATGACCAGTGAGGAGTTACTGCACAAGTACAGCTCTACCGGACTTGTAGGATCTGGTCACTTGGGAACCCGAGGACAGTTGCACACTCGCAAGCGCAGGAAGAGCAAAAACTGTATTATCTCCTAACATACACCCCTGATGCACTCACGTCCACTATAACAATTCACTTGCGCCGCTTGAATCTGCTTCTCAGTATCGTGTGGTTGTCGGTAAATGATAAGCAGTAACGTCAGCTTAAAACACGCTTTAGCATACTTTTCCCCTTTTGTTCCTAAATAATCATTTCTTGGAATTGTTTCCGCCAGTCTCGCTGCAGCCAATGTGCAATTGCGCTTAGTTTTATTCCATTTATATCACATAGCACAGTACCGCACCACGTCTTCTTGCAGTGTTTGGAAATGGGTTTATTCAATAATTACAATGTGTATATTAGTAAATGAATTAATAAAAATACACTTTAAGTTAAGGATGTAAAGTGAATATAATGTAAATGATGTACCACATATTTTTATATTTTGTAACAATAGAATCATTTATGTATTAAGTATAATGTAGAGATTCCATAGAAACGCATGCACGTTACTTTGCTGGTTTTTGTCCTGTATCAGAAATTAAAAGTGCATCTCGGCAAGTAGTTTGACTGACAGATGTTGGTTCCAGACCATCGGAGCACGACAGTCTTTGGAAAAAACGCACTCGCCATCTGCTCGTTGAATAAATGCATTAGAACACGGCGACGAGGCGTCGTCTGCCCACTGTTACTCACACGCTTTCTTTACACTTATAAAAAATTCAGTGATTATTTTTCACCCTTGTGTTTACATACTGCTGTTAATCTAGCAAAATAAATATTGTCTCTAAAATCAAACCTAGTAACATTTATAAAAGAAATATACATTAAAACATTCAGGCATAGACTCCAGAAGACCTCTGAAGGTGTGACCAACATGTTGGCAACAGATCCTTCTGTAGATCTTCAGTAGGATTGGACCACTGAACCAACCAACTGTTGTTGGTTCACCGGTCGTCCTTCCTTGGACCACTTTTGGTAGGTATTAACCACTGTATATTGGGACACACTCCACAAGACCTGCTGTTTTTGTGGATCCAAGGCTCACTGTAGTGCTTAATGTTGAGTCTTTCATAATCAGTACCATAGAATTTGACCAAAATGTTAGTGATGCTGTGTTGAACAGTCTAATATCACCCAGTGTGTATGTAAAGTAGCCTTAATCTAACGCTCCGTTGGGTATTGAATCAGGCAACAGCATTGAAATATGAGGAATTCACTGCTAACTTGATTAAAGGTGGTGAAGCTCTAATGCCTTTGACAGGTGTGCTTCAGAAATCTTCACGGAATGCATGTCCTCAAGTCGTGTATGTATATTGTGGCGATTGAATAAAAACAGGCATTTGGCAACGTTATTGTAGAAACAGCTGCATAAACATGTGAACTACATTGTGGGCGCTATGAGAACAACTTGGGCGGGACAGTGCTGGTCTCTCTCGGGTTCCCACCCACCCAACAGTTTCCTATATTCAGTAGCAGCGGCGCCATGTATTTACTGATGGAAATGATAGAAAAAAAGAAATGAAGAATGCTGTCTTTGTAGCCAATCAGACAACGCCTATGTGCATCGAAATGCAGCCAAATGGTCTGTTGTTTAAGTTTGTTTGTAACGAAACAGCAGCGTCTTTGTTTTCAGTTAGCATGGATGAGGGGAAGCGGAGCTCCAGGTCCTTGCTCGTACATTGATCGGGCCTGTATTGAGCAGCATGTGAAGCTCATCAGAGCTACTCCAGCACTTGCTTATTTTCTTATTTGTCCTGGGAATGCTTAGCTTGGGCAATCTGAAGCAATTTGATTAATGAAAGGAAATATGCTTTGGAAGATGGCACCGTCTGGCTTGTGGTGTAGTCTCCTTAGACTACATCTGCCCAGGCTGTTGAATCTCATTATTTCCCTCTTGATACGTCTGCTTTACAGGATCCTGTGTCTGTTTTTTTTTCCATTTTACTCAGAAAAATGCACCGCTTCACCGAGACTACTTGTTGGTCTTACTGAATAATCATATTGACTATTTACTCAGAGAAACATAGTGGCAGTTACAGTCAGTCACTGTAATGGTATGAAACAATATGAGAAACCTTTTAGCCGTGACAAATCTGCCTTCAAAGCGCACCATGTCCAATTGGCTAATGAAAACCATCAAACAGTTTTTTGCTAAATCGGTTTGTGCGAATTTGCACCACGTTTGACGTTAGCAGTGCCCTTATGAAAGCAGTTCCTCACTTGTAAAATGACTGTAAAGTGCTCGTTCGCTTTGAAAATGTCGCCACACTGATGTACATTGCATAGGTTTACGGCTACGCTTCATGGTGTGTTAAGCTGCCAAGCTGGCATTCGATTTCTCAAGATTTATGAGCAGTTAGTACAAGCAAAACTCTTGTGGTTTTTGAGCTGCACTGCAGTTGGTCAGGGAGGTAACACACCATGGAGCCAGAGACTGAGCTGTACACTTCATGAGCACTAAGCTCTTATTAGATTTTTAAACATCTTCTGTGACCCTGATAATAAAGTTGGCCATGAAAATCACCGACAGGATTTTGTAATTTGGAAATGATACTGTCTGTCTGTCTGTCTGGCTGTCCGTCCGTCCATCCATCCATCCATCCATCCATATATATATCTGTCCACCTATAGAGCATAATTTGAAAGAGAAAAGACTTTACATCCTTCATGACTGTACACCCTTCAGTTCAGATTTGCTTTTTTATACAGAGAATTAACTTGCCCTCACTTTTATGGTCCATCTATGTTCACACTCCATTCTGGATGTGTGAGTGGACTATCATATAGGCTGTTTTTTTGGTTAAGACTAGAGGAACCTTCAAAGAGCCTGCTAAATATCTGGACCTGTAAGTCCAAATCCGTTTAGACAGTTTGACCAGGTTATGATTGGCAGTGAGTATGAGGGCAGTGTTACACTGCAGCCAATGAGCATGGGAAGGGGTTGTATAAAAATAGGCACAGGGGCATAATATAATTTGTCAGAATATGTTGGCATACACAAAATATTGGTGAGCTTGTCATGAATTCCAGACTCGTCAGGACGTGAGACCCCCCCTTCGCTAATGAGTCATGTGGTGTTCAATTCAGGATGACTTAAAGATTCCCAATTACAAGACAGCTAGCTGTGTATTATAGTGATCTGACCACTGTGAAAGTCATCTAGCGTGTCCATGGCTTAATGTAATGAAATGTGATCATCCCATCTTTCAAGGTTCCTTGAGTACACTAGCTCTGGTTAAGACATTTACTTGAGGAACGGTAAAATGTGTAATAAAAATAGGATCAACATGTCCAGAAATGTAGTTTTGAATTATTAAATATAGTCTGGAAAATCAGCCTGCTTGAACATAACTGTCCTCCATAGAAACACATAATCATCCGTATTAGAAATATACACTGAAGTGCCAACTAGTATATATAAGCCTATGCAAAATACATATACCTATGCATGTCATTGGTTGTGTACACCAGCGCATATACCAAAGCCTTAGATATTTGTGGAAGCTTTATAATGGTGTGGGGTTTGTTAGTTGGAATTTCATGGGATCCTTGGTACGTCTACACATGTCCTGCACTCATTCTGATGGGTTTGTCCAATTCAAACTGAACAATGATGGCACTTTATGGTTAGAGGAACACTCATCCGAGTTTGGCGTTTTAGTATTCCCACCTAAGTCACCAGATCTCAATGTTATCGAACACGTCTGGGATGCCATGCAAGACACGGTGGAACACAGAAATCCTACACAGAATTGTTGCAGGAAGTCTGGTGTACATTGCCTACAGAATATTTCCACAAGCTTGTAGAGTCCGTGTCCCATGGGGGACATACCATGCATTAGACTGGTGTACTAGTTTTTTTTGTGTAAATACTGATACACAATCAGAGTCATTAAAGGTCATTTGTTGAGTTTTATTATTCCGTGTTTGCACAGAATTTCCGCTTGAAAATTTTCCCGGCTCGTGTCGAGTCAGCTTCCCTGAATAGCTCCCGTATCTGCTATTTATTCCCTCCGAGGAGGATGTGGAGTCTTTGGAAGGTTGCTGAAATCTGTAATCGTCTGTGTTTAAAGCCAAACTGCACCAAATTACTGCTTAACACTCGCAGCCCTAAAATAGCTTGATTTAATTCTTCACGACTGTAGGACACAGGAATGTTAATGGTGCCGCAACAGTAACCCGGGAATAGGAATCGTGTGACTGCAACAGACGAAGATTTCCAGTCTGCTGCTCATCATGTGTGTTTAATTAGCACTGGGTAGCCTGACACCAGATCAGCCCTCTAGTGATCTTAGCGGTCTGGATTTGGGTGCCAGCTCAGATACCTCAGGAGTAAGTAGTGGGTTGAAACTGTTGAAATGACGTGTTGTAGAGATTGAAATTGTGCTTGGTGTAGTTGCCGGGGGGGGCGGGGGGGGAATGGCGTGTTAGTGTGTTTCCCAGATCGCATAATCGAGGTTGGCAGTAATGGCCTTTAAGATATCAGTGTTCTCATTCCCTGTATCTCCAGTTAAACAGTGTAGCCTAGTTATGTCAAGGCACATAACCTGTCTCACATGGACAGTGTGTATTTAAAGGTACGTTAGTTCCATGTAATGAACTACTGTACCACAGTTTCTAACAGTAGTCACGGCTGTCATAGAGATCACAGTGTATTACAAAACAAGATCGTTCACAGTGACCTGGTGTACGTTGGAATATCTGTCCATATTCTGTCCATCTGCCCATTTATCTATACACCCATCCACCTCTATCTTTCTGTCTAGCCACTCTGTTGTTGATTATTTTCCCTTACCCTCACACCATGCTGTGTTTTATTCATTTCTTTCTCTTGTCTGTCTCCCTTCTGCCGTTTTACTCTATTTTGTTCCCCTCAGTCAGACACCCCAAGCCGTTCTCTGTAGTGTGAACTGATGACGCATTAATTCACAACACCCACTCGCAGCGTGGCTCTGAACTGAAGAACATCCCCGGTAAAATTCATGCTTCTTAATCCACTCTCCGAGGTGTTTTACATTCATGGAATTCAGGGATTATGGCACTGCTGATCCTGCTGAGACTCATGTCTCCGTCACTCTGAAGCATGCTAATGGTGTTCTTGAGCTGCCATGTCCCTCACATATCATAACACTACATGCACACACATGCTTGGTATCTGCTGGATCATCAGCTTGCTTCAGTCTGACATGAATTCAGATGGTGTACATACCAAGAACTCGCTATGGGCTCTTGGTCAGACGGGTGGCCACAGGCAACAGATCTCAGCCTGGGAGTGTTTTCTGTCTTTTCGTTTAAGCTTTAAAGCTTTTTTGATGGATGGCGTTCCACTTAAAGGAGCAAACAGGAGGTTTTAGATTTACAGATTTATTTTACTTTGGAAAACTAGTTACAGGAAACCTTTCCAGTATGAACAAATATTAAATAATTTTACTTACAAACAATAAAAATCGAAAGCAAGTCAATAGCCTTAGAAGCATATCTGTGTTTCCTCAATTGTAATGTACCTAGGGTTAAATGTTTCCAGAGTCCTAGGTTCGCAGGGTGCTACGTTCAGAGGGTTCTATGTTTCCATGTTCCAAGAGTCATAAATTTGTAGGGTCCTATGTTCCAAGGTTCTAGGGTTCTATGTTCCCAGTGTTCCCACGTTCCCTGGGCCTTATATTCATAGGTTCCTAATTTCCTGGGGTCATAGAGTTCTATGTTTCTAGAGTCCCATGTTACCAATGTTTGCATGTCCAGAGTTCCAGAGGTCTCTTATCACATGGTCCTATGTACCCGATACTACAGTAGCAGTACTTGTATTAAAATCTATCGTTTGACTCCACTAGTGAAAAGTTATACATGATTTTGGTTCATATCAAATCCAACCCTATGAATACAGTTTGTTCAAGAACACGTGGTTAAATATATCATATGTAACCATTTATGTGCACTTGCCTATGGCAAATGATTACAGATGATTAAATTATATGTCTAAATGACCAAACATGTCGCTTGTTGGTCCATTTGGCTGCCAATGTTAGTTAGTACCAATGATCTATGATGCCAGAAGGTGAAGAAGAAGAGGAAGTGTGTATGCTGTACTTGTTGAAAAAAACAGGAACATCGCACGACCGAGAAACAAAGGCCATCTGCCCTGTACTCAACATCATCTGGATGAATAATGGTTGCCTTCCATCACGTGGAGCCTGAATCCATGTTCATAATAGTGCCAATGGCTCTAATTATACATCAACAACCTGGTCTGACCCCTCAGACCTTAACAGATTGCACTGTCATTGTACAGCTGCCACCGACATTGTCTTGCTGACAGACACTGGCATGAGGTAGATGACATGAACGCTGCTCTTCCATGCTGTCAGAGTGCTTGTCATTCTCAGTACGCGTTAGCTCTGCCTTTTTCACATTAGCTTTGAGCTAATTGTCCCTGCAACTCCAGCAGACAAGGGTGAACTTTCCCTGTATAATCTGGTCTAAATTGTGGTTAGAGGTTGATAAATAGCATCATGGTGTACATAAAAGTATTATCAGTGTTGTAGTTTATTATAGTTGTAGACACTAGTTGAAGCTTAAATACAGGCAAAACTATAGCATTCATGGGTTTAACCTACATGAGTAGGTTCGAGGTCTCTCTCTCTCTCTCTCTCTCTCTCTCTCTCTCTCTCGACGTTCTGTCATGCGTGAAGTGAAGATAAATACCTCCTCCATCTGACCAGCCAGATGTACTGCAATTCAGTAACCACTCTTATGAGCAAAGATCTCACTGGATGAAAACTGCGATAAAAATGTGCTATTTAAAAATTGGACAAATTAGAGTAAGGCTACACAAACGGTTACCATCATCATTTGATTATCAGGCCTGTGGGCAACTAAAGCTCTAAAGCCAGTCTCGGACAGTACAAGACGATTCCTGTTAACACCATACTCGAATTCTATAACAAACTTTATGCTAAAACAGTGACAGTGACTGTTGATCTACGGTTACAGAAAATTACTGTACTGTCATGTTGCTAATAAGGTTTTGTGTAATCACTGCTGCTGTTGTATTTGTTGCCATCATCAAAGGTAGTCCTCCTGTTGGTGGCTTTTAGAATCGTATCCCAGTAAAACTCGCACTGCTTAATATTTGTCGTCGGTTGTAATGATGCTGAATCTACTGGCTGCTGGTGACACATTGTGCAAATTCATTCTGGAAAGATGATTCTGGGTCAAATATGATCCAGTTAAGACATTTATGGGCCAGTTATTCCACTGGCAAGTGTATTGTTGACCAAAACTGGTCCAACTTTAACAGCCACATTTAAATTTGTCATTGCATTGCAGACTTTGGGCCACATGCAGCCCACCATGAGAAATTATTTACATTTATTTACAACTTTAGCCCACCATATTTTCATGTGCCAGATCAGGGCCAAGTCTAAACGTTTGCACTTCGGGTCTCCGAATCCGGAGAATTCGACCATTTCTCTCGAGGGAAGCTGCCCAGGTACTAGTCCAGTCTCTTGTCATCTCAAGACTGGA